>NAJI01000006.1:0-38210 GCA_002179835.1 Calonectria leucothoes
AGCTTTTTTATATTATATTTAGTATTTCTTTATAAGCTAATTAAGGTTTTTTAGTAAATTATTTAAATATAGAATTTAATTAGTTAAATAGAGCTAAAGAAAAGGCTAAAAAGGAATTATTGGCTATTTAAGTAAAAATAAATAAATTAATTAAGTATTTAATTTATCTTAGAAAGTAAAAATGATTATTAAGAATAAGGGATTTAATAATAATTAATTATACTTTGGATAAGCTAAATACCAAGAAATAAAAAATATTATATTTAGCTATTAATATTAATCTAAATATTATATCTATTACTTTAATTAATATTTCTTTTAAAGAAATTCCTTTAATTTCTTTAAGTAATATATAAAGTTTTTAAATAATTCCTAGGTTTCCTTTTTCTATCCTTTTTATTTTATATAATAATAAATTTAGCTATTAATTAATCCTTTTTCTAGGATTTCTTTAATAATATATTCCTTTTATAGCTTAATAATTAATTAAATATTTAATTTTATATTTATTATAATAATATTAATAATAGGTTTTAGCAAGAAAATATAAAAAACTAAATAAATCTTAATATCTTTAGGTAAATTAAGTTTATAATTATTTTCTAAGATTTTCTTTTTAATAAAAAATAGTCTAATATATTTAAAATTAAGTTTTTTGCTTTATTATTTTATAATAATATTTTTTATTATTAATAGAATTATATTTTCCTTCTAAAAAAATAATTTCTTTATTTTTTTTTAATTATAATACTTTTTTATTTATATATAAATAAACTTAAATTTTATCTTTATTTTAATATATAATTATTTTATTTAATTAAATTAAAGTATTGCCTTTATAGCTAATAGTTCCTTTAATTAAATTTAAAATATATTAAAATTAAAACTAAAGTTAATAATTATAGAAATAGTCTTAATACTTTCTTAGTATAAGATATTAAGGGCAAATTATATAATAAAAAGCCTTTTTATTTAGTCTATTTATTTATAATTAATATAATATTATAAATAATACTTAATTTTTTAGTTTTACCTTTTAGTTTATTTATTTATTTAGGTATAAAAGACTATATTAAGCTTATATCTTAATCCTATAAAAGCTATTAGTCCTATTTAAAACTTTAATATAAATAGCTACCTACTAAAATCATGCCTTAAGCTTTCCTTAGCAAAAACGCCAGATAAGCCAGTAAAACCCTAGGCAATAGCTTACCTCTTACATAACCTACTCGCAATACCATAAGACAATAAATAGCTAGCTAGATATAATACTAATCATTAATTAATTCATTTATTCAATAGACCCCTATTATACTAATACATATAACCCTATATTCCCTTTAAAACCAATACTAATCAATAATTAACTTTCAATATTATAAATCAATAAAGATTAAAGAAAAGATATATAATACTATTATAAATATAATATACTAAAGGAAAAGCCAAGGAATATATAGCATATTAACCAAACACTATATAATCCACACAGACTTCTAAATTCAATAGACTCCATTAAGAAAGCTAAATCCTTTATTTATTACAAAAACTCTTATAATCCTACCTACTAATTAATTTAATAGACGCTATTAAGAAAGCTAAATCCTTTATCAATCACAAAGACTACCAATTCTTAGAATACATAACCCTATATTAAGCCAAATATCCAAGAAAAATAAAATTAACCTAATAAAATAATATCACATAATTTACCTACCCATTAGCTAATTAAAATAGCAAACCTAAATATTACCAATACTAATTTACCCAATCTAAACCCCAATAATAACTCTTAATAAAAAGAAAGTATATTAATCTTAAATATAATTACTATTTAACTATTAAAAAAGGAATTACTAAATTCTCTTAAGTAATTTAATTAATAGCTAAGCCCTAAATAGAAAAAAATATTTCTAGAAAAACTTAATCTAAGAAATATTAATAAAAATACTATTAATAATATAATTATATATATAATTAACTACTTTAAGATTATAATAAAATATAATCTAAATATATATTTTATATTTTCTAAGATATTCTAGAAATAGAATAAGGAATTCTTTAGCTATAGTAATATAAGGCTAATTAGATAATTCTAGAATATACTTATAAATAAAGAACTAAATCTAATTAAAAATAGAAAACTAATTATTCTAAAATTAATAGCCCTAATCAAAGAAAATATTAACTTTAAATAATTATTAAGATTACTAATTATCCAAAAACCCCAGAATAACCAGAACCCTATTAATATCAAAAATAATAGATCTAAAGAGGAATCATTCCTAGAACCTAATTAAGGCAATATAAACCTACTAATATTACCAAGTAGACCTTTATAAAGCAATCCCCTATATTATAATCCCTCATAACCCACAACAAAAGGCAAGAGCCTAAAATATTTATTAAAAAATAACTTAGAAATTTATATAATTAAAAGAAAATTTAAAAAGTATATTACTAGAATTATAAAAAAATTAATAATATTTTATTAAGCTATAAAAAGACCCTTTAAATATAAAATAATAAGTATAAATAAAATTAAAAAGATTATTATAAAAATAATAAAAATATATATAAAGAAAGACTAATTCTCTAGAAAATATAGTAATTATTTTTCTATTAAATTTAAAATATTTAAAAAATAATACTAATAAATCTAAATTCCTATTAATCTATATAAAAGAATATTTTTATTTATACTTAAAGGTATTATATTAGAATTTTATATTAATAAACTTAGTAAAAGAGATTTTATATATTAATAAATAATTTAATAAACTAAAAAATAGTTTAAAAATAAGAGTATTATTCTATTATACTAAAGGAACCTTAATAATATAATACTCTATAAGATTATAGAAAATAATAAAAATAAGACTATAGGAGAAGACTTTAAGGTTATAATTATAAAAATATAAAAGATCTTTTAAGGCATTTATAAAAGAAAAAAAAGAAAAAATAAATTTTATTAAATACTTTAAAATATAATCTAAGGAGTTCCCAAATATTTATAAGTAATAATAAGAAATATAAATAGCTTTTAAGAACTTATAGTAGTAATCTATATAAATATATAAGCCTAGGATAAAGTAAAAAAGCTTAAGAAATAATAATAGATTTTCAATAGTATCTACTTTATAGACTAATAATTTACTTGGAATAAAAACTAATCTAATAGGTTTAACCAAGGCTCCTACTATCAAAAGAAGTAATATTTTATCTATAAGAAAAATGGATATTAGTTAATAAAATACTCTAAAGATAAAAGGCAATAATATTATTAATAATAGTTCAAATTATATAAAAATTAATATCTATTAAATAAATAATACTTTTAATAATTAATTAAAATAAAAAATAAAATAAAAGATAAGAAAGATATATCCAACCTCAAAGACTTATCAAAATAATTAATTACCAAAAAAAAAGATAATAAAGATAATAGACCATTAAACTTTATAATTAAAATTTAAAGTACAAAAAACTTCTTTATAATAATTTAATCTAAAGATTAAAAGATTATTACTATACTAAATAAAGAAGTATTTTAATATAGACTTCTTAAGAAGAATCCCTATAATCTCCAAATAAATAAAAAAGATTCTAAAAATAATACCTTTTTTATTAATAATTAATATAGCAAGAAAATATTTAAAGGCATTCTACCTAATATAAGCACTACTAATATATTAATTACTAGCTATTATTAAATATATATACTAATAAAGAAAATATTTAATCTAAAGATCAAAAATGCCCTTAACCAAAATATTATATTTGGTATTAAAATAATACCAATAATCAATATTATATAAATCCCTATAATCTTTGGAACCATTAACTTTTACATAATTAAGTTACCTATACTATTTCTCTTTTCTATTATAAATATAGATAAGATAAATATTTACCTAAATAATCTTTATAATATACTTATTTAAGATAATAAAAAAGTTCTTATTATTAGATAATAGGGATATCCATAGTAGATATTAAATCTAAAAGAAATAATTATATTCTACTTTATAGAATTAGAATTATATTAATTTTATTAATAATTTAAATACCCTTTAATCTAAAGATTAAAGAAAGTATTAGATTAAGTAGGCAAAGATTTTAATAGTAAGATATTAAAAAGGCTAATAAAAGTATATAAATATTGCTAACTTAATAGTAGATTACTAAGTTATTTTTGCTTTATATTAAAAAATAATTATAAATTTAANNTTACTATTAATAAAAAGCTAATTCTTTATATTATTAATATTATTATATTATTCTAAGTAACTTATATTCTAGGCTAAAGAGACTAAAAAGCAAAGAATATATAGAATATATTAAGAAAATGCTAAATAAATATATATTTAAGACTATTTAACCAAATTACTTATAATATAAAAACTAACTTTATATTAGCTAAATTCTATTAATATACTAAGTAAATAGTAATTAATATTAAGGAAATATTAATTAAATCCCCTAATAATATCAATAAGCTAGAACAATACTACATACCATTAAGAAAAGTATATAAGATTATTAAGTAAGAAATTAGAAATTACCTAATTAATAAATAAAAGCTCTAAATAGCAATTAAGGCTATAAATAATATAATAAGACCCAATAGATTAGTTCCAATATTACTTATATTTAGGATATATTTATAAATATTAAATAATTTATCCCCAGTATTTAATATTATCTAATAAGCAGAAATAATCTATAAAATAAAATATAAAATATATAAAAAAATTACTAAAAAATAAATAAAAAATATACTTACAACTTACAATAGCCTAAATATATTTCCAATTTATATACTACTACTATAGTTAGATATTTATATATAAAAAAATAATAAGAAATAATAAGGACTATATAAACTCCTAGCAATAAGTAAAAAAATATATATAATTAATATACTAAGTAAACCAATAAACTTTTGCTTAATAATTATTAAACCCTTTTATATAGAGAAAAATAAGAAAATTATTTAGCCTAATAAATAAAAATAATAAAATACCAATAAAGAAAAGAATAAGTTTATTCTAAAGATAGTAAAAGAATATTTAATAAAACCTAAAATTATTATTACCACCAAACCCATTAAAAGAAGGCCAGGAAGACCTCAAAAAACAATACCTTAGACAAAACTTAAGACTATTTAACCTTAGCCTATAAAGCAAAAGCAGGATAAACTACAAAAAATACCCCTTATTAACTAAGTCTTTATAATTATAATCAATAGAAATAATACATTTATCTAAGCTATACTTAATAGCAAAAAGATCTCTAAGGCCTATTTAATTACCAAAGAAGAAAGTAACTAGAATTTTATATTAAAGTTATACCAAGAAAACAAGATTACTATCCTAGGTCAATTATTTTAATAGTCTAATAGCCAAAAAATTAATAATCTAAAAAACTATAAAGTATTTATTATTAAGAAATATAATCTAAAGATCTATAGTAAGAAATAGTTATTTAATTTATAATTTATTTATAAAATTAAAGGCAAAGAAACCAAAATACCTTATAAAAAGTCTAGATTTATTATCTAAGAATATAATAATGAAGGTAAGATTTTAATCCTAATATAAGTACTAATAATATAATAATATAATTAATAATTAATTATTACTATTATACTATTTTTATTCCTAAAGAAAATATTTATTTAAATATAAAATATTATATAAGTATATATATAATTAAATACTAAGCTTAGTTATATTATTATTACTTATCTCCTATAGAAGATTAAAAATAAATATCTAAAAGATAATATTATAAGAATTATTTAATTATTATATAAAATTACTAAGATAAAAATCTACTAGTAAATAATATATTTTAAGTATTATTAATAATAACTTTAAATAAAGACTTTTACCTATAACCTATATTTACTTATTATAAATATAAAAAAATTCTTTGGAATTATTAGAATATAAATAAATAATATACTTAGACTTAAAAATTAATACTTTTTAAATTATAAAAAAAAGGAATTATAAAAGGTAAAGTTTATAATTAAGCTAAAGCAAAAATTAATTACTAAGAAACTAATATTATTTAATAAGTATAAGCTAATCCTTTATAAAAATAATAACCTAGATCTATTCCAAAAGAAATAAGCAAATAAAATTAAACTAATTAACCTAAAATTAAAGATTATAAAAGAAGAATATATCTAATAATACACTTACAATATATATATTATAATAATTTACTAACTAAAAGTATTATTTAATTTAGCAATAATTACTTAATACCTAGACCCATCTAAAGAAAAATATAAAAAATTAAATAAAAGATTAGAATAGTAAAAGGAAAACTAAGAAAAAGGATTATAATATATTCCAATTAACCTTAAGACTATAAAGCTAATAGTCTTTATTAATAAATTATTTACTAATAATAAAAATCTAAGCTTATAAATTAAATATATTATTATAATTAATAATAAAATAATAAAAAATATAATTATTATAATCAAAGAAAATATTATTACCTAAAGTTCAATTAAAAGCTAATATATTATAAAAAGTATACTAATATTAGAACTATATAATATAATTCAAGGAGCAAATATTATATATATACTAAAAATAATACTAAAATTAATTACTAATTAACTTTATCTTCTATAAATATAAACCATTATCTATATAAATTTATTTTTACTATATAAATATTTAGTTAAACTAGAAACAACCAAGAAAAAACGCCTTATAATTAATATTATAGCACTATAATAATCCTATAAATACCATAAGATATATAAAATTAAATAAATCAATAGCAATAATAACCCCATAAATATAATAATAAAGGCATTACCAAATTAAGCTTTAAAATACCTTATTAATATAAATGAGATTAATATATATATCAAAGACTAGGTTAGCTATAGCACTGACCCCAAGGCTTAGGCCCATAATTAGTAACTTATAATATTCTTATTAACCAATTAAAATTTGCTTATTCTATTAAACATTCCCCTATAGAAATATGCCTATTTTCCTTTAAAAAATATATTTATTTAAATATATTTAATTATTAATTTTAGGCAATATTTTATGCCCCTATTTTGCCTTATAAAAAGAGAGATGCTAGTATTAGAATTATGCCTTAAGCTTTTCTTAGCAAAAATACTAGATAAGCCAGTAAAACCCTAGGCAGCAGCTTACCTCTTATATAACTTACTTACAATACCATAAGGCAATAAGTAGCTAGCTAGATATAATACTAATTATCAATTAATTCATCTATTTAACAGACCCCTATTACACTAGTGCATGCAACCCTATATTCCCTTTAAAACCAATACTACCCTTGGTTAGAGATAATCTCTATTAATATACTATATATAGTAATTATATATTTAAAAAAAAGGTATATAAATTGCTTTTTATTTATAGCCTTTTTATAAGAAATATAATAAGTAAATTTTATAAATTAATTAATAATAATAAAAATAAAATTATAGTATTTATTAATAGTAAGATTTATAGAAATTAAAAGATTAATAATAAAGTTTATTATAATAAATTTCTAAGATTATAATACTATAAGAATAGATTATAGTTTTTTATATAGCTTATACTATAGGGCTTTAGTTTATTTATAGAGCAAGTATTACTTTATAATAGCTTTTACTTTTTTTTTTATATAATTAAAGGAAAAGGTTTATTTAACTTATTAAAGGGTTTTATTAATTTCCTTATATTTATAGAGTAAGTATTTATAGATTTTTTATAGTAGATTATTTTACTATTTCTTAGAAATTTATAATTACTTAGTATATTTATTTTCTAATAATACCTTATTATATTTCTTAATTTTTTGGAATATTAGGCTATTTTAATTTATAAAAAATCTAAAATAAATATTAGATTTTGCTTATAGCTTACTTTAAATAATAGTAATAATCTTCTTTATCTTAATTATTATATTATTAATAGGTATTTACTTAAGATTACTATTAGATATATACTAAAATAATTTTTCTATAGTAATTATTTTTTTAATATAATAATTAGTATATTAATTAATTATATTAATATAGGCATTTTTAGTATCTTTAATATAAATAATATAATAATTAAATTTAAAGAAATATTTAATATAGTATAATTAGCATTTACTAAGCTTTTATATAATAGTAAAATAAATAATATTTTTATAATCTATAAATACTATAATTTTATATTAATTTTCAAGGAAATATTATTAAAATTCTTTAAATATATTAATAATAATAAGAAATTCTTTATTATAAATAAAGTAATTAAGTTTTACTCCTTATAATTTATATAAATAAAATATAATTAAATATAGTCTTTCTTTATTATCCCTTTGCTTAATCTAGGCTTTAATTATAAAATTAAAAGAATTTATTTTTAATTTAATAAGCTAATTAAAATTAAATATTATAAATATAGGATTTATAATAATTATATTTTTTAATTAATTAAATATTCTTTATACTTTTAATCTTTAAATAAAAAATATTTTTTTCTTAGTAAAGGCAATAAATAGTTTTATAATTTATTTAAAATTCTTAATAAACTTTTAATAATAATTAATAAATCTAAGACAAGATTATACTTTTATAAGGTTTTGGGATTATAGCTAGTCTTTAATTATAATAATTTTCTTTAGGTCTATATAAATCTTATTATATAAGATAATATATTTTAGAAATTTTACTTTTATAATATAAAATATGCTTTTTTTGGGTTTAATTAGTAGATTAATATCTTAGAGTACTTTTAAAATCTAGTAAATATATTATTTATATTTTTCTTTATTTTTTAAGAAGATAAATATATTATTTAGATAGTAGATAATGGAGATATTTAAGTATTTATATAATATATTATTAATTATTCTTTAGAAGAATATAGATATATTAATAAGTCTAAAGAATATAATTAAATACTTAAATAGCCTAAATTTGGTTTTAAAGGTAGTTTTTTATTTGTTTTTTTTTTTAATTTTAATTAAGTTATAGGCTTTATTTAGGTTAAATATAGTAAATACTTTTATTTTATATAGCTTATTTTTTATTTTTTTAATAAGGGGTAGGGGTATATAGTTTTTAATAGTAATATTATTGAGCTATTGGTAATTTATATAAAGGTAAAGTTTTCTATTTTTCTTTAGAATAAATATTACTAGGTAATTAGCTTTAAAATTTAAGATTTATATATATTCTTTTTATAGTATATCTTTAATATACTTCTTTAAAATATTAAGTTTTATTTAATTAAAATTATAAATTTAAAAAAAATAGATATTTATTTTTTTTTTAATATAATTTTATAATCTTATTAACTAGATTTTAGTAATTTTATTATAAATTCTTTTATAAATAATTACTTATAGATATAGTATTTATAAGATATATTCTTTAGTTAATTATTAGTAAGATCTTTTTTTATTTTCTTAAGGTCTTAATTAAGTTTTTGGAATTATATATAAAGATAGGTAATTATTCTTTATTATTATTTCTTTTAATTAATATAATATTTATATTATATTTCTTTTAATAATAAAATATTTATTATATTATTATTTAATATCTTTATTAGATTAGGGCTAAAAATTAAAAATTTTAAATTATTATTTATATTATTAGCTATATTATACTTAGAAAATATTTATATTTAGCTAATATATTAATTAATATATAAATTATAATAATATAATTATAAATATCCTAGGACTAAATTATATATTTTAGTATTAATAATATTAAAAAAAATATCTTAATTTTTTTTATTAATAAAGATTTTAAGGTAATTAATTTCTTAGGTAATAATTTTATTATTATAGTAAAAGGCAATTTCTTTTAGATTAAAGATAATATAGGAATTTACTTTTTTCTTTTATAATAACTAAAGTTAATTTATAATTTATAAGTAAATATAGTTTATCTTAGCTTTATTATTAATTATTATAATATATTACTTTCCTTTAATATATATTTTTAATTTAAGCTATTATAATTTTTTACTATTTATAGTATAAAAAGATTTTATAGGAAGTTCTTTTGGTAATTTTAGAGATAATTATATCCATTATTTTAGTATAGGGGGTATTATTAATTTTCCAAATTATTATCTTTTTAATAAATATTATACTATTTTTTAATCTTTTTATAGTAGTAGATTAAATAATCCTTATAGTAATAGTAATAAAGGCTATTATATTATTTATAGTAGTCTTTTAGTAACTTTCTAGATTAGCTTTTAATAGTAATAATATTTCCTTTTTATTTAATTATTTAATAATATAAATAATAATTATAATAGGGAATATTATAAATTAGGATATTATCTTATAATAAAAAGTAATTATTAATTATCTTATTTAATTTATAATAAAAATAATAATAAAAAAAGTAATAAATCTATAGGATATTTTAATAGTAATAATAACTTTAGTAAAGATAAAAGTAATTGCTAAATATTATTAGGTCTTATATAAAGTTTTTATTATATTTAATTTTCCTATCCTTAAGTACTAATATTTTTATTTTCCTAGGAATATAAATCCTTTCCTTTAATTTTCTTAGATAAGCTAATTTATATATAGTTATTAGTAAGATTTTAGAAAGCTTAGATAAGTTTATTACTATAATTATTTATAGCTACTTAGTAGAAATAGATTAAAAATAAATATAGATTTTTTTATTAAGCCTAAGTAGGTAATACTTTCTTTAATTAGATAATTTCCTAGTTTAATTATAAGATTAGGTAATTATTATATAAATTTCTATTTTAATAATTTACTTTCTTTTATTTAGTAATTTCTTAATTTAGCTATAAGATTAGGTTATTATTATAAAGGTCTTTTTTTTAATAGGTTAATCTTTTCCCTTAGGTATAAGGCTTTATATTATAATATTATTTATAGTATAGATAATAATTTAAGGTTTTTTATTTTATAATTATATAAAGTTTAATTATTAATTGCCTTTAAATATTAGCTTAAATCTTTAGTTTATATTTAATTATTAATATTAAAAGAATAAATATTCTTTTTTGCTATAATTTTAGTAGATTATTTTGGAAAAGTTTTATTATTAAGTATTTTTTAATTTTATAGATCCTAAGGTAGTTTTATAAGATATAGAGGATATTTATCTTTAATCTAAAGAAATATAGGATTATAATTATTAGTTTTTATTTTTAGTATTAAAATTTAATTTTTTTTATTAAAAAAATTACTAGTTATTAATTTTAATAATTATCCTAATATATTTTATTAAGATACTTAGTTAATTATCTTTATAAAGTTCTTTTTAAATAGTTTTCTTTAATTTATTAAAGAATAGAAATATAAATATATTTTATTTCTAAGAAAACTTAATAGTTAATTAAATAAATAAGATATTATAATTAGATATAGAGCCTATTTATTAAAGAGCTTTAATTTATTATTTTACCTTAGCCTTTTTATTAATAGTATTAAAAGCTTATTTAATCTTGGTTTTAAATTATAAATAATTACTATAAATAGCTATAGTATATTTTTTATATTTAATTATTTTATTATTTTAATTATTTATTATTAATTTAAATTAAGTCTTAGTATTTCTAAAGAAATATCCTATAGTATATTTTATTTTAGGTTTTTTTATACTAAATAATAAAGGAAAGTTAAGAAAATAATCTTTTATTTTAATAAGAAAGATTAATAGCTTATAAAAATCTCTATTAAATTTATTAAATAATAAAGACTTAAGGATTTTTCCTAGGTCTTTAGTATAAAGGAAAAGGATATTAGGATCTATTTATAATTATAAAGGGTTTTTTAGTAAAGGATTTTTTATAAAAGTTTTTCTTTTCTAGCTTTAGGGCTATAAAAGGTTTTATTAGGCCTTAAATATATTAAAAAGCTTTTAAAGTATTTTTTATATTTAAATA
This sequence comes from Calonectria leucothoes, assembly GCA_002179835.1. Taxonomy (NCBI): domain Eukaryota; kingdom Fungi; phylum Ascomycota; class Sordariomycetes; order Hypocreales; family Nectriaceae; genus Calonectria; species Calonectria leucothoes. The sequence continues at coordinate 11,946 of NAJI01000006.1, forward strand.
AAATATTTATTATTTTTCCTAGTATATTAATAGTTTTTTTTATTATAATACTAGGAATTAATAATAAGCTATTATATAGCCTTCTAAAATTAAAGGTTTTTTTTTAAATTATCTTTAATTATTTATTTTTATTTTTATTAAAAAATTTAATTTTTTTTATATTTTTATTATTTATAAAAACTTTAAAAATAATAATTTTTTTTTCTTTAAAATTAAAAATACTTTTAAAAATTAATTAAAATATTATTATAATAAATATTATTAAAAATTAATATAAATAATTCTTTAAATAAAAACTTTTAATATATAATAATTAAATTTAAATTTATAAAATAAATTAAAAAATTTATATTATAAATTAAATTAAATAAATTAAATTTAAATAATAAAAAAAATTATTATTTATAAATAATAAATTAATTAATTAAATATATTAATTAAAAATAATTAAATTATATTAAAAGCTAAATTATACTTTAAATAATAATAATTTTTAAAATTTAAATATTTTATTTCTTAGAATAAAATTAGAATAAAAAAGTAAGGGCTTTTAGCTAAGGTAATTATAATAATTACTATAATTATAATAGTATTAATTATTTTAGGCTATAGCTAATAGCCCTAGGCCAAGGTTCTGCTAGGCCTCTTTTCTATTAGTCAGCAGCTAGGTAGTCTATAGGGTAACTGGTTAAGTAAAGGTTCAGGTTATAATACCTTGCCCTAAGAAATAGAGTATTTAAACCCTAGGAATTACTACTACCTAGGGCATAATCTAGCTTTTAATATAATTTAATTACCTTAAATTAATATACCTAATTAATTAATCTATTACCTATAAATAATAACTTTCCCTATTGCTCAGATTTAGCCCGCCTAATCCGACCTGCAATATAAACCCCTTGGTTTACCTTGCAGGTTCAGGTCTAACCATCACAGTTCAACCGAGACACCATTAATACTACCACCAGATCAACTCTCTGTTACCGAAACAATCAGACTGCATAGAGCCTTTCTCCGATTTGATCTATATTGCAAAGTTTTCCCCCTCAAAGATGACGAATTTTCCCCAGAAACCTACACTTCTCAGATGCAATATGATTTATTTTTGTCTCGTTTGGCTCCATGGGAAGTTGAAGAATTATCATGTGTGCATGAGTTCTTCTCATCTATCCTCGGCGATTTCATCATTGAGATGGAAGAAGACATGATTGATGCCGCCTTTAAAGCCGCAAGCACATTGCAGCAGCCTTTATCAAATCATGGCCAAAGCTCACGCATCCCAGAAGTGCCATCAGATAATAGTTATGGTAGCAATGATATGCTATCATTTGACTGCATGGACCTGACAGATTTAGCCCTCTTCGATCGTTCCCAAAGAAGAGTGATCCCTGATAACCTTAGTTTCATGGTCTCGCTTGGGCTCCAATCTCTTTCACGGTTCATTCATGGCAGCAAGATGGACCGCATGGCATATATCAAAAACAACAGCCCCCGGGAGCGTCAATTTCTTCCACAGGCATTATCCCACTCACCTCTGGGGAATCCTGGGCTACCTCAACCCATATATGATGACGATCCATCACATGCCAATTGTGGTTACTCTCTCTTTCGGCCATTATCCAACAAGATGATGCTAAATCTCATGGGTTGCTATTCGTATGGTATGGTTCGGGAATTAGGATACGTTTTCTGGGATTCATGGAGGATTTCGCTGCCTCAGATTTTCAATAAGCTTGAGCAGGCAAAGAATCTCCCTGCTGAGATTGGCGTCAGACTCTATGATCGAACTCGAAGACTGACAGCCGAATCACGGTTAAAAGGTGTAACGCTTCCACCGAGCCAATTTCGAAAAATTGAGGATCAATTTGGCTCAACATATTTGAGAGGCGACGAGAGCGAATAGCGGCCTTTCTGGCGGTCTGGTTTGGGATTTGGGATTTATATTGATGTAACAATTGTCAATATGCTCTGATAAATTGCACCACTTGAACTACTTGATCTCCAATCCGCATCAGGTCTTTTCTTTCGGCCACGAACTCATCAGTGTGAGTGATTTGGCAGGGTTACTTTGGAACTCCGATGTGACTTGTCATTGAGTAGCCTTGAGATTATCATGAAATGCAGTTACATTCTCAACTCCAAATTCGACAGGCAACAAGTTGGCTGTGCATTTAGTCAAGGTGAAAAGATTTACGTACCACCGTAGTGGCCCATTTACTGCATCACTAAGTTGAGTGCCGCTTGGTATTTTTTCCGCTATAGATTAACAGTAGACATATCAGTTGACGAAGGGATCGAGTGGGTCGGATAGAACGCAAGACCTGAAATTGGTAGCCATTGTGAATATGTTGCAAAGTGGCACCGTTTCGCAAGGCTGCTTTAACGGCCGACCCAAAGCTACGGCCTATTGCACTAGCTTACTTGTATCTGTAGGCTTATGAAAGCGGAATAGCACCCTTGACCGACATTGAATCGGGATTCCGAATTCCGTTTCGGATAGTTGGAGGAGGCTTAGCATGTGTGCATCGGATCGTTCGCTTCGTCGCAATACTCGCCGTGATTGTGGAAGCCCGCTTACTTAAGTCTGGGGCATGACTGTGGATCTTTGAAGTGCTCATATCGACGCTGCTTCAACTCCATCACTTTCAGCACCCAGCAATCACAAAGCCTATACCTTAAATATTAAAGGGCCAAACTCTCTACCAAATGATTTTCGTTGCGCCAAAATTTCGTGACAGCGCTCAATCCGACGCTTTTTCTTTGCATGAATTGATGTCAAGATAATTGCCGCTTAGTAAGGTAGTTTTTCCATCATCATTGGCGAAGCGAATCTACCATAGAGTTTGAGCTTAATTAGCCAAGGCTTCCACAACAGGAAGATGGGATTCTTGTTTAGCACAAGATTTCCACGCTTCCCTGCTCATGCCCAGGATACCGCTTATTCTACCCGTAATGAACTCCACCCCCACCGGGCCGGAGAGTGCAAAAAGCCCGACTTAAGGAGTGAGGCACACGTGTGGCCAAGCCCGACGGAGTAAATATATAAGGTTCCCAGAAATGAAAAAGACATTCTGATCGTCACCAAACACACCGACATCACCCTTTCAAACCACGCCAATCGTCAACATGGCGCTCATCTCGACGCTCTGCTTGGTTCTCGGCCTTGCTCTTCACGGAGTCTTGGGCCAGCAGAACGAGACCCTCCCGAAGCAGCTTGCCGCCGTTCGCCGCCGATCGGGATTAACCCACAAGGAATTCTTAAACTATCACACCTTCGTCCATGGACTCAAGAGCTGGAACGCCCCGAGAGACGATGCTTTCCCGGCTGCGTACGCGCAAAACTACGTTTTCGACTCTGTCTTCGGCGTCAACAACAGTGTCGCCAACGCGGATTACGTTGGTCGCGACGACGTGGCTGAGCTCTGGAGCAGCACCCCAACCACGTTTACGGCATCCTCAAACTACACCAACACCGTGATTGGACCGGACGGCGCCAACTTCAACGACAAGGCGGTTGCATTTTCCATCATCGGCACCGAGACGTTTGTGCGTGGATCCGAATCCAGCCCCCTGGTCTACTGCGATCCAATCAAGGGACCTGTCGTAGCTTTCTTCTGGACCTCTTCGACCTCGGACTCAGTATCCAACGAGACTTTCGCCAGGACCGTCACGGATTCCTTGCTCAGCAAATTGCCCGAGAACGTTGCCTACCGCGCTAGCATCCACGTTCCCGTACCAGGCGTAGACATTCGGCCTTACTTTGGTGGCCTTGGGATGCCAACCATCAGCTCCGTCATCAAGCTGTGGCTTTACGATACCGATACCGTTGTCTCTGATGTGCGCGCAGCTCAGTCCAGCCTTGACTATGCCAGCCTGCACCTGGATGAGAATGTCTCCTTCATGCTTTTCACCCGAGCAGTCACAATCTGGGATACAGCCAAGGGTATTGATGTAAGCTGTCAGAGTGGACAATATCTTTACCGCGCTAACAATTTTTCAGTTCAATGAAACCTATCTTCGGGCCGCCATTCGCGCGAACACGTACTAGGTCCATAAATGCATGAATGCATGGCTAGCTATTCCGTTTCAGCCGCCCTACTAGACTAGCTGGAAGTTTTTATATAATTTTTACCATGTTTCATGAACCAGTCACACTCCCGAGGCCTTGGTTCCATTATCACACTACCATTCAATAAAGCAGCTATCAATCCATTTGAGTCGGAAATAAGGGGCGAACGTAGTTTTTCAATTTTGGACAATGCAACCGTGATAGCACTGAAAAAAATGATTCGTTTTAAGGGATGAATACTTGAGAGATTCTGTAAAAAGAGAAAAGACACGTTTTTCCACTTTGGCCTGTCAACCCTGGTTTTAGCGGCAAACTGAATCAAGAAAATGATGAAGAACAGTCCCCAAAAGAACATAAACTCACGTAAAGGATCCCTACACAGAGTGAAGTCTCACCCCCGGGTGCCCGCACAATATCAGTAACTTTTGTTCAAAGGACTCCGCCCATCTCAAAAATAGCAATGCCAATCTCCCCTCCTAAGCAGAATGTGGTCTAGAGTACGAGTATTCGTATAGACCGTAGCGGTAAAGTTTAGATGGGTCCTTGTGCATGGACCTGGTATCGAGCTTACCGAAAGCTGAGCTTGGTGCAACGTTTATTCTGGGCTCCAAAAGGATACGCGCCTTGCCTGGAGCTATACTTATTTCCGTCGGATCAACCCGGTCTGATCCGCTGCCCAATAAGTGTGCTCCCTATACAGCGGCTGTTACCGTAATCCTTGGGTGGCCCATTCTAGGAGGGTAGAAGGTGGAGCCTGAAGCCCTTGTTTCCATCTCAACAATGTCGAATTGCGTCCCTTGACTGCCTGAGGTGGCATCACTTGGGTACCAAATACAGGCAGATACGTACAGGAACTTGATAACTTCCAAGTGCTCATGCATTGCTGCAACAGAGACAACGTCATTTCCGGCAGCTGCGCGGAAGATTTCCGGCATACGAGGTGGGTAATGTTCTCAACCCTGTACTTTTGCGCACACGAGCGTAAACTAAGGCAAAGCCACATGAGCAAAAGAGACACTGCTAGCCCAGAAGTGGAAGTTGATATAATACCAAAAAGGAAGTGACGTGGGTATTCGCTTGTCCAGACACACCTGGCTGACTGAAGGGGGCGCTGGTGGGACGGAGACACGGCAAGGGCTACCACAGTCTAATATCCGTGGAGCATCGCACTCTATACTCTGGGTGAAGGCAAGCCTGCGCAAGCTTCTAGTATGACCAGATTGCACATACACAACGAATAAGTACGACATGCCGCTGCTCGACATGATGGGAGTAGATGCCTGCCAGCAATCCCTCTCCAAAGCCTGTGCATTCCTCAGTGGAGAGACCGAAGGCCATTGTCTATGGGTGTTGGATCGGTTGAGATCACTATACGAACCACATGGCTCCAGGTATCCCTCTGCTCTTCTGAAAAAAGTGCTTCTTCACTTGCATGCATGTCTTCAGTGTCTCATTCCTTACGTCTTGCGGGTTGCTCTGCCGCTGGCACGCGGACAAGGCAGTCCTTCTTTGCTGCCAGCTAGGCTTCATCCGCCAAGACCAGCCCCGCTAACTAAGCTACAAATAATGCTCTGAAGGGCAGCAGTTGCCTTGCCCTGGGATCCAAGAAGTCGATTTGGTTTTGGGAAAGCTTCAGGAGGATCCAGCCTGGGACTTTATATTTGAGACTATGAAACTTATAGAGCGATACTCCTGGCATCGCTCTCCTTGAAGAGAAATTGAAAACAATAATGAGTACAATTTCAGGCCCTGGGCCAGCCACACTGCAACCTCAAGCGTATAAAAGTTGATCTTTGTCTATGGACAAAGGAGGAATTGCCAAGAAACCCGAAGGCGATTGTCATTTAGTCATCCTCGTGCCTTTCGCACTTGCAGTTCTCACAGCCGGAATGTCTGTCCTTCTTGACAGTCTTTCACAAATCCAGCTGCACGGCAGGTATACAAACCCGTGCCGTTTCTTAGCATCCGCCACGGTCCATCGCGTGCGTGGCACAACCAACAACACGCTACGGAGTCTCGATCCTCTTCCATTGGATGTCTACCCGTGACCCACAATTGTTGGGTACTTTAGCATGTTGAGGTGATTTCGAAGTTAGGCAGCGAAACAACAACCAACAACACAGAGCCATGACGCGTTGCTGTTCCTACTTGCATCCCACACAAACCGATATCACCATCTAGACCATCTTCCTAATTGACATTCAGCACCAAACTATCGATTTTTCCTTCTCATTGACACGACTACCTCTTTTCATCAAAAGCAGGCCGCAGCTACTTCGACCTCATGCCATGATTCCCGCATTCTTCCTGTTCCAAAGGCTGCCGCCCGAACTTCGATACCAGGTCTGGCGCCTTGCTTTTGAAGATGATTGGGCTTTCGTTTCTCTCCAGCGGGACGGCCGCCGTCGTCTCAAACTCGTTGGATCTGGTCGCCAAGCCGTCCGACAGAGCTGCCGCGAGGCGCGTGAAGTGATGAAGCTTACTCATACTTATATCAAGGGTCTTGGATGGCTAGACTTTGCCCGTCTTCTCTTCTACTTCAGAGATGAACAGGCCGATTATAGATTGATGAAACGCGTTGACATCGGCCGAGAAGTTCTACCACGCATCCACCACTTGGTGCTCAATCCGGTCAGTCGGAAACGAATGCACGAGACGATAGGTCGTGTCAAAGAATACTGTAACTCGCTGCACACAATAGTGCTCGTTGCGCCTTGGCCTGATCCGCCACCACCCATCATTTACGACTATGAACCTGGCTATGAGCCTCACCAAGGCTTTTATCGTCTATTTAATAATACGCCGGCTGAGGTCAATGTGATGCCCTTGGTTGATGCTGTTAGATATGGCGAAGCCGGGAACTCTGAGTGTTATAATGCCAAACTCGAGGCTGTCTGGGCACTTAGTCGGGAATTCCACCCGGACCTTCTTCAGCAGGACTGCCCGTGGGGGTGGCTTCAAATAAAGTTACAAAGAACAAGGCAAAGATGTAAAGAGATTGCTGGTGGAAAGACAACTATTTGTCTAGTGCGAAACGATGAGCTTGATCCTAGAAAGTCGTTTATGCCTTGGAGCGCTGAGAATCACGTTTGGAGAAGCCACGAAAGTACGTTCCAGAGAGAACAGCGGCTTCGACGTGAAAGTGAGCAGGAGATTTAGAAACTACTAGCTCGGCGACCTAGGAAACTCACCAAACCAAATTCGCCTTGCTCTAAGCGGCTTCATCTTATCATAAGCTTGCAAGACCCTATTTTATTTTCTCACTCCAATTATATTTGCTAGGGTGAGTGGGACTATGGTGTCAGATACCCCAGAAGATGGAGTAACTGGAGCGTCTCAGCCCTCGGTAGGATAGATGTATGAATATACAGTACTTTATCACAAGAATTTGCGTGATATTCAACTAAAAATCTCCTTGGATGCTGCGAAGCTGTCCTTTTTCGTAAGACTTTGTTGCCCTCCAATTGATTACGACTACTACGATAACAAAAAAGAAAAGTAACACAACAGCAAATAGAGGAGCCATCAGAGCAAATACGGTAAAGCCATATGTAGTTCTCTGAAACGTGTCATTCTTGTAGAGCTTTTCGACCCCTAATCCTACTTGCAAAGCTACAAGTACAATCACAATATATCCAAGGATACTGGCCAGCACAGAAAAGTTATCGCGGAGGCGATCCCCGTACACAGCGTGTGATACCACCCTAGAGTATCCACGATATACGTACCCCTTCTGAAAGCGGTAGACCTTATTTAATCAATTGAGTCGCAGCTCGCTATACCAATATCGACAATTGACGCTATCATAGCGGTGGTTTGCGGGATATTCTGCGCTCAATGTCTTCCAATTATCCCATGTCAGATTATCTGGCAAAAGACCGTTGCTTTGCGCAACACGAAAATCGCTCTTACAAGCGACCAAAGCTGTGCACGAGAATAAAAATCCTCGCGCGCATTGCTCGAGACTTTTTGGGAATTTCGACATTATCGATGAACTACTATCGAAAAATACCTTCATCAATGATGACATTGATGGGAAACATGCGACTTCGCTTTATATGGCTGCTCTAGAAGGCCGCGTCAATGCCATGGAAAGGCTTTTGCAACGAGGCGCAGATGCAGAAGCCAGTTGCGAGGAGAGAAGAGTAATACACGCGGCTATTGAGTCTGGAAATCGCGCCGCTGTCGAGCTATTGGTCAAAAGAAATGTTCCACTCATCGCCAGCGAAGTGGAGGACGATGGCAAATTTCAGGAGCCCCAAACTGATACCCAGAACTGTGATGCGGACGATTCGGGTGATGAAAGCGCAAGCCCAGATGAAAACGAAGACGATGATGGAGAAATTATCCAATCACCGCTGGCTTTGGCAGCACTACGCCCAAACATGACAATGCTTGGCTTTCTTGTCGACAAGTACAAAGAAAAGCTGCCTCTCGCCGAATTCGACACGGCATTTGTAAAGGCCGCAGAATACAGCCACCTGGATGCCATTAACCTGCTTCTTGACTCATTCCCGCCCACCAAGGACATCTTCCAGAGTTCACTAAACATCACAGCACATGAGAAGAACTAGGATATCATGGCGCTTCTGCTTAAGAAATGCCCCGGCCTAAGCTGCCACCGCCCCTTTTTGATCATTGCTCAAGGCAAGGAACAGATAAAAAAGTTCGTATACTAGAGGCCATATAGAAGTACTCACAGGGGGCCATCCCATCAGCAGCATTAGATAAATCACTATACAAGTCAACAGATTTGGAAAATGCTAAAACCATCAAGGTTCTCCTTAGATTCAGAGCCAACGCCAACGCAGCTAGCCAAAAGTAAGTCATATAAAATTCAATCAAAATGAGCATTAAGTCGAATATGGGCTGACCCATCCATCAATATATAGATACAGGAATACTTTGACGGCATCCGCGTACAATAGTACCATAGACATTTTGAAAATGCTCCTAGATGCTGGCGCAGAAACCAACTCTCCCAGCAGGTGGGCCCTACAGACGGCATCGGCCAGAGGCCATCGCAACATTATTGAGCTACTTCTGCAGCGCAGAGCCCACATCAACGCCTACATTAAGCCCAAGAAAATACCGCAGGCAACAGCCTTACAGGCGGCCATCGAGGGCAGCTACAACCAAATCATAAAGCTTTTTCTTAAAAACAGAGCCAATCCTAACCTAGGGGGTGGTCCGCTCACGCAGCCCATCATTACTACAGCAAGATCCAAGGCAGCTAATATATTAAAACAGCTCGTCGAGGCTGGGGCAGACCTGGATATCTTTGGGGGACCATATAATTCTACTCCCTTAATTGATACAGCCATATCCCATCCGCTGTCATCAGCCCAGCTGCTCCTTAATTCCAGCGCCAACATCAACCTTGCCAACAAGGACAAGGACACAGCATTGATTATCGCCACCTCAGGCATAAAAAAAGACCACATGCAGCTTCTACTAGACCAAGGCACCGACGTTTTGCACAGGAACAAGGCCAGCAAGAATGCACTGCATATGGTACCGGAGCACGGGAAGCCCAACTGCGCAAAAGTCCTGGCCAAGCATGTTTCTAAAATCTTGGAGGCCCTCAGGGTCACCATGAAGCCGGGGGATGCGTCCGTCGCAGCTGTTATGCGAAGCGTGGAACACCGGAGCCGGGAACTTGACTACGACGAGCCGGCTGTTGAGCCAGCCACCGATCCAGAAAGTAACGCGCCGAACACAAGCAATAGCCCAGCGTCTTCTGCGGCACGCGCGAGGGATGATCCGATTCTTTGGCAGACTCTCAGCTACACGCGCCAAGAGGGATATAAGCAAATATCTCAGGTGGGTGGCAATGTGCCTAGTCATGGCGAGAAGACAACAAATGTGCAGCAGGAGCAGGTAGGGAATAAAGGAAACACCGCGGACTCAACGCCGTGGCAACCGTTCCAACCATCAAGCCATTGGCAGCATGGAAACACCAATATCATCTCAGATGAAACAGGAAGTTTTGCTCGCCAGGAGACCCAGAGAACGCCCCCTCCGCCCACAGCCAGCCATCTGACACCTCTCCCGAGCTCTGATGCAATCGGAAGAAGACCAGTGACAGCTCCATGCCCAGAATCCCGCGGAGCCATGCCCGCAACCACAGCCGGGACGCGGTTTTCAAGCCCACCCATCAGCAATATTCAGCTGTAAGGCACGATCCCACATCAAGTACAGCAGCCGCACGATGCTAGTGGTGGCCATATCCACCATTTAGACCAATCACCACTCCCTCCCGAGCCACATGGGCCTCCGAATATGGAGCCCCCCAGATTCCAGCCATACAGTCTGGAAGCACCGGGCAATCAAATGAACAATAGAATGCCGTGGTCGGACGATGGCCAGCAATAACGGCGTGACGACTTTGGCGAAATTGGGGGGGGTCAAATGACTAAAACACGAGTGACAAAGCGAGGTGAATGGATAGAAATGAGATAGTGGTCGGTGCTCGGCTTCCGAGCGCTCGAGGTTGTTATCGTGTCTGAAACAGGACTAGAGCCACTTGAAGACGCACAATTATATCCATATTTTTTGGTTTTTATGTCAAGCAATTATTCCCTGCCGGGTTGCATCCTGTTTCGGGCGGGATTGTCGTGATCCACAGCCAGCCAGCCTTGCCAGACCGGGCAAAGAATGTGGCTAGCGTAAGGCGTGTGGCTTCCCTGCGAAATGGGCCACATCGTAAACCATCAGTCGCCTTCTATTGGCTGCGTGCATTCTCGAGCAGCCCTCAGTCTTGGCTGCGCCCCAGCGGAGATAGCGCCTGTCTGCCCTGCCACGAATTTCTCCAATCCCGATGGCTAGTCCCGATTAGGACCAACCCAGCGCTGCATTGCCACGCATGATCTCATAGCTTTCAGCTGCAACCTCCAATATTTAAACAAAGAGGGCACCGTCAAGAAGCAGCAACACCACAATCAACCAAAAGATCCTCCATTGAATCACATATCAACATCTCAGCCAGACAATCAATCAATCAACCATCCATCACAATGCATCTATTCCACTCCTCAAAGGCCGCCGAAGAGGCTGAATCCTACCCCGCCAAGGACGACAAGGGCCTCAAGAGAACAGACTCTACCTCATCAGATTCCGACTTGGAGCCCCCCCCTGCTTACGAGGATGTCGTTGGCAGCTACAGCGCAAGCGGCTCCGCTTCAGCATCGGCATCATCCTCATCAAACTCGACATTTGTCGCTACCAGCCAGCTCCAGGTGCACGCCATTGGCTACGACACCAGCCAGGCGCTCTGCGGCGCGACGCTGGAAAACATCTCCATCTACCGCGTGGGCTCCAACGAGCTGGAGTACGTCTCGCTCCGCCTAAAACGCTCGTCCAACTCGTGCGCCCTCGTGCGCGGCTCAGACGCCAACCGCACGCCCCTCATCTCCACCATCTACCGATGGGGCCCTGGCAGACATCCCAGGATGCGAATCCTACCGGCTCACACGGCCGTGTCTGTGGAAGAGGCCATCGAATCTGACCGGGTCGAGTGCGAGCTGGTCGACGTGCGGAGCCGGTCGCTAATCTCGCGCGCCCAGCGCATGGAGACGTCCTTTGGCACCTTTGAGTGGCGGTACGCCGACCGCTCCGAGCGCCATCAGAATTACGATGCCGACTCGCTCCTCGTCTGCGAGAGGACCGACCTCGCCCCGTCCCCGGGGACCAGCAAGACCAAGGCGGGGAAGAGGGGCGCTGTTGTTGCCCAGCTGATTCGCAACGACGAGTTCCGAACTCCTGGCACAGGCAGGTGCATGGGCGGCAACGGAGGCAGGCTGATGATGGACCTGAGCATGTGGGCCGACAGCAAAAAGGCCAGCGTCAGAGATGTCGAGGCCTTTGTCGTGGCCGGATGTCTTTGCATGCTCAAGCGGGAGGCGGATCGCTTCCGAGACAATACAATCGCAGCCGTGGTATGAGAAGAATCAAACATCGACGCAATGCCACCATCTGCAAGTTTGAATTCAATCTACGGTCGTTCGTTTTAGTCGTTTCATAGCGTGTTTAGCGTAGGAATAGCTTCTAGAATTTCAATCTTTCTTTTGATACCCCATCTGGCAACGGCCGACTTTGATTGCGAAAAACCCCCTGGCGCCACCATGTAACACAAGCATCGTGGCAGTGACATTGGAGCACGACTAAGCCGTCATACCCCTGAGTAAGCAGGAATGGACGCCCCAGTCAGGGCTCCTGCCGTCGAGTTTTATCACACGTCTCCATGAAACCGCATCTCGCCAATCCTGCAGGAATGAACCGTTTCAAATATGCATAATCCCAGATCTCGCAATGACATCACTCAAATCATACATCATGGAGGCGCTGCAGATAGCTATTTCAGGCGTCAAATTCATGTACATATGTTGGTGCGGTCATAGCCGCCTATATACAAATATGTGTATTGTGACAAAATCAAAATACTCTCAATAAACTATTATATGACGCGGCCTGCGATTGTGCGCTTCAAGCAATAATCAAAAAGAGCCAGTGGTCAAATCATAAATAATAAAAAAGCCCGGGTCTGGTTGGACCCCCCTCGCCAAGAAAATGATACAATCCGATTTTTATGCATTGAGAAACAAAAAACACCAGCTCAATGCTATTTTCGGCTTCAGTTAATATTCACAGCTGCAGTTCTTCTTTCCGGAGCACAGCATTTACGGGCTGGCAGCACGCTTGTTGATGATGCCGCCGTGGATGCCGGCGTTCATTCTGCGCTTGACCGAGGCGGGGAAGTCGGTCTGGTCAATGACCTTCTGGGTCAGGTTGAAGAGGTCGGCGGGGGTGACGACGGTGGTGGGCTGGGACCAGCCGAGCTCGTAGGGAAGCTTCTCAACCTCTGTGCGAGAAAACCAGTTAGCGTGGCAGATCTTGGCAAGGGCAAATCTGAATGTTGATTGATTGATTCACTTACCAAACATCATCCTCACGCGGTCGAGGGGCACCGTGCTGGTGTTGAGGTCGCCGAGGGCCAGGATGTAAGCGGCCGTCTCGCCGAGGCTGATGGTCTCGGAGGTGCCGTTGATGAAGAAGGAAGGGTTGGTCTTCTGGGACGCCGTCATGCGGCCCATGCGGGCATCGGCGGCCTGCTTGACGCTGACGGTGGAGTTGGTGAAGTAGGTCAGCGTCTCCTCGTAGATGGACTGGTTGAAGACCTGCGTGTCATCCCAGTAGGCATCGGCGCGGCTATGCATGGTCAGCAAAGTTTTCTAGTCAATAGAGTACAGCAACAGGCGCATACCTCAAGCTTCCGTCGTGCTCGAGAATGTTGTGGCGGTTCAGGTGGTCCAGGTTGAACCAGTCGGCGTTGGGCTCGGGGTTGGTCTGCAGAGCAGGGTCGAACATGATGTCGGCAAAGTCCGAGTTCAGGTTCAGGCCGTCCTTCATGGCAGTGCGGGTGACGTTTCGGGTGATGTTCTTGCCATCGCGAGGGAGGAAGCCGTGGTTGGCAAGGACGTTGAGCATGGGGCAAGGGCTTCGCACTATTGAAATCAATCCAAGTTAGCACACACGCATTCGTCTCTTCGGGATGCTGTAGATGCTCGTACCATCGCCAGTCTGGGCGGGGAAGAAGTCTCCCTCCTTCAGCATGGGGTGGGCTAGGTGGCTGCCGGCCTGGGCCATGTGGCAGGCGGCCGAGACGGAGTTGGCGGCCACGAGGGCGGCAAGGGAGATGGTGCTGGTACGCATCTTGGCTGTGTTTTGGTTTCCGAAGTGTGAAGTGAAGGAAAGAATGCTTCGAATGAATTGCAGGGTGAATATCAACTGGCGAGCTCACCTTCACCATCATGGCGACCTCGAATGTATTATTATATATCCAGCAGTTCTGCTATACACATCTGACTAACGCGCTAAGGCCGTTTTGAGTAGTTGGCTAGAAGTCTGTGGCACAGGCTTCTTTTCTGCCCGTCCAGAACAATCGTCGCCATGGGTGGCCCGACGGCCCACTCCTCTGGGCGACCCAAGCGACGGATCCACAGAGTCTAGACCCTGGCAACACCAACCAAAAAGAGGGTATTCCTAATGTCCTTAGATTGCAGGACCCCGAGACGCTTACCAGTCCATGATTAATCCACTATTTGCCAGCTCCCATATAGTGCCCTTGACAATTCAAGAGAGATGCAGATGCTTGCAAAAGTTTATACGTTGTTGAAGGTGTGAGCTCTGATTCTAAATAGATGCTTGATTCAACGTGATGAATTTTGCACGGATCCGCATCTGTTGTAAGTCTTCTTCTTTTACACAGCTACCTCGTTCTCGTTATCGGTACGCGACCGAGGGGGAAAATAGCACTGTGAGTGTGGGTGCCAACACTGCAACCAGTGCGATCCTGGTCGCTTTTGCTTGGGGAGGATCGGAGCTAAGGCTGTTGGTGCCGTGCTGCCGCCTCTACCCACTCTGGGGAAGAGAAAACACCACACCCGCGATGGAGAAAAAAAAGGGCCTAGATCCACGAGAGGGCTTCGTTCTGTGGGTCTTGAAAAGTTTCGCCCGGTCAATGTGCCTTGGACTGGGGCGCGTGTGGGAAAATCGCTGTGATACCAAGGTAACCTCCCATATAGGAAATTTGTTGTCGCCCAAGTACGCCTTGGATGCGCCATGAAACCCGCGAGAGTCCTCGGCCTCGGAACCCGAGGGGAACTTTGTTTGTAGTTTTTAGTAGCCGCGTACACGGTTGCTTTCATCCAATATTGCATCAAATCTGCAAAGAGAAGGTCTACGTCAGCAGATTCACAGACATGCTCATTTGCTAGGATATCTGGAGAAGAAGCTGCACTTAGGGTTGCATTCACAAGATTATGAGAGACAAATAGCAGCACGGATTAGGATGCTACCTTTGTATCATGAGGCGATGGCAGCTCAATGCAAATGAGGGATGAAGCAAAACGCGAATGTGCCTTTCCCATGGTCCAGTATGCTCCTAAGCCTTATCAATAGCACCTAGACCCATGTCAATCTATAAAGCGTTTGCTCTGGCAGAACTAAAACGCAGCTTCTCTGCATGCCAAGGTGAATTAATCTAATGGACAAGGGATAAGGCGTCTTGGCAATACATGTGACTTTCCAACTTTCCCATGATACTTTTTGGGGAAACATATTTCGTACCTCGTATCTTGGATCCGATCTGCGTCGGTGTGTTTAGGCAAATCATCGAGGCACCCTTTTCAAATTCTGGCCAAATGAAGAAGAAAAACCCGAAAATTGCTAGTCTGTGACGCTACCACTGATGATGGATCTTTGTGGAGTAGCTGTGTCGATGCTCCTTTCCCGCACCCACAAGATGGGATAGAGCGAGTGCAGGCATGAGTAATGGTTCAGATTATGCATGAACAACCCACCGGATGGTCTGCCGATACGGACCCGGTTGAGGTGCAACCGATTGGTCAGCCTTTGAGGCCCGCCGAGTGGGATAGAGAGTATCCAGCCATACAAGATGCCAGCACGTGCCAGGATTAAAATAACTACTCCGCCACTGTGCCGCACGGAAAAGGCTGCACCTCGTCCAGGCACCAGGAACAGAAAGACAATCATGGCTTGGGTAGATGGCACGGCTGCATATTTAATGGCGAGATATGTTGGTTGATTAATATAGCCACCATCTACTTTTCAGCGCGAACCAATTCCCTAACAACACCAAGTGCCCCCCCTCCGATGATCCTGCCATTTTTCAGCCAAGACGCTCAGGCTCTATCAACGCAAACCCATGGGACTTTCTCCATTCTTGAAGAGGCAGTCCAGGATTCTTACATGCCCAATCGCCCACATGAATCGTCTTGTTGGATTGAAATTAGACAGTCTCCCATTGGCACACTTCTGTTGGTTGTCTCCATTATCCTAGCTTACGGATGACGTTGGAAGTACGCCCTACCTATACACGTGCGCCTTATGAAACAGTGGGCCTCTGGTCTGCACCATACATACCTAGATTTCGTCGCCGAAGCCCCCTGCATTCGGTCTATCTTTCCAGCCCCCGGCCGGCCTCGGGTTCTTAGATACTCGTCACGGCCGCAACCAAGTCCATTCCCACCTCTTGTGACGGCGATCACGGCCATGATGGAAATACATTCTCGAGGTTCCTATGAGGCTGCAACCATTTTTCTACTGCCGCCAGAGCAGCGTACAACGGCTTGGCCACTGGATGCCCGGCTTTGCGTAGCTTGTTGAAAATCTACAGTAATCCCCCGGATCGACGAGGTAAAAGTTGATTTCTGAGAATCTGGTCAAGGCCTAACCCGGCCACGCCCAAAATTGCTGCGTGATTTTGCAGCAATAGTTCCCACAGGGATCGTCATCAGAGTTTGGATGGTTTTTTGCTGAGACGAGAGGTGGTGCAAACTGTTGGCTCCTCCCTAGTGCTCCCGACGAGCTCCCCAAACTTGCCCAGGGGGGTCTTCCCTGCTCGCTACATAGACTATCTCGTTGAAGATTCGCGCATGAGCTAATATGATGTCAGGGCTCGGAAACACTTACCCCTTGGCTGGGTACACCATACAAAAGCTGACAGAGCACTGGAGGAGGTTGTTGCCGAAGATTGTCTCGTCAGTAGGAACCATGTTTACGCATTAAAGCGAACCACTCGATTGAATGAGTCCATCATATTGAGTTTGAGATGTGTGCTACAGTGAATGGATGGACATGCGATTCCATCCTTCTCTCTGTAACTATCTAGTTTTGTCAATTGAAGTCTTCAAATGAGCGGTCCGGAATCAGCACCGAGTTACGGAACTCAGGCTTTCTGCCTAGCTACGGAAATCCCAGCCCGAGTCACTTCCCTTCTGTCAATTGCGGATACCATTTTTAACTTTATCAAACCCATGGCGTGCCCAGGATAAGTACGCGTGTGAGGCGACCTTGGGAAGTTTAAACTGAGCCGAGATCCGGGTGCTAACTGTTTCCAGGAGTTCCAAATCGGCAAACCGGCAAATGTTGTACGCAAATCCTTCGAGGATGGAAACCGACCCCTGTCACGGGTGGGGCGAGTTAAATCACGATAATATCATCGATGTTGTTCTCGGTCGGTTTCTCACCCGAATTTTTCGGACAGTCAGTTTCAAAAAGAAAAATCACGAGCGGTATGTTTTAGAATCGATGGTCTACGTGAATGACATTGGCGAGATACTTGATATAGGGGGAAAATCAAACAGAATTCTGTCCCAACTGGGCCTCATTTGCACAATGAAGAAGCTCGCCCTGCAGGGCCGACCCCAGCAGAAAGTCTATTGTGTGGGTACGAATTTGAACCACGGCGTCTGGAACAAAATCTACAACCTCGTATAAAATAGGCTGGGCCTCAATTACTCCCTATACCCAATTGATAACGCATCCCTGTACAAATTTGTCACACGCCTTAGGGCTCCTGGCTGCGGGGCGAGCATCAGGCCACATCTAAATCGCATCGATGACATGGGTGCGGTTCTAGGCGCCTGCAACAACGTGCACAGGGCTCCACGGGGCTCTCACAGGGACTAACATGGATTGGATTCGCGGGAGGGTTCGTGACTCGCTGCTTCAGCTCGCCAGGGGTCTGTGGCAATGCTGAGACTGTTCCAGCCTATGGCAAGCCAGCTTTTGTCGCTGGCGCAGGAGGCGCTGCAAGACAGCTGCCGTCCACACTCTAAATAGTGTTTTCGGAGTGACAAGGACATGCATCATCGAGAGAGACGGTGCCGCTGCTCTTGTGCAAGAGGCTCATTTGAAAGCGACCACGATGGAATTGGGCGCTCGCTGTCGGAAATGGTGCATCCGAAGTAGAGCCTGTGTGTTGAGGTCTCGGAACCGCTCCCGACTTTGAGCCACGTGCAACAAGGCCAGTGCTCTTTCAGAGAAGGTTCTTCAAAGCATCAAGGGTGCGTTTCCTCATATGCACTATTGACCCAGGCAGACTCCAAACTGTTGCTAAGCCCAAGGCAAACCGCTAGGTCATGGGCCTGGGAGAGCGTGTAGTAGCAGGGTAGCAATTCGACGCGTAATGGGAACTTTAGTCAGAGCCAGAGGTGAGCAGTGCAATCCCGCTAGATGAGATGATGGACAAGGTTATCGAAATTGTCAAGAAGCTGTCTTGAAGTAGACTCTTGTCGACGAAAAAGCCTAGTTTCTTGATGCTCACAGGAGAAAATAGAAGACCGCATGAACTCATCCAGTGCATATTATTTCAAACGATAGACATGCATGAGAACGTTACTAGAGCTTTAGTACCCAGCCATCGCTCCATCTTACGTACTAATGGCCTCAAAAATCCACTGCTACAAGCTTTCTATACTTTGAGACACAGTAATATACTCCGTTTGATTGCTATTCTCTCAGATTTATTGGGAGATCGCATTGATTAAGGGTTTAGAGCATGGTCTAGGGTAGCCATGCTGGGAGTGATGATGGCCATGCGTAAGATGCAACGAAC
Organism: Calonectria leucothoes; assembly: GCA_002179835.1. NCBI lineage: Eukaryota > Fungi > Ascomycota > Sordariomycetes > Hypocreales > Nectriaceae > Calonectria > Calonectria leucothoes. Next base: position 30,434 of record NAJI01000006.1, read on the forward strand.
CATGGTCCAAACAAGGTCAGGAGCGACTTATCGTCTATTAAATGCAAAATTTATTGAGCAGGTTGTGCAATTACTCAAACAAAGTAGAGAAGAGAATCAAAGAGCCGTTGTTGTATTCAACATCCACCAGTGTAAATGTGTCCCCAACTATACCTGCCAACATTGCCAAGGTCTTGACTGTGATTTTGATAAAGACCAGGCCCAAATCTGAAAATTGGAGCAGATGACAGACTCCAACTAATATATTGCACGCATTCGCGCCAAATGCGTGGTAAGTCATAATCAGGTTAAGCACGTACGGTGACACTCCGAGGCTTTGAGTCTGTCATTTGGTACTATTCCGTTCGTCAAATGAGCAATGATCCGACCCATTCTTCTTGTCTGTTTCAAATAAATCGCATGCTCTTGATATTGAACAGTATGTGCTAGCCTTGTTCATTTAGGCTAAATGCAGGTAATGTTAAAAAATGCCGGAACCCACCCAGTTTGCTGTGGAGTCGTATGGCGCAAGCGCCCTTCAAGAGTTTGGTGGACCCATGTCCTGTGATTGTACCATCGCGCAAGAGGAGAATATGTATTGTTTCATTTATCCGGCTTTCTTTGCGTTTGGTGTTGCCAATACTTGTTCCATTTTGATATGCTGTTAAGATTTCAATCTTGTCCAGAAGTGGAAAGGCAGGGTGGGTATTGGTGAAGTATATTTCTGCCTGGTAGGTTGGAAATTCTTGGCGGAGGCCATTCTCGTATCGACACGTTGTATAATAACGATTTGCTCTCCTCGCGACCAAAAATAGCAAGAGGCAAGTCGCTCGTCGGAGGACTCTCGAAGAGTCCCCTTTCTGGATGGGATACGTCATCGCCGCGGTTCAAGACACGTCTGGAGCCAAGGCAAAGCTCATTATTCTTGGCAGCTTGATTGACCGGCTTTAGCACAAAGAAAGCAAAACGATAAAGACTATTTTCGTAATGCATTGACGCAATTAAACAGAAAACCATTCAACCACATTGTGAAGTCTCGATCTTGGCGAGTGGGGATTCGCTGATAAACTCACTGGCGGCGGAAAAAATAACCCAAATGGGAAAAGGAGACTTCACGTCAATAAGCTTCAACTAGATCACCGGTTAACTCCTTCTAGAACGAGAAAATACATGGCCTGAGCGATCGGTAGAAAGCTTCTCTCGCTGGTTGCCGCCGTCTCCAATAACTGACTTGGCCACGTTGGCACGGCCGCCTTGGCAAAAGGCCTCTTCCTCTCACTGTGAAATCAAGTGGCCCAAGCGCAAGTACATTTAGCCTGATTTGATCAGTGAGTGATGGGACCACAAGCCGATACAGCTGTTCAGGGTTCAAGCCCGTGGTCAATCTATAGATTGCTGCATGTATCCCTTTGAGTGTGGGATAGCTGCACTTGGGTCACGCGCCCCACCTAACTCGATACTCATGACTCGCAAGGATTCTCCAATAAATGCACGTGTATCAATTATATTCGAGCAAACAAGGCAATTAGAAACATCGGCATAATATTGCTCCCAGTACTAGAGCAATCTTTATTTTTATAAGGTTTTGGTGAGTGGTGATGTATCTCCCATCCAAGGGATCTTGATTGGATAGGATCCTTGCGAATGACCTAAGTGCAGCTATCCCGCACTCAAAGGGATAATCCAGATAACGTAGAATGTCGACCATGATGATGTCACTATTTCTGTTAGCCACTGATGCTCTCGCCGGTTCATCCCCAGGAAGTCGCGGCCATGTCCCTTTTGTTTTTCCTGTCACTCCCACGGCACGAATTCGTTTTTTAGATGCTGCAAGTTCACTTTCTCATACATGACAGCTTTTGGGCCCAGGTAAGGGAAAAGAATTCAAGACTTTCCTGTCATTTACCTTTGTGTCAGCGCCCAAAGGTTTGGAGTACGTTGCTGAATTTGATATAACCCACGTCACCCTCTACTCCGAGATGATGCTCTTGCCCTGTGGGCACCTGGCGTCTCTGTCATCTTGGATTTGGAATGATTTGAAATTGTTGCAATCTTAGAAGTGTCTGGTACATTTGTTTTCTGACTACTGGCTAGGTTTGTAGACAACTCGTCGTCGTATCTCACTGCCCGTGGTCGCATTCCACCTCGCCGTCGTATCGTATCTCGCACTCGCACCGCGTACTCGCACCTAGGACCTCGGACCTCATACCTCGCACTCGCGTCGCAACAAAACGAAGAATTCCAACAAGTTTGACTATTCGTTGGTCATTTCATCCCAAATTTGATCCAAATCCACATTTGTAAACAAGTTGTCGAAATCTGGCACTTCCTCTAGCTCTTGAAATATGTCGGATATTCCACCGCTGGATCCTGATTCCTGTGATGGAAATAATATGGAGAGGGAAGAATGCGGATCAACATCCAGGACAGGCTCATCTCTTGTACTTTCAAGATTTTGACCTTTTGTAAATGGATGACTTTGCTCAAGGCCTCCCAAAGGCACTTCGGCTTGGCCAGGAGAAGGCTCAATAGGAGCCGTAAACTCGACAGGCAAGGAGCTGACCACGTTCCATTTTTGGGCCAGCACACGAATTACCTTGATGCTTTTGCTGGCTCGAAGAGGCCAAATTTTCCGCAGCTCCGTGAGCATCCCCAAACATTGGCGCAGCCATCGGGTGCTCTGGCGGTGCAGCGGGACGTTTTGAGTGGTGGCGTTCATCAAGTGGACCAGGCTGGAGCTGAGGAGATGGTGAACTAGGATGGGGTGTGATCCCTCAAAAGAATGGGTATTTCGATAGACACGCACGAGTCGTATTGTATCGGATGCCGCGCTGGTGATGGACCGCAACACGAGTAGCGTGCTACTTGAATCGACCGTCTTGTCTTTGGCAACACTCTCTGATGTTGAGAACAGGCGCAAAAACGGCGTTACAGTGACGAGAATCGCCATGTGGAACTGCAAATGGAAGAGCAAGACAGGCTTCTCCATGTGTGGTGAAAGGTTAAGCCGGCCTGGCTTGGATTGGAAGAAGGTGTTGAGTTGGTCAATGGTTGATACAAGAAGACCAACTTGCTGCGATGTCGGTCGTGTCTCGAATGCTGGAGCAAAGCTACACCGCCAAGTCAATAAACATGGGATAGTTCGGTACGGGAGGCATTGAGGGGAGGAGAAGGAGGTTGGCTCACATTTCGTCCATTGCCCCATCGTGGGCATACCACAATCTGCACTGCCAAGCGAAGGATAACTCGTGCAAAGATGCAAGCTCGGGGTCGAAGGTACTGTCAAAGTCAGGGACATTGACTCTCCGCCACGGGAGAGCGCAATTGCGGCCCAGAATCGTGATGGCTGACTTGTCAATGAAGTAGTACATCCAAAAGGTCCTAATCTCGGGTGAGTTTGGTTGGAGGGATCGGGCAGCGCACTCCTGCACCGCCAGGACATGCAACCTGAGATGAACGCATAGCCCGCCGGCCATGGAGATGAACATCCAGCCAATGTGGTCCTTTCCGAGAGAGAGCGCACGGAAAGCAAGTATACAAATGCCTTGAATAACAGAGAGTGTAGGCCGCGATTTGCAGCAGTCAAACACCAATCGCTCGGCGTACTTGGCAAAGTCGCTGCTGATTCGAGCCATGGCACTGTCGCTGCCACTCAAAGAGGCGGCGCCGACAGCCAATATGGCCGTGTGAAGGAATATTTCATCCCGCGTCTGATATGGATAGTCTTGGAGAAACGATGTAGACTTGTACGGCGTGAATTGATGTTCTTGGTTGACGTTGTCGAGAAAGGCTGATGTCAGTTTCAACATCAGGCTGCCATCTTCTGCATAGCCAACGATTTCAGGTGGGGGATCCATGTGCTCGCTATCGGCCGGAGACGTGCCCCCGTCGTTGAAATCGTATGGTGCAGCGGTTTTCTCGTCATTGACAATGGCTGCACCGTCTCCCAGGTTAGTTCTCCACATCATGACGCTCAGTTCCTCCATGGCTGTTTGGGATCTCTCTTGGCCCAAGAGGTCTCCATGTTCGAGGTCACTGCTCAAGTGCGGTGTTTGTAATCGTGCATCGTGGATTATCTGACTTGCTGTGGCCTGTTGCAGCCCCGGCAGCTGTGATGTGGGAACGGCCGAGTGTCCCGCCTGGTTCACAGCCGCCAAAAGGGCTTGGACTTGCTGCTCCAAACCATGGACGTAATCTTCATCCCAGTATTTCCGTCTGGTATGCGGGATTAGAACGAGGGTCTGCGTCTTCAAGGGCTGGGGCCATGGACCAACTTTCTCTTGCGCTTCTCGGTCAAATACACGCACGGCTTCTCTAGCCGCTGACAGAGAGAACACTCGGGTTTAATGGCATCACACTTGACAGGTTCAGTAAGCGGCAAACGAGAAGAGCAGCACGCGGGAGCTCACTTTCCGTTTCCCGGATCGACACCGCTCGCACGCAAAAGCCATCGGGCGCGATGTCACACTGATCAATCTTCCCGGAGCAGAGCGATGCCCCGTTCGCCGTTGCCCGTCGTCGCCACTCACTCCCGATTGCGGGACACGATGCGTTGACTCCGCTCGCCCACAGCGTCATGTCATGCGCACTATTTATTCCCAGCTTGCCTCGATCGCCGAGGATACACCTAAAAAATGTCGGGGTTTAACCTAGCGGGCGGGGCAGCCTCTGAGTGGACGAACCGCCATGTTAGCGTCATCGCCAGTATGACTCTTTTCCAAGGGTCCAAATTCTATGGTGACTGATAAGGCTATACCTACATCTAGTGCAAACAGCAAGGAGTTCAATATTTTGACACGGAGGAGTGCGCATTTATCCCAGCTACCATATATTTGACAGACAGTCTGATGGTGGCGTCTGCCGTGACGCGATAAGCAATGAGAGTGCATTGATCTGGTTTTAACCCGCACTGTGAAATGAAATGCACAAGAAATGGACGGCTCGACCTAAAATCTTTAGAAACCTCGTTTAAATTACACGCAGCCTTTCTTCCTTGTTCTCGACACCTCTCCATTTATGACATTTCTTCACTCGACAGTACCTCTTTCGCCGAACCACCCTAGATGTGGAGTAGATGTTCTTCTCTTTCAGGTGTTGTCAACTCTAAATCATTGTTGTTTGGCTCACATATTCTTCGAAATCGTTTCTATGCAACAGTTGATCCATAGATAGCTGTTGATGCCCGCTTTCGTGATGCGAGGCGAGGTGCGGAGCGATAAGTTCCGCACCGATAACTGACTGCACTGGTGTGGGCCTTGTACAAGTCGCCATGATGAGGGTTTGTTCATCTCATCCGCGGCCTTTCGTAAGCCAACTAGATTGGAGGAGCACAGGTACTCTGAATATGAATTGAACATCTAGTAATTCTCAATGGAACAAATGCATGGTTTCTTCATAGTGCTGGAAATTCGAATCTGAATAATCGGGCCAAAATAGAACTTTCCAATTTTACAAGCTGCAGAAATTAATTTCCTGCCGAGATGAATTTCCCTTTCTCAACTTCCTGACCAAGGGGCTTATATCTCCATCTACTGAAGTAGGCTGGGGTTGATCCAGTACCGCCGTTATTCGTGGCATACACACCAATCAATGTCCCTAATAATCGACAACATGTTAGCTCATGCATCTTTCTGTAAGAAATGTCGGATAATAGCAGATGGTAGATGGAATACGAGCTTAGTTACTAACCATGAAATGGACCGGATCCTCCGGAAACAATCTCAGCGCTGACCTCCCCCATCTCAATGTTTTGGTGCGGCCTGTCCGTAGAAGCAGCCGACAAAGAATAATGCGCGTCTTTGGTTGCTGTTATGGAAATTCGGACGGGCTTATGAAGCCAACGATGCGGTACAGCGACAGTCTTGGTTTTGGGTACGGATATACCGGTCTTTCCGGAGGCTTCTACAAGCAATTGTAATTTCAATTCCGTCTTTCCAGTTGAACCCGACGGAGTATTGACGAGCCCAATGTCGATATGTTGATACTGGGTGAGAAAAATGGACACACCAGCTTCCTCGCCGGCTTTTGTGGGATCGAATGACACATCGACAGTGAAGCTGAATAAAGAACTGGACTGTTTCCGCGAAATAAAGCTGAATCCATCCGTTATTGGATCAAATTCGCTGTCAGCCGTCAGGTTGACGCGCGAGGGAAAAAGCCTTAAAGTGTTGGCGTGTCCGGGCGGTGACACGGCGAAGTGGGATTCCTTGGGCGGACGCCAGTAGAGAAAATGGCGAGGTATTTTGGAGCCGGGTGCAAAGTCTTCCTCATCCCCTTGGTCAGCCCAGACTCCGTCACCAGGAATTTCTTTATTCTTCGGTGGCAAAGGCCCATCCATGATGCCCTTGAATCTGTCTATCCTCGGCCATTCGCCTTTCTTCCAGGTCATAGGAGCCAGCACAGTTTCTCTGCCCATGGGGTAAATGTCCCATTCTGGACCCGATCTGGTCGCGAGCCCAACGCACCACCAATTCTTGGAGGCGTCTTGAAAGAAATCCAGATGGCCAATCGTTTGAAAGAAGTTGTCCGTATCCTTGGCTGTAGCTATTGGGTTTCCCTTGTAGCCGTCGTATGGACCTCTGATGTTTTTGGATCGAGCAATTACCGCCGAATGATTGGTTTCTGTGCCACCTTCGCTGATGCTCAGATAGTAATACCCATCCTTTTTGTACAGCTTGGGGCCCTCTGGATTGCGGTCGCCTGTGCCATTCCAAACTGTAAAGGAATCCGATACGGATCGTGTAGTAAGATTAATCTCATGGATGAAGATTCCTCTTGCCACTGACATGTACAATTTGCCGTCATCATCCCAAAAGATGTCTGGATCGATTTCATTCTCTGGATTGTCAAGACGAATAGGATCACTCCAAGATTTATCGCTGTACGGGTCTGTTGAAGTAAAGAGGAGAATCTTGGGGCCCCAGGCTTCGTACCAAGAGACATAGGAAGTGATGAGGTAAAAGATGCCCGCTCGGTATCGTACAGTGGATGCCCATATTCCCTCGTTCTGCTGGCTGTTGCGATAAAGCTCAGGCACCTGCTCGCCGTGGTTCACGGCGTGACTGGCAAGTTTCCAGTTCACTAGATCCTTGCTTGCCCAGACTGGTGCGCCGGGAAAAGTGAGGAAGGATGAAGTAGTGCAGAAAAAAGTGTTGTCCCATTCGGGCACAAATGTGCAACTCGGGTCGGGGTTAAATCCTGGTAAAATTGGATTGAAATAAGATCGGCTCATAGCAACGCAGAATAGCAGGCTCATCAAACAAACTAAGCGGCTCATTTGTATAGGAATCATTTGAAAATACTCTCAAGATCTTGATCCAGGTACTAGGTCATCGGACAGGCAGGCCCTTTCCGTCGGACTCGAGAGTGATTCGAAATGCGGGTGTCAATTTATATGCAACCCACACCCTTGGGAGCATCAGGTCATGTCTGCCATCTCGAATGGTTTCTCGGCCCGCGCTTCCTGACAAGAACATTTTAGCTGTGGAATCGACAATCTTTACTGCCAAATGGGTGGACCCTTTACACCACTTTTGTATAGTTGCCAATGCACATCTTTGGACAGAGCGGGGTTTAGCAATTTATCCACCTGTCTGCATGCTGGATTGTCGCCAATTGCCGGTCTCGTTTTAACCGGCAGTAGGCTCAACAGACCCCGGCAAAGCTTTTGGTCTCGGAAAAGGGCATGCGCGAGAAGAAAAATGCGCTTGTTAGTAAGTTGAAATCATGAATCAGAGTGGTTCGAGCGACGAGTCAGCTACGAGTCAGTTTGTCTCATCCTCTTTTTTTTTTTTTTTTT
>NAJI01000060.1:2496-330915 GCA_002179835.1 Calonectria leucothoes
TATCTATAAATATAAACTTTAGTTTTATTCCTAATATATATAAAATACCCTTAAATAGCTTTATTTAGACTAAAGTAATAATTAAATTAAATAAACTAAAGAAATTATATAAAAAAATAAAAATAAAACTTAAATTTATATATAATATAATAAAATAATATTATAACCTAAAAAGGCTAAAGGAATTATTTTTTTAAAAGGAAAATATAATTTACCTAATAATAAAAAATCTCTTAATAAAATAATAAAATAAAAAATTTAATTTTATATAAATTAGATCTTACTTAATAAAACAAAAAATATTAGAAAATAATTATAAGCTTAATTTATTAAAAAATATTAAGGCTTACTTAATCTTCTATATCTTATTCCTAGAACCAAGCAATAAAATTAAAATTAAAATTAATTTAATCTATAAGTCTAAAGTAAAGACCTTTAAAAATTAATAAAAAGTAAAAAAAATATTATAATAATAAAATATAAATAAAAAATTTAAAATTAAATAAAAAGATTATAAAGAAATAATATAAGAATCTACTAAAAATCTTATATATTACTTAAAGATACTTAAGGTATTTCTTTGGATAAAATAGGGAAATTTATAATACTTTAATTAATAATCCTATAGTCCTTTAATAATTAGATTTCTAATAAAGCTAATACCTTAGCTTACTCCTAAGCTTTTAATTTATCTAGGTCCTTATAATCTTAAGTAATTATATCTTTAGCCTTTTTATAAAAATATTTTTCCTAAGAATATAAATATTATAAATAGGATAAAGTATCTAAAAGATTTACTTTTGCTTTTTTCTTTTTATTATTAATATAATCCTTTTTCTTATTTATTTACTTAAATTAAGAATATAAATTAATATAAATAATTAAAAAGAAATAAATATATTTATTGCCTAGAAAATAATTTTACTAAAGTTATACTTAGTATATTTTTTTTATATATAAAATTTATAATAATTCTTGCCTTTGGTTATTATATAAGAAAGATTTTTAATATAGAAATAAGCTAAATATTAAGATATTTTAAAATTAAATTTATTAATTAATTATATAATATTCTTATAATAAGCTTTAGTTATTTTTAGATAAGGTATAATTTTAGTAATATAACCTAATATCATATTAATAGGAAAATATTAAAAGAATTAAATTAGATATATAGAATAGAATAGAGATAAGAGACCTATTATATTGGCCTTAAGAATAAGATTAATAAAGGGGAGATATTATATTATAACCTATATTAGCCTAAAGTAGTTAGAATAGGTAGAATGCTTAGTTATACTTTGGTTATAAGTACCTTACCCTATTTATATTCCCTTTCTAACTAGCTCTTTATTTAAAATCTACTATTCCATATGGTTTTATATAAATTCACCTAATTAATATGTTTTATTTTATATTAATAACTAAATTAATAAAAAAAGGTTAAATAAATATTATTTAATATCTCTAGTTATTATAATTAAATAAAATTAAACTAATTTTATTTGATTTTTATAATTATAAATCTTTAGATTAGTAATATATAAATAGATTAGGTTATACTATATAAAATAGATTAATNNATTTAATATACCTAGCCTCTTTACTAATAAATAAACCCTTTGCTTTAATTGGTCTATTATAGTTAGAAACTAACCGGAATATTACAAAATACCTTAAGCTAATATAAAATGCCTACTAAGACCAGCCTAGCCTCTTTCTCTTACTATTATTATTTATATTCTTATATATCTATACTCTACTTATTATTACTAAGCTATATATAAATATACTAATATCTATATATATATATCCTAACTAGGCTTACTTAATACTATAGCTATAGCTATCCCCTTCTTCTATTTTAAGTATATAATAATTTAAAACCCTTATAATCTATTAGCCTAAGTCTATAGGCTTAATATCCTAGGCAATAATTATAATATCTAGGCTAATAAAGAGCTTTATAACTTTATATAGTAATAGCTAGGTTATTTACTACCTTATATAATACTAAGATCTTATTATTTATAAGATTAAGATTTAATTAATTTTACTATAATAAAATATTATATCTTATTATAATTAAAAATATAATTAGGACTTAATAATCTAATACTATAATTTATTTAATAAGAAAAATATAGCCTTAGAAGACTTTAGATAGCTATATCTTATGGCAATTAGCTAAAAGTATTCTAAATAGCCTTTTTATAAAAAATAAGGGCAATAGATATATATAATAATTTAATATTATAAATATATAAGCTCCTTATAATAATAAGGTTAATCTATGCTAACTACTAGTCTCTGCAATAAGATGTAGTGTGGGTAAAGGATAAGGAAGGGTAATATAGAGGGGACAATGGAAAGGATAGATTGTTTGGAAAGATCGGGCTTTTTTTTTTTGGTAGAAGATTGGCGTTTGGATAGACCAAAATAAATATATCCCGGGTTTTGATTTCATCACACAATTGCATCACACAGTAGAGGATTCAACCATTATAATGATGCACTACCCAAAGCCCTGAATATTGACCATAAGCCACATACTAAAAATGTGTGGTATACAGGATCTATTTGAAGTGTAAATAATTACAAATGTAAAACTTCTACAGCATCATAAACGATATTACCACCACCAAAGAAACTACCGCTGCTCCTAATAAAACGACCAAAGCCACATAAAAACATGCATTCATGGCAAAAGCCATATTACGAACCATCCCGGTGACTGAGCAGGTGCTAGTTTGGCATATACCGTTACATCTGAGCATAAATCTGCATGCGGTGGGCGTCAGCCGCCGTATGTGCGTTTGTAACGGTAGCCTCGTGGCCGCTGTGTCCGGCAGAATTGTGAAAGGAACGCCCAAAAGCTGGTTGATTTCCAGAGGCCAGTTTATTGAAAGGATATGACTTTGACCGGAGGCCGTTTTCCTTTTTCACGCCCAGAGTGTAAAGAACGCAAAAGAGGAAAAATACTGGCAGGCAGGCGAATATATAGTTGGTAATTATGAGGTGGTCGTGGGCACGGACGTGTCGGTCTATTGCCACTACAATGAGCTTGAAAATGGCACGCGTAAACCACAAAAGGGAGCCTGAAAGGAGAAATTTTGCAAGCTAAGATAAAATATTAGCGGTTGGAAAGGAGGAGACTTGTCTCTTATGCTTATTGTTGTGGTCATACCTTGGCTGCTCGTGGCTCTGAGCGGCACCTCAACATGACGCGGGATGATTGAGCCAGAGCTCCGAGAGAAGCAATGAAAACAATGGCCTCACTAGCCAGACCAAGCCAATATGATGCTAAGGGGTTGTTGTAGTAGAAGTTGTAGTCATACATTTCTGCGAGAGCAAAGCTAAAATCAATAAAGGCAAGAGCTATAATGATGCCGACGAGAACATGGGAGAAAACCCTAAAACCCTTTTCTGACTTGCCGGTCTGCCCGCCGTGGGTTAGAAGGATGCCGTCGGCGGCGCGAACAAGCACCATCAAGACCAAGGCATCAGTAAACCATGTAGCCAGTGGTGAAAGAAGAGTGAATGCAAAATGCACCCTGTAGTCAGTATAGTGGCGGCTGTAAAAGCTTGCCACCACCAACGAAACAGAAATGGCAGAGAATGCACACCGCCTAGTTGTTTTAAATCAGACCGGGTCATCGCCGGGGTGTTAAAGGCTGGGCTAACTGAGGGCATAGTGCGAAACAAGAACACTGCAGTGTTGACAAGAGAGAAAGATACTAACAGTGCAAATACAGCAACGGCTGCTTTGAGCCACGAAAAAACTTGCCGCGCAGCGTCTTTATGCACATGAACATTGCGGACAGTGAAAATAAACAGGATTACAGCGCCAAGGAACGTGAGTCCGTAAAGGACCGCAGCCGCAGTCCATGTTGCGTAATAGTCCATCATCTTGGATGGAAATTTACTCGAATCAATTCGTGAAAGTGCTTTTCTTTTTGCCGTTGCTAGGTGAGTGAGCTCAAGCTCAAGTTGAAGACAGTGCGATGAATTAACCAAATCTCAAGTTCTTGAGATTCTTAGTTATACTTGTCTAAAAGACTTTTCCGCTGCCAAGAGAATAAGCTATGTAACGGCGGTGCATCAGTGGCGGCAGTGCTGGATTTTCAACTTTTTTGCGGGTAAAAGCAGTGCGAGGTCGGCTGCAAGGGTCGTTTCGTGATGTACTTGCTGCCATGCGCTGGCGATAGCTGATGCATTGGGGCAGTGTCCATCGAAGCTGGCAGCGGCCGGCACTTTGAGGAGCGGGATTGCGAGGTTCACCAGTAGAAATCAAGGGGCAGTGTCGACGTGGTGTTGTCATGGCAAGGGTTTGTGATCGGGCAAGGAGCAGAATGGTAGGGGGGCGGCGGCGCCGCATTGGGCTTGTTGCAGTCATGATAAACAGACCAAGAAATTTAGGGCGCATCGGCTGCAATCCTTCGCCCTGTTTGATTGTGCCAAGAATCACATTTCAAAGGGTCAGATCATGGGTAGCGGATTCGAGTACTCATGTGAGCTAGCCACGGGGCAGATTAATATCCAACCCATTTCGGATACCACCCGATCGTGCTTACGGCAAGGAGCGAACCGCCCACATAACCAAGAGTCAATCGGCAATAAACTTTTGGATAGGATGTGGGGAAAGAAATGACCTTGGTTCGCATTGTCTAGTAAGAAAATTACAAGAATATTTAACGAAAAAAAGGTCGTTTTTATACACAGCTAACCTTCAAATGTAGTCACATGATCACCTTCAACAATATCCAGGAAATGATGGTTCTCCTTCTGATTTCTCTATGACAAAACAAGATATCGAATTCTTAGAATGCTGCAGTGAATTTACAATGACTTTAAAATCAGCAAGAATCACGCAGATCCGATCCAAATGACACCAAAGACACCGGTACTCCTCGTGTCGCTCCTGTGGCTGTGCCAGCTGAGAGTCCCAATGCGGCTAAAACGGAGGCCTCAGCTGAATGTTGAACCTGAGGCTATCAACCAAAAGCCCGTGCGTGATGCCCCATCGTACCATTATTTCGCAATTGGGGAAATCAACGCTGCTTTCAAGAAGTGAAGTTGTCTAGTCAGCTGAGGTCTGCCACCATGAGACTCTTATCCGAACCAATCCAAGAAGTTGGATGGAACCGCGTTACACTTTGTGCATCAATGCCTCTTTGCGCGAAAAGTAATGCATGTGACGCCCTTGCTCGCTTAACCGTGCCATAATAAGCCGCAAAGCAGTCACAGTCCCGCCCCGAGAAATGGTGACAACCACCTCCGAGTCGATCCTCTTGCACTGACTCCCAAAGGTGAAGACCGAAGTGCTAACTTCTCCAATGCACGAGACTGGCAAATCAGATCAACTTGTAAACGCAGGTTGATCCGAGTTTGAGAACCAAATCCAACCAAGGTTTTACGGCTGTTACAGGTAGTGTGTCGGTGATGATGTGAAACAGGACGCTCAGTGCCGACATAAGACACGAAACAGAGCGATGAATAGGTTATTTCCATCATCGTACTCCTGTCCAATCGCAGGAATTCCTCTTGCAGTACTTTTACTTTTGTTCGAGAAAGTCGGGTTTGAACATTCAACCCAGCATGATTCATCCTGTGCTTCCCACCCTGACTATGAGTATTTGTCCAATCGGATTGATTCTAGTCCCCATGCGAAGTCATACCTTCCGAATGGTGGCGGTCGATGAACTCTCTTCGTTCGCGACGACGACGACGAATGTCCAAATACTCTGCTCTTTGTCGTTGAAGCGAGTGGAATATTGTGGCTGTATGAAACCTTTTGTGTATCAGTGTCCTCTTAAGCCATTTGTACAGCATTAAATATCTGGATTATAGGGAAAATCCTGGTTATGTAAGCTGTTCATGTTTTAGGCATACCTCGAAATGATGATGGAAGTTTCTATCTCAATTTTTCGTCCACTTGCACTTGACAGATAAGATAGCCCGATCAAATCGTACAGGTTGATCTCATATGCCAAACCTGCAGGTCTGGAACACATCTACAGCTATGAACAGACGGCGGTGTTTGAGAAAAGACTAGTTGAGAATCGCAAAATTAGAAAGCATTACGAGGGCCAAGTCTACGTGCATGGAAAAACACGAGATCGAAACACCTAACTGTGGGATGTATTAACAAGACACTAGCATCAAGATCGCCTCAAACTTTGCAAGGTAAAACATGACCATGTGGAGAGAGAGATATCCGATGAGAGATATTTTATTGATAAATTTAGCATTCAAGTCATACTTGCCTTGGTATATAAAGACGCTCTTCATCTGCCAATAGTGCTGTTAGTCTTGTCAGAACACACGCATCACTACTTCATCCAACTCAACAATCTAATACACGTTTCTTCTTTACATTTCCTTACTATTTTCACTCAACCGTGCTTTTACTTTTACAAGATCATCATGCATTTCAAGACTATTGTTCTGGCTGTTGTTGGGATGGTTGCGCTGGCGCAATCTCAGCCTACAGGCGGGGAGACTACCGCCGCAGGACAAGACGGGCTGGCCCTCGCGATCACTCCTCCACCGGCTAATGGCGGTTCCCTTGTATCCCGCCAAGGTCCTCTACGTGCCGGTCCTGCGCGTGGCGGTCCGGCACGTGGTGGTCCCCTTGCCGGTGTTCCGGCACGCGGTGCCCCCCTGCAAGGTGGTCCCGCGCGTGGTGGCCCTCTTCAAGGTGGTCCTGCTCGTGGTCCTCTTGGACGTCGTCAGAATCCTCTGCGTGCCGCTCCTGCGCGTGGTCGTCCCCTCGCAGGTGTTCCAGCACGCGGCGGCCCTCTTCAAGGCGGCCCTCTTCAAGGCGGCCCTCTTCAAGGCGGCCCTCTTCAAGGCGGCCCTCTTCAAGGCGGCCCTGCTCGTGGCGGTGGTCCTCTCGCACCTCGTCCCGGCATTCTTGCGGGTCGCCAGGATTCTGCCCATGCCGATACTCCTACTCATTCTGAGTAATTTGGGCATAACCAAACGTTTGACGCAGTTGGTTGCTTATGCACGGAATTTGAGCGAGAACATCAATCAAGGCAATCATAAAACATCTGGTTCTTTATCCCATTTGGCATCCATCAATCAGCGCAGGATGAGAGAGAAACTTGGCTGGCCGAGTTCGAAAATTGTGCTTTTGTTTGTTTCTTTTTGAATTTAAATGAAATGGGGGTGCTATGTGGGAGGATATCGCGGGATTTACACCAGGTAAAATAGCAAAGCATAGCTAGAATTTAGCTCTTGGACAGCTTTTTGTCCGAAAGATTGCTTCCACCTTCGTTGTGCGTCCTCAACCCAAGTATAGACACAAACAGTGACGTCAATGTTTGAGAAAATTCCGAATGCCCTTCAGTCTCTTCTGCGCATTACATTCTCGAGTGAAAGATGTTTCCTCAGAATTTTAACTCAAGGCTGTAAGGTGACTATCCCAACCTAGACTCGTTCATAATCCTTGGCCTTGCTGGCTCTTTTTAAAAGTCCAACATTTGACTGCCAACTACTTTCAAAATCACTCTCATCGCGCCCACTAAGTGCTGTAATACGTAGTTGAGTGTAAGGATTTGGCCTGCATGGCCTGTCACTGGGTCGTATTGTAATAATCTCGTTGAGGCGCAGAAGGCTCCATATTAGCTAACTGGCCCCAAATTTAGAAATCTAATTGGCATCCGGATAATCTACACAGCTTATCTTCAGCGTGCACATCATGATTATGATCAAGGCTGCTTTAGCCGCCTGTGCTTCAGAATATCGCATGATTTGGAATCCTGAACGATCAACAAAGGAGAAAAGAGTGTGGTAACGCTCAGGGGGCAAAATATGGAAGAAATTGCCTAACAAAATTCCGTTACATCTCGGGGTGGTTTATAATTAGCTAGACTCTTGTATTCCCCAACCATGACTGTCCCAAGTATCCAAATTGTAGTGATCTTTAGGCGGCCGAGCTTAAACTCCAATAGAGAACTTCATACAATGACCAAATCTCATAGTCCTCCCCGAATATGAATTTAGCAAGGCCTACCGTACTGAAGTGATTACTCAGCGCCACCCTGGTTGCCTGTAAAGCCAAGACCACAAGAGGTTGTGGCGCTCACAAACCAGTTCGCGCCTCGAGCCACTATGACACCGCTTCCACCCTTGGGGACGCAGGTTGTTCCGATTTGCTGCTTTCCAGGGGTCAGAGTGACATCCAGTAAATTAACTGTGCACCCATTCGCAGCCATGGCTGGGGCAACGCAGACTGCCGCAAGAGTCAAAAGGTTGATAAAGTTGACCATTTTCTAAGCAACGTGAGTCCGCTTCGGGAGCTAATTACAGTTTATAGAACGCACCGTTTTTGAATTAGACCGAGGTTGTGAATTCTTGAATTGAAGCTGATTGTGCTAACGCCCAAACTTAATAGTGCAATAACTTGGTTTTTCTTGGGAAATTGGAGGCTCACTTCTTTCGTTATAGCTTGAGAATGCGTTGTAGTGATGAAAAGTGCCTATAGATCCCGGCAGACGACGCCTTTATATACTTTTATTTGGCACACATGTCTGCCTGAGTCCTGCACGCTCCCATTCTAGTCTCTAGGGATGCATAGTGGCATTGCTGCCATTCGGAGCGATGCTTCGATCGTGGCGTCCGACCCCCGGGGACTACGACTATCGCATGCATCGACTTTATTGAATATCCTCTGCTACGAGGGAACAACTTCTCTTGCGAGAAGGGCACAATGGATGCCTGGCGCAGGGCCAAAAACAATAAAATTGTAAAATAATGAGACTCTTGCCCACCCTTTTTGACAGTAATCGATATTTCGCTATTACAGTTGCTTGGAGGTGATTTGGCTGGGGTCCGCTGTTACCTGAAACGCAATGGTAACGTTTCACTGATTGTCGGGCTCATGCTGTCTTATTGATCTTGCATGCTGTGTATCTGGCCTTTGATCCTGAGCATTTGGCTTGGAAGGCCGTGCCAAATAGCTGAACACAGAGGTGTATAGATGTGAGGAACCGACACCCGAAACTAGGAGTTCAAACCGTCATTCTTATCTCGACTTATGAATTCATTATTGGAGAATAGGATGCCCTCGACGTCGTCGCCAAAGCTAAACGCCGGGTTCATAGACAGGCAATATCATGCCTTGTCGATAAACACAACGAATCGAGATTATGCTATTCCTTATTCTTCCAAAGCACTTTACTTCCCTTGGAGAGAATTCTTCCCCACCCATACCCGGAGCAACCTAATTTCACACGTGTTTGAGAAGGGGAGCAAGCTTCAAGTCAATTCAACTAGGAGCAAAATTGGAAGAAATGTCTGAATCCACTTGGTGCTGAAAATCATGGGACAGGGACTTCACCTGGTTTTGGTAGGACCAAGGTGGTTGAGCAATCTGGATAGATATATCCATTTCCCCTGGGTATGACATGGTGAATACTACTTCTTTCTCACTCTGAACAGATAGATCAAGTTCAAATATTCGCGGTGAATCTCTTATTGCCGCAACGCGCGGGCCCCGGCGCTTGTAAGGGTGTCCTGGTTCGCTTGAGTGGAGCAGTTCACCGCATTAGAGATTAGTTCGTGGGTTTAGTCTGCTTTTAACGAGGCTAATTTCAGCTTCGTATTCGGGTGTGCTGCGATTGCAGGTACACAGAATCATAATATTTTATGCCACATTTTCAAGTAGATACAAACAATGGCAGAATCATGGGAACATCGCGCTTGGGCCTTTTGATACACGGATTGATGGAAATCCCGTTCCCCATCATATAGCCGGAAGAAGCACCCAGTGGGATTGCGCATTTCTCATGCTTTACCGAGCACGACGCTAAGCATGGCGCGGGCACCATTCATCGACTATCCGGTTAGATCGGGATTCTACGGGGTTCGTGCTGGAGCGAGTCCCAATTTGCCATGTTGTGTTTAAACTGGCCAAACCCCATTTTGGTGGCTTGGGCTCTCAACTGTGACAAGCAAATAAAAAATCGGGCATTACCGTTCGCCATCATGGAGCTCACCGCACTCCATCATCTACCGAGCCCAACAAGTGTCCAAGGCATTGGAATAATATTAGCCGCGATTTTTCTTATCCTTTATCTTATTCAGAAGCTATTTATCAGTATACCCTATCCTCTGGGCATACCGATTGTCGGGCAGCCAGCAGGCTCACGGAGCATCAGCCTACGCACTCGACTCAGATATTACACAGATTGTGAAGCGCTATTCAAAGATGCCTACCAAAATGTTTGTCATGTACAATTTACGTGCCATTGTTTTTTAAGTTGACATTCCAATATAGTACGCCAAGAAAGGGTTACCGGTCGTGATACCTGGCTTCGGCTTCCGCAAGGAAGTGATTTTCCCGCAGTCTCTCATGAAATGGGTCCTTGCACAGCCAGAACAAGTGTTAAGTCTTGACGATGCACTCGTTGAAATTGATCAGGCAAAATACAGTGCAGGAGACGAAAGGGTTGTCCAAGATGGATGGCAGGGCCTGCTTGTGAAGACTGATTTGAACAAGGTTCTTGAGCACATATGTGAGGCCATGAAGGAAGAATTATACCTGGCCTTTGACGAACATTTCGGCTCTGATGTCGAAAATTGGAAAGAAATCGAGCTTATCCCTGCCATGCAAATGATTACCGCCCAAGCAGCAAACCGTTTTGTAGTTGGATACCCACTTTGTGAGTAACCGTCGCGATATTGCCGCAGTTGGGGGTGCTAATACAGGACAGGCCGAGACAAGGAATACATGAAGAACTCCATCGATCTGAACGAATGCTTCATACTTAATGCGGGTGTTACCAGCGGTGCTCCAGGCATCCTGCAACCTATCGTGGGATATCTTGCCAATTTTCGTACTCGCCATCTACTACATAAGATGAAGAAGTGGGTTCTACCTCTCTGGAAGAAGCGTTTGGCAGACTTTTGCGACTCTGGGGATAGCCATGGGAAGGAGGAACCCCAGGATCTTTTGCAAATGATGCTCCGGTTTGCCGAACGCAATCGCCCCCATGAACTCCGCAATGACGATATAATGGTGGCTCGAGTGGCAACGGCCAACTTTGGCGCCATGCATCAATCGCAAATGCAAATAACCAATCTTATCCTTGACGTGCTCGGCTCAGACGCGGAATTCAACACCATGTCTGTCTTGCGTGACGAGTTTGAAGGCGTTCTTGGGAACGAAGAAAATCCCCTCTGGACTAAGAGCATGGTCAATCGGATGATCCGCGCCGACAGTGTCATCCGCGAGACGCTCCGTCTACACGGCTTTGGAGGTCGCGCTGTTTTCCGAAAGGTCATGACCACCGACTTTAAGTCTCCGGACGGCCACCACATCCCCAAAGGGACCATCATTTCGTTCCTGAGTAAGCCCGCGCACACAGACCCTGAGACGACAGAGGATCCCTTCAAGTTCGATCCATTTCGATTCTCCCGGCAGCGCGAGGAAGCTGAACGTACCAGTGGGGCAGCACCACACGTATCCATGGTTACCACTTCTCCGGAATACCTCGTCTTTGGACACGGAAAACACGCATGCCCAGGGCGGTTTCTGATTGACTTTGAGCTCAAAATGATTTTGGCATATATCCTGAGAAATTATGATGTAGCTTTCCCAGACATGTACAACGGAAAGAGACCACCAAACGCTTGGATGGCAGAGGCAATCTTCCCTCCAGATGGGGTCAAGATTAAGGTGAAAAGAAGGCAGGGGAGCTAACCTAGCGGCCTGGTGTATGCAATACAGTCGTGATGTCTTCAATGTTCAATGTGTGACATAATATTCGTACCTAGAACTAAATGGTTGAAATTTATTGACAAAGCTCCATAATGGTGCGACTAAATACCCTCCAAAGTACCTCAGCAAAGTAAAATGGCGATCCCCAAGACACAAACAGTCTCCGAAACCCGACCAGCATGGCTATTGTCCAAGCCTTGACTCTTAGTGCCGCAACACCAAGTGGCTGCAAAACTAACCAGGTTATATGCTTTATTGGGAGAGTGTGGAGCACGAGAAACCCGACTGCCATAAAAATTGTCCTTGGCAAAAGCCGCGAGGCAGCCTGTAGCGGATTCTCATATATGATGCCTTGAAAATTGGGATTCGCACCCTTGGTTAAGAGTAATATCATAATCCCCTCGTGTCCTTTGAAAGTGGCAGCCTGTAGAGCATTTCCATATTCTCCACCTTGAAAATTGACGTTGGCACCCTTTGATAAAAGCAATCTTACAATTTTCTCTTCCCCCTTAGCTGAGGCAGCCTGTAGTGCACTTCCGTATATGCCGCCTTGTAGGTTGATATTAGCACCTTTTGCTAGGAGTAGCTTAACAATTTCCTCTGTTCCTTCTTCTGAGGCAGCCTGTAGTGCACTTCCGTATATGCCGCCTGGCAGGTTAATATCAGCACCTTTTGCTAGGAGTAGCTTGACAGTTTCCTCATTTTCTTGCGCTGAGGCAACCTGCAGTGCACTTCCGTACATGCCGCCTTGCAGGTTGGTATCAGCACCTTTTGCTAGGAGTAGCTTAACAATTTCCTCTCCCCCCCCTAACGAGGCAGCCTGTAGTGCACTTCCGTATATGCCGCCTTGTAGGTTAATATAGGCACCTTTCGCTAGGAGAAGCTTGATAATTTCCTCTGTTCCTTCTACTGAGGCAGCCTGCAGTGCACTTCCGTACATGCCTCCTTGTAGGTTGATATCGGCACCTTTCGCTAGGAGTAGCTTGACAATTTCTTCCTCCCCCCCTACTGAGGCAGCCTGCAGTGCACTTCCGTACATGCCTCCTTGTAGGTTGATATCGGCACCTTTTGCTAGGAGTAGCTTGACAATTTTCTCTTTTCCTGTGAATGAGCCAGCCTGTAGCGGATTTCCGTATTTGCCACCTTCTATGTCGGTATTGGTGCTTATCTCAAGCATGGCTCGGGTCAAGGTTTCATAACCACAGCATGAGAATACGTAAAGGAGGCTCACATCCATATCATCGTCTAAGATACGCTCCCAAAACCCAGAAATGGATCTGAGAAATAATTTGCAGCGTGAAAACCAGCCGCTGCTGTACTCTAGTAGCCACCGTTTAGTATCATTTGGCATGCCAAAATTACTATCAGACAACGCCCTGTCAGCATGCTTGAATATGGAATTTGCAGCATACTCCAGAAACGGAGGAACTATGCTGCCATACTCCCTGTTCAACAACATCGTATCCAGATGTTTAACATACGACCAGCAGCAAGCCCATAAACGAGCATGGCTCGCGGCAATAGGGTCCGGGTTTAGGCCTGGGTCTAATCTCTGTAGTCGCTTGTGGCGGTGAAGGAAGTCGCTGACTGATAGATGGATAAATTGTACGGATTCCTCGTTTCCTTTTCTTATCTCAATCAGCCCCTTGGAAGAGGTGGTTATACGGCGAGAAATGGTATCCTTGGTATATTCTGATCGATCCCATTGTCCTAGATGCTCCGGATCCGTTCCCGCCAACGTGGCAAAGAAGAGCTCCTCGGGCTTTAGCGGTCGCTGGCTGAACAAAACCCATTGAATCATAAGCACGGTCTCGGGCTTGTTTTCATCGTCTTTTTCCAAGAGGAGATGGAATACCTGTTCGAGATCTCCTGGTACCTCGTCGAGGACATTTTGCATAGCTTCAATTTTACCCTCGTCGTAGGCTTTGTTGAGCAAAGAAACAACAATAACAACCCACATAAAAATTCCATCTGCCTTCTCATTGATCTGAGTCTCGATGGAATGATCTCGTATTCGCAGCTTTTCTGCCACATACATTGCAATATCTTTTTTGTGCTTTTTGTTCTCCTCCACAATCAGGTCGAGGGCCGCTCCCATGCCAATGTGAGGGTAATGCCGACTAGAAAGACATATTCTCAGAGTAGTATTGTCCTGAGCGGCATTAAGGCTCAGTCTCTCAAGGAACTCAACTACATCTCTAACCTCATCCTCTTTGCACTCATCTAGGGCATCGATCAAAAAGAGGATAGGCTTCGATTTCCATGCCTTCATCTTTGACAACACAAAACTTTTCAATAGTGACTGTCGCCATACCCAACGGTCTGTCCTATTTACTGTTTGCATTTCGCGGAATGTGGGGATAAATGATTCGTATAGTATGGTATCTTTTTTGAGGAGCTGGTATACGATTGATTGCAGCATGCCCTGGGGAGTCTTCTCGAGAATCTCACCTCGGGCGTTGAAGAAGTATGAGACGATCAGATGATCATCGAGGACTTTCTCGCAGTGATGCAAAGCGTGCTTCATCAGCGTGGACTTGCCTGCTCCCGGCTTGCCCTTGATCCAAAGCACTCCATTATGAGCAGATAAGTCGGTGCGGTCGTGCCACTTCCGAAACTCATTGGTTTCATACAACCAATTGCAAGTGTCTGGGTGGGCATCGTCTATATCTTGTTTTCGAGCGTGGATGTTGGGGAAGCTAAGAGACTGGAGACATTCTGTTTTAATTAGCTGGTTGTGTTCAGACTTTGTCCTTGTAATTAAATACAGGGATGATGCGAATTTGCCTAATCGTAGTACTCACCTTCCTTCTCTCTTTCAGCTCTTACAGCCTCGATCGTGTGGGGGTCTGTGGCCACTATCATGGATTAGTACATCAATAGCAAGGAGTGATAGCCCAGAATACAATAGCACTTACTGCCAAAGTAGTTATTTAATGTGCCACTGCCAGAATTATTGGATTGGGGCCCGTCGCCAGACTTGAGAAATTGGGCACCAGGCCCGTGGTTGTTGACGAATGTGTTTGGCGGTAGCATTGTAGGCGGGCCTGCCAGGGGGTCTAATGGCATTATGCAAGCTCGAAATTGGGACGATCGGGTGAAAACAGGATGGTTTTGCCGGCTTGACTTGCCAGAAGGTTGACTTGGCGAGTTGCAGAAAAGAGAATGCTGTGGTCGGCTCCCCAGCTGTGGAAATGGATAAAGCCCCGCACGAGTGGTGGCGTCGTCTGGGGCATTTTACTGGCTTGTTGCCAACAACATGACTGTCACATTTGAATCGTGTCCTGTTGGCCGCCTGTCGCTTACCATAAGGCTTCGCGGCGAACCATGGCGACCCATGCGACGCCCCGCCTTCTAAAACAGCTGGTTGGATTGCACCTTTACATCTCTCTGACCGCATGCCATTTCATAAAGGGATCCCTGTGCTCCCACTAGTTGCGTCACTGGCTTGGATAAGTCACTGAATTCTTGATAATTCCGGGACAAATACAAGGCAACTTTTATTGTTTTCGCTCCATCGTTCCTCGCGGATATATTTGTAGGTTGGGCTCATCTCCGGTCCCAATATGGTGAGCCAAATATATATATTCTTCAGCTGTATTTTCTATATAGACATTTCAGTAAGGCTGCAAGATGAATCTTCTATAAGAAACCAAAGGCATATCTTGGTCATCATGGAGCGATAGAATCAGGTGCATCGACTACACCATTGTCAGCGTGTTATACTTCAGATACTTCAACAGTGCTCACCTTGTTCACCTGTGGCTCCACGCTCACTACACTCCCAGCAGAGTTCAATTTGACGATATTCACGTCTTCACTCGTGAGCGGAATCTTGAAGCCTTCCAGTCCTCTTCCACTCGATTCGCGGTAGTGGAACCACTCAAGATTGAGCTCATCACCATCTGGGTCCCAACTCTCTGATGCATTGAGAACAATCTTGTCGCCAAACTCGTATCGAATTTCTTGTGCCGATGGACCACAAGATCCGTTGACGATAGCCACAGGTTGGTGATTGTTATCATCATAGTCGCCACTGATGGCCCACTGCATTCGAGCAGCAAAATCGTACTGGTAGTCCTCTCTCCACCGCCAAATACTAGCAAAGTTGCTCAGAAAAGTCTTCCCATCCTTACCCTGAACATAATCAACAGCATCCGAATAAACCCGATGATTTCCTGACCCATCCATCTGGGTATATCGACCACCCCAGCTGCCCCATTGTGGGTTTTCAACGTCGCCAAGCCCGTTTTGCACAAGCGTCAAAAAAGCTGGCGTATCACCCTCCATGATAAAGGACCAATTCAGGTAGTGCGACCCAAGAGATCCGATGCGAATGTGTTTCTGGAGCCATTCGTTGGAAACGAGGGAGCTGTCTGGCCCACCCTGGTCGAAATGGCGGTATTCCTCTCCTGAAATACCGATCCACGTCGGCAGCACGTATTCATTCCACCCATGGAGAGACACAATGTAGAACAGCAGTGGGAAGCGATCGCGGATCCAAGGCCCAGTATCATCTTGGTCCGAGATGGAATACACGCGAAGCTTTTCCACAAACGAAGCCACGGCGTCGGCATCGCGAGTTTGGGATACGTGGTTGAGCGCTTCAGCCAAGATTGTAGCGCCACCCCATACAGAAACCCAGAGGGGATCGTCAGCCTTTAAGTTATCAGCTGCCTTGACTAACTCTTTCGCAGCCTCGCTCAGACTGAGATTCAATGCCTGAAGCCCATACACAGCATGGCCATCAAAGACTTTGCTCAGCAGGTCCTCCTCCGAAGGGTAAGGTGCCTCGGATGGGACGTTTGTGTTGAGGTTCTTTACCACATCGCCGTAACCACCGATGACTGTGCGAATCGTGTCGGGATCTGTTTTGTTGCGCTGCCAAACCGAGGTGGTTGCCGAAATGCCTTGGATGTCAATCTCGTTTGCATAAGTCAACAGTCTGACGAGGCTCATCTGATCATCCGGCTCGTTGCTCATGTCCGTCAGCACAAAAAGCCGAGGCTTGTGCTCGTACCGCGATGTTTGGCATTTCTTGTCGTCACTGGCGGAAGACAAAGAAAAGAGCGCGATCGACGCAAAAGCCAAGCAGGCTCTGAATGAGGTTTGTATCCCCATATTTACCGCTGTTTTCCAAGATGCCTAATGGTGGACTTGTTTTTTTACATCTTCACATCCTACAAGCGGGCGAAAGCTTCAACTCTTATGAACCGCGCAACAACACACGCTGCCGCCACTCCAGTGGTTACAATTGCCCAGTACGGCAACTTTAATTTCAATTAAAAAAACCTACATCGTAATAAAAGTTCCTCTTTTCGAGGTGGAATGGATGCCAGAAAAGGAAGTCCCGGCCGAACATCTTTGCCCGCTGGCGTTATGAGGGTTTTTCAAAATGCGACATTGGCCATCTTGGTGACCGCCCAACCGAACACCATTAGCCAGCGCGCTCGGCAACATGCCATCAACCCCGTAGTTGGGTCAAAAGTGCGGGGAAACCCCGCAGTGCAAACGGCCGGTTGACAAGCGAGCAGGGCACAACGGCCCGGCCTGGGTGCGTAGGGTTGCCAGATACGGCTGCGAAGCTCAGTAATGTGACGTGATGGGACTGCCTTCCACAATCGACGATGGAGAAGCGAAAAGTGAGTCAAATTTTAAGCTAACTATTTACGTTGCAGCGCATGCTGACGTTGTTGGTAAGCGGATGCCTTGTTCCGAGTCCGCCGTCAACCGATTGACCAAGGCTGCGTCCCAAAACTTTTTGCTCTCTCCGATAGGAGGAATATTTCTCCACTGTCAGAAATTTTCGCTAATCAGATGACTGGTTTTGTAGATCCTCTGTGGGCTCTTCATGACTAAAGCCCCACCCACCAATTGAAGACTTCTAAACTCGTTTGCCATGCCTGTTCACAACTACTTCAGACTCAGTTTATCATCAATCTCGCATATGAGTTCCATATATAAACCCTATATAATGGATATAAAATTCAAAGTCGGGAATCTCGTGGTTGTATTTCCATGCATAATATTTCTTCCATTTCTCCCGTCCAAATCTTCTATGTGTAGTTTTCGCCAGGATTTCTATTCTCTAAACATGATTGCGCCACCCTTCCAATCCTTCAACTCGTCGATATTTGCTCTCGCAACTTCAGAAAATCCATGTCGGTTGTAATATTTATCCAAACCTTCCACGCTAATCAGCCAGCTGGATACGCCCTCCTGGTCCACCCTCTGCAGCCCGTGCTCTATTAGGAGTTTCCCTACACCCTTGGACTGCAAAGTTGGGTCAACTGCAACTATGGACAGATACCACGCACTGCGACGGCTAGGGGAGTTCAAGACGCCTGACTCGGCCTTTTCCATTACGCGCTGAAACACAGCTGCCTTTGTTGGATCATAATCGGGAAGAGGGAAGAAATAATCTCGGATAGATGCGAAAACCTTCATGAAACGACCTACCCAAGCGTCTGCGCCAAAATTAGTTTACGAGACCAGGTACAAGTTTCGTGTGTTGCTCACGTGGAGAAAGGTAGCGCTGGAGGAATGAAAGGGATTCATCCGGTTTGTGCCACCAGGTAAACGCAACAGGGCGGCCGTCGCTGCCATCGGCCACTGTGAGGGAATAGCCCGGGTTCCAGTACCGGGATTGGAAACGGCGGTGGATCCAGGTATAAAACACCTGCTTGTTTGCCTTGCGGTTCGGATACATGAAATCGAGAAGGGGCTGGTCGATAAATGCTGCCGTGTAGATTTTTGCGATATCATCGATGTCCGATACCGATCCAGGTCGTACTCGGTAGGTCGAGCCCGAAAGCCCTACTTGAGCCATTGTGATTCTACCATCCTGTCAGCCAACTGTATTGCCGTTGTGGACTCGAGGCAATATACAAACCATACCTTGTACTACGATCTTGTTTCCCACGTTGCTGATAATTTCCAACAATGTTACATTTTCTCTGGAATAGACCATTTTATTCCAACTAGCGCCTCACCAAACCACTGCACTGATGCCTTACTGAGACATCACGAGCCTATCATGTGGGGTTTTGACTCGCGCCATCAAAATTAGTCGCAAAGGTGATTTGACATTGAGCTAGCTGTGGAGTAAACTCGCACACCGAAATGGTCAAGAAAAATTTGCAAGACATCTAAATAGGGGGATTGTCGCTACATTTTAGTTGCAACCCAATATGTTGTTGCGGCCAGCGATTGCGAGTGGGACACAGGTGTGTGCCCGCCTTGGCCAAGGACGGAGTTCGGATGAGGGTAGCGTCCAACCGATCGTGTGGTGGAGATGGATTAAATTATTAGTAAGGAACAGTTGAAATATCCATCAATACGAAAAACAGCATCGGATAGTTCCGAATCCGATACCTTGTTCCGTGGGTCAAAGGGCATTGAGCTGATCAGGCATTCTTGTCACAAGCACAACGCATCCACTCACGCTATAAATCTGAGGTGCAACGCAACATTTATAGTATGGCGACCAATCGCTTTATTCAAAAGGGGTGAAAATGTTACATTTAAATTATTTCTGTTCTTTTTTGCTGCCTTTGCACAGAAGGAATGGTCATGGCCATGATCGACTTCACCAACAGGCTTTCCACCTCTTCCATCCGGTCCTCGGCGCCCTACCCCGGACTTTGACATCATCAGATTTTGCCCGCAAGCAAGGCCAGATGATCAGATTTCGCAATGCATGCCCACTCGTCGACATTTGGCACTTCGCAATCCGGCCTAGCTTCACCGATTCAATTGTCAGCAACTTGCATCTTGTGCCGCCGACCCGAGGTTATTCCGAAAACGAAAACGACGCACAGCGAGCCACTCACCACTCACCACTCACTAGCGACAGATTTGGACTCGCGGTCGATGGAAGCCTGTCAGGAGGGGACGGATCCACTGGAATGATCCGGGCAGCCGTTGATTTCTCAGCATTCGGGGTCGCAGCCGAGTGGCCTCTGACCGCGGGGAAGCACGCGACGAGTCCTTACAATGGCTTGGTCGCCGCCTTGGCGAGATCCACCGCCTCGGGGAGTCGCGGGCTTCGCTTGATCCGCGTATTTGTTATCTGCGGATGGAATTCGCGGCAAGTGAAGTGATGCTAATGAGGATGGTTTTTGTCAATAGTCGTAGAAAACCCCTCCTTCATGACGTGGTGGCCATCTGATAATGGTCCGTAGCATCTATCTTGTTCATAAATAGCTTGCATCCCAAGCCCTAGAAGGCAGTGTTACAAGTCACAAACTCAGGGCTACTACTTACCCCTCCTTCTGCTCGCCATTCTCAACCCATCACGCTCGGATTAA
Source organism: Calonectria leucothoes (assembly GCA_002179835.1). Classification (NCBI taxonomy): domain Eukaryota; kingdom Fungi; phylum Ascomycota; class Sordariomycetes; order Hypocreales; family Nectriaceae; genus Calonectria; species Calonectria leucothoes. Next base: position 22,534 of record NAJI01000060.1, read on the forward strand.
AAAAAGAAAAGAGACACACACACACGACAACATGGCCCCCATCAAGGTCGGAGTTGTAGGCTACGGCTTTGCCGCCAAGAGCTTCCATCTCCCATTCATCACCGCCATTCCCGACTACGAAGTCGTCGCCATCTTCCAGCGGGCAGAGGCCCCCGCAGACCCAAAGTCAGCGCCCAAAGGCTCCCACTGCACAGTCGATTTCCCCAACATCAAGCACTACAGAACCGCTGAGGATTTCTTTGCCGACTCCGAGATTCAATTCGTAGTGGTGGCTACGCACACTGACACGCACGCTGCCTTCGCCGAAAAGGCCTTGCTCGCCGGGAAGCACGGTAAGCTGGCACCGCCTCAATCATGGCTTTGCAAGGATGCATCATTTTTGCAGCGCTAACTGCCACATCAGTCATTGCCGATAAACCGTTTGCAAGATCCGCCGAGGAAGCCGACAAGGTCATCAAGCTTTCCGAGGGAAAGGGATTGATTCTCACTTGCTTCCAAAACAGAAGATGGGTACGCTGTTTCCTTCATGATATTTTAAGCACCTTTAGCTGACCCTAAAATTTTATAGGACGGCGGCTTCCAGACCTTGAGGGAACTTGTTAAAAAGGATGCGCTCGGATCAATCAAGGAAGCTGAGATCCATTATGATTTCGAGAACGCGCCATGGCTATCTTATCTTCCTGCCAAGTACACGCCGGGAGACGGAATGGCCTTTGGCCTAGGTAAATGATCCATCTGCACTTTCATTCCAGTCTCAGTATCTCATACAAAAGTATAGGAACCCACAGCCTGGATCAAGCTGTTGTCTTGTTTGGACGGCCCAAGTCCGTCACTGGCTTCTTCCGCGTCCAGCGCGACGCCGAGAGCGAAGTAGAAGACTCCTTCACTGTCATACTACAGTACGATGGCCCTCAAAAGGACCTCCTCGTGACTGTCAAGACGTCCGTCACCTCACCTTTGTCGCAGCAGCGCAAGCTGTTCGTGCGCGGTACCAAGGGCTCCTACGTCAAGTTGCAGCAGAGGAGCACCTGTCCCCAGGAAGAGCAGATTGCCGAGGGCAAGAAGCCACTGGATCCTGGATTTGGAGCTGAGCCGGAGCATCTCCGTGGCACGCTCACGACCTATGACGAGTTTGATAGCAGCGTGCAGAAGCTTGACCCTGAGACCAAGAAGTACGTCGGAAAATACCCTACGATTACCGGCCGATGGATAGGACTGTACGAGAATGTTGCGGCTGCCATCAATGGCACAGCCGAGTTGGAAGTCAAGCCAACGCAGTCAAGGGATGCCATCCGCATTATCGAGCTAGCGAGGGAGTCACATGAGAAGGGTGTCACTGTGGCATGGAAGTAGGAACCTTTATTAGTGACAAATCCATAGGTTCGATCAGAGCCGCATATAATATCCTCAAATCATTTTTTTTTCAAAAGTTCTTTCCTCAATTGCGCCGAATTGTGCAGAGCCGCACCAAACATTTGCCGAGCAAGAGTTCTAAAATCCGTTGTCACAGACGTGTGCATTCTTGTTGCCAGCTTTTTCATCCCCAGTAACGGTAGGTGTCGATCTAGATTCTGCGCCCGAGTTACCATTGGTTTTCTAGTGCATGGTGCGCGCAATAGGAGGTTACTCAGTCCCGCTCTCCATTTTTTCGACCTTCATCAGAGTCAGATTGGTTGAGCGATCAGTGTCACAAACTGTTAGATCGTCTACTCGTGCCAGGAATCAGTGCATCTGTATCCTAGCCTCCAAGCTCAATGGAATGAACCATTTAAAAATTGCACCTTCATTAACCATACGGGGTCTGGGTCTCTTTAAAGTGCCCAAAACGCTTTCTAGGCAAGTATTAAAGAGAACGAAGAGACAGCAAACTCATAGGCATGTAATAAAATAGAAGAAAGAAAAAACGAAAAGGAAAAGAGAAACATGGTGATTTATTCTCATCATCTAGCAGCTTGAGTGGATGTTTATATCGGTCGTGCAATTAGATCGAGTGGTGCTAGTCCAGAAAGAGGAGAGTTTGGATCCATCAACCTAATTCCAGCGGATTGCTCTGAGTTGGGATAAAACCCAAATTGCGTCAATACATTATTATCAACGGCAGCACATGACAATGCCTCGTCCGCGTGCACTGGACTACATTCGACGTATGAAAATGGAGAGTTGGACATGGTGGAACCAGTCAAGCTAAGGAGATAATTCCCTGCTAGATAGGCAATATACAAATCATTGACTCTGAGGAAGTTTGTGTTGGGTTCCAAGCTGAACGTGCCAAGGGTGTACTGGGATGAGTCGCTTGGACTGGGGTTGAGTTTCAGGCTCGTAAGATCCTCGAACCCATACAACATCTTGCCGTTCATCTGGGTGACTTCTGCATTTGCCGCTTCAAGGGCGAAGGTAGCGAGTACTTGAGGGGCTTCCAACGTGGATCGAGCAACCTCGGCGCTGGTAGCGGTTGAAATCGAAACGACGATGGCATCTTGGGTGGTAGCTGCGGCAGTGCTTTGCATCGAGGTTGTTTCGCTTGCGATTTCATCCGCGATGAAGGTGGTCGTGGATGCCGAGGATATGGTTTCTTCAATAGATTGGGCGGTCGAGGCTGCGGCCGAAGCTGCCGAGGTGCTGGAGGTTTCCGCAGAGGTTTCGGCCGTGTCGGTTGTGGATTTGCTAGTAGCCTCGGTTGTCAATGTGGAGGCTTCAGATTTTAGAGGCAGCGCGGTGAGGGAAGACTTGTTGTTGGCATCATATGGCTGGCATTGACGAGCAGCAGACGTGAGGGAGGCTGCGGCAACAAGGCCAAGCCCAATGGACGGAACTCGCATAGTGATGCAGACAAGTGTGAAATGAATGCCCGAGTAGGATTACGGTAAAAGAATGGCGGGGGCAAGCTGGAATAGAACCAAGGCAAGCTGTATTTTATTGAATTCCACGCCATTTGCAGGCGTGTGTCGGTCGGAAACCATTGGCTCTGTTGTGCCCATTATTTTGCTTCTTTCTGGAACCAACATCCACGAAGTTTTGAATTCTAGACCAGCCTAGCCGTACCCACCTACAACCAACAGTCATGCCATAAACAAGAGTGTTTTACCCAACGGCAGCCACGGCGGCTGGTGGCTGGCTGAATGTTGGCGGTCAAGACGTCTCGCTTAAGATTTATTGATTTGGCGAATAGGAGGCGTGCTACGGAAAGGGATTCGGTACATACAGGCCCACGCATGCATTAGAGACTTGTTTGTTAGCCTGGGTTCGACGCAGCGGAGGCATGTGGCCCTTCTCATCAAACAAGCGTTAGTGCGCAAGAAGAGCCGCACTGCTGATTGATTCGCGTCATGAACCCCTGACCAAAATGACACTTTCCCACAAAGGAGATTCCCATGTCTCTCTGCTTGAACCAACAGTCACTCAGCTTTAAAATGCAACCCGAAGAAAATCCGTTGTGCTTGACCGATTTTGGCATTTGATCACGAAAGCCGGGTGCAGCTCCGCGATTCCCCGAAAGCGGGCCTTTTGTCGTCATGGCTTTGAAGAAGGGGACACGGTTACATGTCCCGAACCTAGTGGATGTATGTAGGCGAAAATCAGAGTGAACCGAAAAGTCCATGTGTCCCCCGCACTAAACTAGTGACAGATCCACGCGCTGCGGAGAGAAGAAACTCACTTGTCAACACTAATGGGACGGCACACGCGAATCCCTGCTGCCCGCATGCGATGCTGGTGGCCGCAATAAGACTGGACATTTGCATCATGTTTAGTAGGTGCACTTCTTGAACAGGGCAAATCGCAGGTGTTTTCTCAAGAAGATGACCGGCGGGATGATGAACGAATTCTAGGGTTCAGAAAAGTCTCAACGGCCTCTTTCAAGCCATCATGCTATAGGATTCATTCTACCATATGTTGAATACAAACTTCCAAACCAAGCTTCTCATTTCCTACGTCTCAAACTACCCCGCTAAATTCTTTCAGTACCTTTGAGTCACTGTCATCCCACGGGTGTTCATTCACAACAGACTTGATCAACTCGACATACTCATCGCCTCTAGGATGAATCTGATAGGGGAACGGTTTTGGATACGTGACCAGGCCCGGTGTGTGCTTTACATCTGGCACAATTTCGTTCTTTTCCTCGTCCAGCGCCTTGCTCAGGGTAAAGGCCGACAAGAGCCGACAGATTGTGATGTAGAGATTGTCCTCGGCCAAGTACCGGCCAGGGCAGATTCTGAGGCCGTAGCCGAAGACGTCATTCAGCGGATCAGGCTCGTTGCGCGGGCCCAGAAACCTCTCGGGCTCAAAGTCCATGGGCCTGGGGTATCTCCCTTCGTCGTGGAAGAACCACCAGATTACCGGGAGCAGGTAGGAGCCTTTTGGGATCCGATAGCCTTTGATTGTCAATTCTTCCTGACTCACGTGTGTGGCACCCAGGGGCGCGATGGGAAACCAGCGGAGCGATTCCTTCACGATGGCGTTTACATAGGGCAGCTGTTCTCGGTGCTCAAAGCCTGCGAGGTTTCCGCGCCCAACAACACGGTCAATCTCCTCCTGGGCCTTTTCCTGGACATTCGGGAACAGCACCATGGCCAATGCGAAAGCAGCGAGAGTCGACACGGTCGTGTCAGCGCCCCCGGCGTAGACGATGGCGGCCGTGTTCTTGATGGCTTCTTCGTCGTACTGGCTGAGCGTCGCGTCCCCCTTTTCCGAGTCATCCGCGCTGAAGCGCGAGACAAGGCCGGATACATACGACGGGTAGTGGCTACCGTCGGCCATTTTGCGACGAACAAACTGGTACGGTATGTCCGTTGTCATGCGCGCGGCCCGCTTCCATTTCTGAGCCATCCGCTTAAACGAGCCGCCCGGAAACCAACTCGGCATGTACTTTAGGCTGGGCACAATGTCCACCATCCATGACATGGGCACTTCAGCGTTGACAAGGCCTTCCATCATTTGCCCAATCAATGTGACCAGAGGGTCGGCTGTATCCGGGGCAATCGAATAGCCATATGCAAATTTGAGCACGATTGAGGCCGCTTCACTGTATTTGGTACGTTAGCTGATGAAGGTTTCTCGGCCAGAGAGGGCTACTCAACGTTTTTAAATGCTTCATCAAGTCATCGGGGCTCTCGAGGACCCTGAATAAGAACCGCCGCGACTCAACATCTTGAATCTGGCTGAACTTTGTCACTAGTCCTCTTGTACCCACTTGCTGGTGTATCAACTTTCGCTGGTGCCTGAAATTTTCGCCGTACAGTTGGCTGGGAAGTAAATTTCCCAAGCCGCACATCTCATTTGCGAACCGCAAGTCAGGCCGTGTTGCCGTTTTGGTCGACTTCTTTGTGAGAAGCTCATGAGCGGCTTCGCGGTCGTGGATGATGACCATGGGCGTGCCCAGCACATTCAGTGAACATATGGGGCCGTACATGTCCTTGAACTTGAGCCAGTGTTCAAACTCCGGCACGCCGGACGGAGGGAGGTCAAAAAGGTTGCCCACAATTGGCAGCGGCTTCGGCCCAGGCGGGAGGCGACCGCCGCCATTCTTTTTGCGCGAGTAGCGGTAGTAGAGCAGTGCTAGTGTGATGACGAGGCCAACTTGGTAGACTACTATGGCAGCCATGGTAGGTAGGAATATCGATTGAATGCTGATATCGAGCTACAGAATCGGGGTCGGGCAGCTGAATATCCCCGAGAGATATTTATTGTCGACAAAGGCCCACGCAATACCACAGAGCACCCTCTGGCTCGGCTTATTCTGTCCGAGTTGCATGATACATCCAGCATCCTATTAGGAACAGCATACACTCAAACTCCATGAAGGTATGATGGTGTCCTCGGTGCACATCAATGTAACACATGACGCCGCGTAACCGGTCTTATCGCTTCTATGGCCTGTGACTTCAGCATCCATCTCAAGGGGGGATCATATCCTAGCTAAGCAGACACTCCGGATTACAAATGGCACAAAATCCAACATCTCAACACCATCTATACGCCATCACTGGAAGCGTACCCGACAAGTGGGCCGAAACTATTGATCGGTTTCGTCTTGGTGCAGCCGGTCTGCACGGTTTTCTGTAAATGATTGGATGTCTGCCGCCGCATCACTCGGGGAAATAGTCATGCCGACAAAGACATATACGGCACAAGATGCAACCCTTTTATCCGGATGATACACTCTAACTGAAAGGGAAAAAGCGAGCGACATGACGACATACTGAAAATTCGTCTCAACTTTGTGCAATACGCTGCCGTCATCCTCTTCTTCCTTTTTTGTATGTGCATATTTTGTCTATGCATATATTGCTGATTATGTCAACGTTGCTTCGGTATATCGGACAACGTGTCGGACATGATCCACTTGAGGCCAGTTGCAGGATGCAGCCGCACCGTTTCAGTTATGCGTCCGAAAGAATGCGGGGAAGGGACTATCACATGGACAGTTGCATTCGCTTGCACGTTGTTCAATACGATTGGGTATGCTTCTACTGGGATTCCCAATCTAGAATTGATAGGATATCGACAGCCAGCTTTCGTGTGGCCAAGATAGTGAGTGGGTGTAGTATTATAGTCCTATGGAATCCCATCAATACATTGCTACATTCATCCTCCACCATCTCCAGTGCGAGGTAGAAGCGAGCCAAGGCTCTGATGGCCGTTGAAGGGGATCTATCCCTTTATTTATCAAGTCATGCATCTTGGCGCACCATTCTTTTCGGTCAAGATTGTCGTATTGAGACCTGCTTCACCACACGTCCATTCACACCATTGCGTCCTGCCCCTCTTCAACTTTTCTGATACATAGGTGTTTATGCCGGCTGATAACCAGCAAGGCAAGGGTTGGGATGGGTAGCCAATCGCGGGCTTCACCCTGCATGAGATTCTATCACATGGATTATATATCGCATTCGTATAGGGAGAGTGTGTGTTCCCTTTTGTATCGATGCGGAAAGGTACCGCTGAGTAAGAAATTATACGGAAATAAAATCAGGATTACGCGTATCGCCGAACGGCAGCTGGTTGTGTGTGTACCATTGATGCAACCATGCCAGCGGCACAGCAGCCTTCTTCCACTCTTGCCACAACAAAATAGTAACGATTGGAAAATAACGAGCGCATCAAATTGACACGTGTTTCATTCCTGCAAAGATACAAGCTGAATTCGATATGTATTTTACATGGGTTACTATTCTTCCGTAACGGGATGACAAAGAGCATATTGGCACGTGTTTGGGCAACTATGTATTAGGCGATCCAATCTAATACCGGCATTGCCAGACTAAAATGATGATATATTAAAAAAGTCCGACTCGGACAAGAACCAATTCCCATCCAAGGGCTGCTGAAGTGACAGTTCGACGGCCGCTTCAGCCTCGCAAATGTCTACTTCGATGGGCATCGAGCAGGCAGATATGTACGCCTCGGCGATGCCATAGAGATATTTGCAGAATTCATAGGGTCGTTTGCATGAATCCACTATGCGACTTGAGTCCTCCAGGATATGCAGCGAAGATTTAAGCAGGCCGAGATCGTTGACGTCGGAATTTGCGATGCAATGCAAAAAGGTGATGAGATAGGGGGTAAATGAGGAGTAAATGTGAACCCTAGGACTCTTAGCATTCATCTTTTCACCGGGTACACCACTCCGGATAAACTTACCAGACGGCGTAGAGAGCATATGACTCGTTTTCCAACGACTTGTATCTCGCATGAATCTCGGCGTGAGCCTGCAAGCCCTTATTCGCTGCATCAAAGCAAGCGTCTGTTATCACATTGACCGATTTTGACAAGTCCACGGCCCGATGGAGAAGAGTAAGTGTTGAATAGTAAGAGACGTCGACGGGACCAAACGTGTTGTCAAAAACGGTTTTACGACAAGCCTTGGAGCTGTCGAGCTGTTTCCAAGACTCGTGCCACTCGGCAAGCCGCTTGGAGAGCGTCTCCACGATGAGCTGCCTCTCGGCCTTTGTGCGCCTGCGCGACGCCGGCGAGTACAGGGCTTCGTATATTTGGGCTTGGATCTTGGCGAAGTTGATAAAGGCGAACAGACTCGTCTCCCAGGGGTGGCGGCCAGGGTCGGATGAGATTTCGTGTGGCTCAACATCAACGTCAAAATCCTGAATCATCGAGGCCCGTCCCAGGCTCAACACTAGGCTCTTGTCTGAAAAGTAGACCTGCCAAAACAGACGGCGAATGCGATATCTCTCCTCGGGTGGGAAAGACTTGACCACATGCTCGCGATGATAGCCGAGAGTGAGGCAATGCTTGGTAGCACCAGCAGTGAGCCTCCACTGAAGGGCCAGCTCACCCCTTGTTTGTGCATTGAGTGCCTGTACCTCAGTCAGTCATGACCATAAATACACCTCAAAGCAGGCGATGGATAAAAGACTCACGGCCATATATAACACAAGACAATGTTCAAATGTGGGAATCATGTTGACCTCATATGTCTCAATGCCGGCGTGAAAGTTGTCCGTACAAAGCTGCAGGTACTTGTCGACTTCCTCATCCAAAAAGCCGTCGAGCGGGAAGCATTTGTGCTCGTTCAGCACCACCATGATCATGCCGCTCAGGAGGGAAATCTCGCCCACGGTGGCAGGCTGGATGGGAAAGTAGACCTGGCGACATAGATGCTCAAACTGTTTCAGATCAATGGCTGGATAAAAGAGGGTCAACAAGGGATCGGTGCCTGCAGGTGCATCCATCCAGTTAGCCGTCCGTCAGCAGAGACACGCAACGTCATTGGGCGCCGCTGGGGGGTCAAGAGAAAACTCGCCAGTAAGGGCACGCAGCAGCCGGATTGCGAAGTCGGACGGAGGCATCTGCCCTTGCAGCGCTCCACCTATGGAGTCGCGGTTCCAGTTTCTGGGCTGAAGCACATGATCTTTGCCGTCGAGCAGCTTGCGCAAATCAGAGACCTGGTCGACCACCTGTGGAGACTGGGCGGCGACAAACGAGTCAAGCTCTGGAATGTCAGTGACGAGCTGCGTCTGCTTTCTAAACGAGGAGTCGCCCTCGAGCGAGGCGATGTCTAGGCTACAAGGGCTCTGTCTGGGTGTGAAGGGCGTGGTCGTCTCCGGGGCCGCCACCTTTGATTCCCGGCCGAGTGCATGGTTCAACAACTTCTCGAGAGCAGCCACCCGTCCTTGCAGCTTCTCAATATCGGTCTCTTGTCTATATAAACGGATCAATTAATCGTGGTTCCGAGGGCACGCGACGGCATCAATCCAACGCACCTCGCTTGGGTCTCGTTTGTCACGGCGCGAGTAGCATCCTTTGCGTTGCCCTGGCAGGTAATCTTGGACGTGACACAATTGGAGCATGGCACTTCTCGATTACATCTTATCTAAGCAGGGGGGGAAGTCAGCGCCCATCAGAGCGGCGGCCAACCAAGCCAATTGAGTTGGGCGGTCAAAAAGTCACCTTTCGAATACGGCAATTCCGACACTGCCAGGGGTTAGCGCAGGCGCCGAGGGACGCGGGCAAGACGCGGAGCAGGACTCACAGCTTTCGGCACCACGTTGGTTGTTGGACCCATCGAATGTATCCGTCTCTATCACGACGGAGAGCGGCTGCGCGAGCAAAACGTACGACGGCCTGATTGATAGGGGTCGATTTTTTTATGGATCCGAGCGCGAAGCGTGGGAATCACGGGAGCCACGCGCAGCACCCAAAGGACCCGTCCAGGTGCGGGGGCCGCTCATGACAAGATTGGATCGTGCGCATCTGCCTCTAATCTGAAGCAGGCCTAGCGCCGCATCGCTCGTGGACCGAGAGATCTTTTATCCAGAGGAGAGACACGTGAGGAAAGACGTCATGAGGTGTCGCTGGCGCCGAGCCGCTCCACATTCGTCTGCTCGACATGGACGAGGGATGGCACTGGCTGTGAGTGCCATTGGTGATCATCGCGATTGAAGACAAACTGCGATTGAAGACACCAACTGTGGCTTCCAGCGGCTACGACTGCGTTCGAAGATGTTTAAGTACCTGGGTATTAGGTATTAAAGGTCTGGTTCAGTAGCTGAAACAGTTAGTCGGTTCTTTGAGTTAACTAGGCACGCGCCTGACAGAAAACATGGCACACCAAAAGCTCCAGGCCGTGCCTTCTTATCCCTACAGCTCCTCTAATCAAGAGCAATCCACCAACCCCCGTTGAAAGAGATTAGGAAAATATTTATGTGTTAATCAATATTTAATTTCTATTCAAAATGAGAATAGTTTTGTGATCTTTTGGTACATATTCACTGGGTAAGTGCTCACCTCAAGTTTTGGTGTGCCATGTTTTTTCGTCAGGCGCGTGGTAGGCCACATTAGGCTTTGGTTCAAAATCCCGTTTCAACCAGCCAACTTCACTGCAATTTTAGCGCCAACAGAGACGACACCCTCGCATCCAGTAAATCTTGCAAGGCAGGAACTCGCTCACTGCAATTTCGCAACAGGGCAGTGCAAGCCGTAGGAGTTAAAAACATGGATTAAATGAGGATTTGACGAGACTCCTTTTAATTCTATTCGCGTGGCTCATCATTCTTTTGATTGGCCTTCTCACTTGGAAGTGTGCGGGCGTGTGCTGCGCTCATGGACTCTGCAATTTTAGCCCCTACAGAGGACCGTCTCCTCCATCTCAATATAGGCAGACTACAGGGGTCAGAAATGTGCACCGCATAAGCATCGCATGTAGAGATATCCGGGACGCATTCTTCTAAAGGGCTTGGCGTGGCTAGTTGCTTTTTGATTGGGCTCATCTGGTGCACTTTTGAAGAAAAAGCATTGTGAACAAAGTAAAATACTTTAAAGCGGACCAAAGCAAATTTAAGACGAAGATATGATTACACCGAGCAATTTCACTGCAATTTTAGCCCCAACAGCGCACCGTCTCAACCCACAACAGCCAGATGACAGGCATGAGCATATTTTTCAAGACACAACCCACGGCGGGCCATCCACTTGGGATTTAAAAGCAAAATCCAACGACAATCATGCTTAAATAAATAAATAAAAGGCCTACAATGACTTTAATATGCGCCTCCTATTGTCCTCCAGCTGCATGCTAACACTATGTGTAGGCAACAACCCATCAAACCCATGTGGAAGCCCAGGATACAAATGCGACTCGACCTCGACGCCCGCCTCTAGAAATTTCTGCACATAGGCCACATTCTCCTTGACAAATAGGTCAAACTGGCTGGTATCCAAGTACAGCGACGGCAGCCCAGTCGCATCCGCAAGACGGCCCGGGGCCGCCAGGACGGAAACCCCATCACGTCCCGGAGGCCCGCCCAGGTAGGCCGTCCAGGCCGTGAGATTGTCGTCGGCGTCCCACAGCTTAAAGTCCCCGGGGACATGGCCGGTGGTCCTGTCGTCGAGCATGGGCGACGAGAGGATCTGGCGGGCAATGGGCGGCTCGAGCCCCGCGTCCCGGGCGCGAATGGCCAGGGCGGCCGCCAGCCCGCCCCCGGCGCTCTCGCCCATGACGGCGATGCGCGCCGGGTCCACGTTGAGCGGGCGTGGGCCGCCTCCCGAGCGCAGCCAGGCCAGACACGCCCAGCAGTCGTCGAGGGCTGCGGGGTACGGGTGCTCCGGGGCCAGCCTGTAATCCACCGAAAAGGCCTGCACCCCGGTCTCGGCAACCGCGTCGGCAAGGCGCTGCACGCTGATGTCGGGTGTCATGGCAATCAGCCCGCCGCCGTGGGCGTGGATGACGGCTGCAGACGGGCGCGCGTCGGCAAGTCCCGAGTCGTGCCTCCATAAGTGGTAGATGGGGATCATGTGCCCGTCTTCCGACTCAATATGCACAATCTCAAACGACACGTTGGCAGGAATCTGGGGCGGAGGCGGCGGCATGACAGAGTAAAAGGCCCGCCGGCCCTCAATGTCGTGCACCGCTGGCCTGGGGGTGTTTCCCATGCTCTCTAGTAGAGGGCCCATGGCAGTAATAAACTCTTGGTCGACTTGTAGGCCCATTTTCACGGTGTGGTATGTGTAGGGTAGGTTGGGTTGATTTGATGGGATATTCTTGACTCTCGTTATCATCCACTTTGATAGACTTCTAGGATGTCATGTTTGGGGTTTAATAGTCTACAGATCAAACATATGTTCCGGTTGAGCACCTGGTCACCTATATCTTCAGGTTGTTGTAGTACTGGTCAAGTGATTTCGATCAAGTGCCACGGGTCCCGCGCGGTACACGCTCGACGCGGCGAACCAACAGCGATTTTACTTGATATTAGATCATAGGGGACACATGTGACTACATGTCGACACAACCAACCAGCCAACCAATTTCCAGAGAATAGTTTGGGCGTATGCACACCGTGGAACGCGCGGTGTTGAGGCCAGAGAGTTGTCAACCCCACAGGTAGCCTGTACACTTGAGTACTTTGCTCCACTCGTTATTTACGCGAGGTAAAAAGTAACATTCAAGTCGATATACCTCTACTACGGCAGAATAAGATGCAAGTTGGTTCAACTCGCATCGAATACTACTAGCCTGCGGACTATGGAAGCAAGTTGGTTCCATGCCACAAACAATTGGAATCACGTATATATAGATGAAAGAGAGTCTACGAGATCGGATCCAGATACAAGTCAGATACCTCAACTTTAGACACAATGACAGAACAAACTGCGCAGCACATCACGGCCGACATCATCATTGTCGGCGCCGGCTTCGGGGGCTGCTACGCTCTGTACGAGCTGCGCAAGATGGGCTACTCGGTCAAGCTCCTCGAGGCCGGCAGCGACTTTGGCGGCGTCTGGCACTTTAACAAGTACCCCGGCGCCCGCGTCGACTCGGAGGTGCCTCTGTACCAGCTCAGCGTGCACGAGGCCTGGCGCGACTTTACCTTTCGCGAGCGCTTCCCCGGACACGAAGAGCTGCGACAGTACTTTTTGCACATTGCAGAGGCGCTGGACCTCCGCAAGGACGCTATATTTGGCGCCCGGGTGGTCGAGTCAAAGTTTGACACTGGATCCAACAGGTGGCAGCTCCGCGCCGAGAATGGGCTGTCGGTGACGGCCAAGTACGCCATCTTTGCAACGGGCACCACCAACAAGCCCTACATCCCCGACTTCCCCGGACTGGAGCGGTTCTCGGGCCAGGTCATCCACCCGGCGGCGTGGCCCGACAAGCTCGACGTCAAGGGCAAGCGAGTCGGGCTTGTCGGGCAGGGAGCGTCGGGCCTGCAGATCTTGCAGGAGCTGGCCAAGACGGACGGGTGCGAGCTTACCGTCTTTGTGCGGAACCCACCCACGGCGCTACCCATGGTGCAGAGGGCCGTTTCGGCCGAGGAGTCGGAGGAGCTCAAGTGCGCGTACGAGCCGCTGTTCTCGTACGCAAAGCACCAGCACTCGTCTGGCTACATGCACAGCAGCGCGCCCCCCGGCAGCGCCTCGTTTTACAGCGCCACGCCCGAGGAGCGCCAGCGGCGGTACGCCGAGCTCTGGGCCCGCGGCAGCTACGCCATCCTCACGTCCAACTACCCGGAGCAGAGCTTCGACAAGGCTGCCAATGCCGAGATGTACCAGTACTGGGCCAATCGTGTGCGCTCCCGAATCACAGACGCCGCCAAGCGCGACATCATGGCCCCACTCGAGCAGTTCCAGTGGATCGGCACCAAGCGCCCCAACCTCGAGATGGACTACTACGAGATGATTGACCGGCCCAACGTAAAATTGGTCAGTCTCAAGGAGACGCCCATCAAGGAGTTTGTAGAGACGGGCATCGTCACGGCCGACGACCAGATTCACGAGGTGGACCTTGTCATTGTGGCCACGGGCTATGATTCCGTCACCGGGAGTCTCTATGAGATGAATGTGACGGACAAGGATGGTGTCAAGCTCGAGGATAGGTGGAAGGAGGGTATCCAGACATATCTGGGCATGATGGTGTCTGGCCTTCCCAACGCCTTTATGCTCTACGGGCCGCAGGCACCGTCTGGCTTGGCCAATGGCCCGCCATTCCTAGAGTTGCAGGTTGACTGGCTGGTTGCCATGTTCAAGAAGCTCGAGGCGGAGCGAGTGGCCACGATTGAAGTTTCAGATGATGCAGCCGCAGAGTACCGACAAAAGAATTTGGCCATATACGACCACACGCTCATGAAGGAGACGCCATCTTGGTGGAACGGCTCAAATATTCCTGGAAAGGTCAAGGAGCCGCTCTTTTGGGTGGGAGGGCTCCAAGCTTGGAGAAAGGAAAGTCTTGTTGGTCTCGAAGACTGGTCCAAGTACAATTTGAAGCGGGAGTAGTTGATGTAATGGTGTAATGATTTGAAATAGATGCAATTGAGCGCACAATGTTTGCATGTCAAATATTATCACGTCCCCGTGCTTGTGCTGATGGTTTCGTGAAGATATTCGAAATAATGGATGATGAGTTTTGGCTTGTTCATTTTCAAAGCAGCGAGCAATGCAAGTCAAAGTTTATCGCGGGTTGGTGAGGTTGCTGAGACAAGTTTGCAACCCCCCCACGATGGGGATTCTCAACACCCCGTACATCCAGCAACACCAACAGGGTCCTCAATCAGTTGATCACATTCAGACTTCCTTGCGACAAGACAAAAAATGCAAGGAAGAATCTTTAGGAGCAGATGATCAGGGTTTCACAACGGCCATGGCAGTTTGGGTCGGCAAGAGGCCCATCCTGCCGTAATTGCTGTACGGCACAGCTGTCGTGGACGAGGTGTCCCCTTGGCGCCGTCACAACCCGAAGGCTGATGCCGAAGCAGCAGGGCGAAGTTGAGGTCGGAGGATGCCTAGCGCTGAAAGATCATGCGATTATCTCAGTCGGATGGATAATCGAAATTGTGCGCGATGCTAGTCGCTGCGGATATCCGGGGCCAGAGCCAGATGGAGAATGTGCCTGGACTGGGGTGGGTGGATGACCACAGTGAGCGCTTGTGCGTGCGCGGACGAGGGAAAAAAAAAGAGACAGGGGCGGGCGGCTGAGCAGGGGGGAGTGGCCGGATTGGGAGGGAAAATGCCCGAAAAATACGGGCGATAGCGACTATGCGGATATAGACTGGTTACCGTTTTTACTTGCCGCAATCCTTCCAGCCTAGTGCGGCCTGGACGATTCAGAAGCTGCGCGGTGGTGGCGATTGCGGTCTTTGTTGAGTTTGCCGTTGTCGTAGCCGACAGGAGTGGTGGGGCCCAGAACATGTGGCGCACCTCGCATTTTGCCGGGGTCGGTGTGCATCATGACGGACAGGGGGCAAATACCAAGTGGTTGCGATGGGATTGAGTTGGGGAGAGGAAAGCCAGAGTAGAAAGGTAGGAGAAAAAGAGAAGAGGGGGTTGAGAGCACAGAGAATCCTGTAGATGCCCATTGTCGCACCTCACGGCTGCCGCCCTCTTCCTCTCGGACGAAATCACCGCATTTTCCGCCCACGCTCAGCACGCACAGTGCTGTCACAGCGCTCGTCTGGCGGCGGCAGTTGCTGTCGGCTAGGCATGGACCCCCCCGGACTAACCCCAAGCATTGGAAACAGAGCCCTCTGGTTGGCTGCATCTGGTCATGACGCCCCGCGCCTGCAGCTGAGATTGGGGTGGCCGATCCGAACATCGCTGCTTGGCTTTCCCCGCATCCCGGCTTCAGGCGGGGGAAATACACTTACCCGAGCGCGAGACCCAGACGCGGGAGGCTCTTTGTTTCTCCAAAAAAGCGAGTCCCATGAGGCACTAGACGGCCTAGTCATGACAGCCATTGCCGAACCCTTTTGCCGCTATATACGTCGTACGATTGGTGCCCACATGCGGCGCACTCGCCCAGGCGCAGCCCCTCGATTCTTTACTTAAACATGACCTCCCGCGTTGCTTCCAGACTTCACCACCACCTCTTCAACCCGCTTCCATTCCTCAGACACAAGCACACTCACACTCACACTCACACCCGCACCCGCACTCAACCCCGCAATCCATCTTCCACAATGGCTTCCAACGGCGCTTCCCACCGCTTCGACCCCAACTTCACCGACCATGTCATCGGTCTCATGAGCCCCGAGACCGAGCCCCGCCAGCGCGTCATCCTCACCTCGCTCATCAAGCACATGCACGACTTCTGCCGCGACGTCGAGCTCACCCAGGACGAGTGGGTCACTGGTGTCAACTACATCAACTCTCTCGGCCAGGCCTACCAGAAGAACCGCAACGAGACCTGGAGAGTGTGCGACATTTTGGGAATTGAGTCGTAAGTAGCCATTGGACCCTCTGCAAGTCACAACCCGCTGACCAACTCTCCAGCCTCGTCGACGAGATCAACCACAAGATCGAGACCACCGATGGCAAGGCTCCCACCTCGTCCACCATTCTCGGCCCCTTCTGGTCCCCCGAGACCCCCTTCCGTGAGCTCGGCGGCAGCGTCGTCCAGAACATGCCCAAGGATGGCCAGCTCACCTTCTTCCACGGCGTGATCCGCGACGTCGACACCGGCCTCGGCATCCCCGATGCCGTCTTCGACATGTGGCAGGCCAGCACCAACGGCAAGTACGATGTCTTCGACCCCGAGAACCAGACCCGCCACAACCTCCGCGGCAAGTTCCGCACCGACAAGGACGGCAAGTTCTACTTCTACTGCCTCAAGCCCACCGAGTACGCTATCGACACCACCGGCCCCTCGGCCGAGCTCCTCCGCATCATGGGCCGCCACCCCTACCGCCCTGCCCACATCCACATGATGGTCACCCACCCCGACTACGTCGGCGTCACCGCCCAGCTCTACCCCAGCGACGACCCTTACCTCGAGACCGACACCGCCTGCGCCGTCAAGGACGACCTCCTCCTGTACTTCAACCCCGTCAAGGACGAGCCCAAGGGCGCCCAGCTGGACGTCGAGTACAACGTCCGCCTCATCTCCAAGAAGTACAAGCCTGAGTCCACCATGCTCATGTCCAACGCCAACCAGAACAAGTTCTAAGCTTGTGCTGGCTGGAATCGGAATGTAAAAGATGGTCCTATCTGACAGAAAAAACATAAAACTGGGGGATACCAAGAGGGTCCCACCACATCGAGCGATTGCCACTTAGTTAGCGGAATATGCCCAATTTTGTTTATATGATAGGGTGGTTGGCTCTGTAGGAAGAAGCTGCAGGTTGACTTTTGAGTTTAGCGATGATTTGAAAATGAAAAAAATTATATAAACATCTTGTGCCTCACCGTGATGCTGCTTTGACATGTGAATGGCCTTCTGAATGGCATCTTCCCGCAACCAGGCCTGCACAATCCCGCTACCAACATCGCGCCCCATCATCGTAATGCTACATTTGAATTGTAAATAATCTTTAATGGAATCATTTTATGCTAAAACGGCAACCAGGCCTAAATCTTACCACCGACCTCGTCTCACCATGGTGATGTGCATGTAATGCAAATGAAGGCCCATTGCGTCTTTTCATGCCTGAACCACGATTCGACCCTGCATAATCTCCCGACCCTGCGTCTCACCAAAGCGCCGGCTCACAATTCAATTCGTGGATATTCGCGCCAAGGATGGCGGCGATCCTGCACTCCAATCTTCGGACATTACTCCCGACCCTGGCATAGCTCCCTTGATTGTGGAGTGATGCCCGAGTGCGCGTCACGGCCACGTGGGAATACTTATTGGTGGGCTAAGCGAAAATAGTGTCATCGAGGTGCCCGCAATTCCTGTCCGGCGGCGCTCCTGACCGAGGGCCTCAGAGAGCCTCACGTCCCAAAGGGGCAGGCTCACCGAACCCGGAACCTGGCTTGGCGGCTGGTGGATAATGATGGATGGACCAATGAGCAAGGGGGATGGTTTCTGGGGAATTCCATAGTCTAATTCGTTGATAGAGGGTCCAGGGGCAGGCTAGAGACGGCTAATGGCAATAGCTTCGGGTGTTCCATGTGTGGAAAGGCCAATCATCACTTGTGTAGCTGTCTTGGTGCCCACAGGACTATCGGAGAACCGTCTAGGGGATGGGTTTGTGTGGCTTGGCGTGAGTTGGCGGAATTTCTGCTGCATAGAAACGGTTCTCGTTTGATGAGCTGCATCACTCGGGTCAGCAGCGGTAAGTAATGTACTGCTCACTGACGTGGCGGTGATGTGACGTAGAGAACATGGTTTATGATGGAAAGTTTAAAAACATGTTAATTCCTACCACCAACGAAATAACCAAACTACGCAAAGCGCTCTCCTTCATGATGACTTATCCAAAAGGGAAAAAGAAAAAGAAAAAGTCTATCTTTTAGTGAGAGTCGCAATACTACCAGGGCAGGAGGCTGAATGGTAAACAAAATTATTACATGTATACCTGCTACTCGTGAGACTCGGCCAGCGATTTGGCCCAGCGGGTGAACCTTGATGTCCGCAACATGATCAAACAGGGTGTAAATTTTTTGAGGTTTCTACCTCTATGGACGCTTCTCCGACGGGTCCAAAAGCTTCAAATTCCTCTATAAAGTTGGCATCTTTCGTCCTCGGACTTGGTTTCTTAGCTTCTTCTGTAATCCCTCTGCATTCACACTCGCTGTATCAACACAAACATCCTGCAACAAGTACCCATCCACAACAAGTCAACAACTCATCCACATCAACCTTGTATTTCACATTTCTCATTCATCAAAACAATCCCACCACTATTCTCAAAATGGACTCAGTCGTCGGGCTTGCCGATCAAAAGGCATTTTACGAGGCTACAAAGTTCCTCTTCTGCCCCAAGGACGGGCTGGATGCGATATACACCGTCATCAGGGATTCGGTCTCTCCATCAAATCCCACTCTCCAAAGGTTGGCGTATGCATACGGCATTGATACCCTGTATCTTTTAGTGGCAGACATGTTGTCCCGGGGGGTATATCGCAGCCCCCGGGACGCAGAGCAGGTCTTTGCCGACGAGGCTCGTGACAAGCCCAGCCATAGCTCTCGTCACCAACACAGCAGCGTCAACGCCAACCAAACCAACCAACAAGGGCAGAGAGCAGTTTTGGAAGAGGACAGGTATCCAATGTATTTCCATTTCCGGACCCAGCACAATCTGATGACGAACCTCCAGCGAATCCTGGAGTGCGGCTGCTTCGTCTTCTGGCACCGCTGCACCAAGCCCAAGTCGCGCATCGCCATGAACGGCTGGAACTGCCCCGAAGCTGTCGAGCTCACCAAGTGGATCTCAATTCTCCAGCGCCATGGCAAGATTCAGACGGCGGCGGGCGGAAGGCCCCTGAACGGCCTGTTCCAAGCCATTGCTCGGATCCGAAACGTGGCTGTCCACCGCATACCCACAACCACTCGCGGCCTGGAGCAGCACTTGACGGACGGGGCTGAGTTCATGAGGCTCCTGTGCAAGGTTGCGACCAGCGAGGGGCTTGTTTCGCTGCACCGGCAACTAGAGCAGCTCATTGAAGAGATCCTCCGCACCAGGCAATTTCTTCGGCAGACGCTTGAGGATGACTTGGCCTCTATTGCTCAACAGCGCGCCAGGCTGGAACGCGTGGAACAAGATGTCCTGGCCAATAGGCCTTCCGGGTATACAGACTACTGGGGCATGGCGCGGGAGGGACGCCAAAGGATGTCGGATTGGTGCACAGAGAGTCTGAGGGAGGCTCAAGATGCCATGGCCACCGAGAGGACGTATGACACTGACACCATGTCTGAGGGCGGTGAAGAGCTCGACGAGAGCGAAGACGGGTTTGAAGAGATTGGAGATTCGGAAGAGTGTGACGAATTTGAAGGTTTTGAAGAAGCGGAGGAATTCGAAGAGGTTGAGAGGGTTCAAGTATCAGGAGAGATGCAACAATGAGGCAGAGTTTGCTGACGGCTGGACTTCCATTTCCGAATTGGGCACGGCGTGAAGGCATCCATTCATCATTAGGTTTTTTTACTAGGTGTTGTACAAGATTGTCAAGTATGAATAATACAAAAAAGTCAACTTCGAATCCGACGGAGAATAGTGCCATGCAACGTTGACCAAACTCAGTGGTAGTTTTCTATACGAATGCAGATACGGCTTGCACCGCGTCCATTGGCAGTGCGAGAGCGAGATTATCCACGTATCGTGCCATTTCACTCGATGCGATCAACTGCTAGCCTGCCGGGTGAGCCGCTTGAGCGTATTCTGTGGTGCGCGGACCCCGTTGAACCTTGGGCCGGGGTGGTGACGGAGGCTGATTCTCCGCATTTCTTTTGCAGCCCGAAAAGCAAGCCACAAATGAGGACATTTGGCCATGCTGCATTCTTCGTCCCGTCTTTTCTATTCACTCGCTTATCATCCGACAATTGCGGGACGCCACGAAATGAAGAATCGGACCCCTGGACGCCCTGCAGCTGGGGCCCTCCGTTTCGCTGGGCTGGCTCCGCGTCTCCACCTGCGGAGCTATTTCCCACGAATCGCAACGGGCCTCCGAGACGAAAGAGGTTCGACTCCGCGATGGCTCGCCATGCATCGATGCCACCATTGGCCTATGGCACTTGTCTGTTGCGTGTGCCGCGAGTGCCGTGCCAAGTGCGCAGGGGGCCTTTCTCTGGTACCGAGATGACTTGGCCGTGATTTGAGGGGCCGGCGTGGCTGACGGCGCGCCCCCGCAGGCATCGAACGGTCAGTCGGTACAGGGCTGTCCGTGGATAGGAGTATACTTGGGTGATGAGGGGCTGAACCGGAGGACTGGGACTGGGAAACTAGTATATAGAGAGCCGTGGGAACGAGGGAAATAGACCATCACCAGCTCTTCACTCTTCAGCTTCATCTCCTCCCCCACCATCACCAACATGAAGTCGTTTCTCGTCACTTCCTTCTTCGCGGCTCTGCTCCGCACGACGGCCGCTGCCGGTGTCACCGGTGCCGCCGAGGGCTTTGCCAAGGGCGTCACCGGAGGCGGCTCAGCTACCCCCGTGTACCCTACCACAACGGCCGAGCTGGTCTCGTATCTTGGCGACAGCTCGGCGCGCGTCATCATGATCGACCGCACCTTTGACTTCACCGGCACCGAGGGCACTACCACCGCCACCGGCTGTGCCCCCTGGGGAACCGGCTCCGCCTGCCAGCTCGCCATCAACCAGAACAACTGGTGCAGCAACGACCAGCCCAGTGCCCCCTCGGCCACCGTCACCTACGACAACGCCGGCATCCTGGGCATCCAGGTCAAGAGCAACAAGAGCATTGTCGGCGTCGGCTCCAGTGGCATCATCAAGGGCAAGGGTCTCCGCATTGTCAGCGGCGCGAGCAACATCATCATCCAGAACATCCACATCACAAACCTCAACCCCAAGTACGTCTGGGGCGGTGATGCCATCACCATCAACAACGCCGACCTTGTCTGGATCGACCACGTCACCACCTCCCTGATTGGCCGCCAGCACATTGTCCTCGGAACCAGCGCCTCCAACCGAGTCACCATCAGCAACTCCAAGATTGACGGCACCACCTCGTGGTCGGCCAACTGCAACACCTACCACTACTGGGGCATCTATTTTGCCGGCTCCAACGATGTAAGCTTGCACAAAAAGCACCCGTGAATTCTATTTGCACATGCTAACGCGATGCCATTCTAGCTCGTTACCTTTAAGAACAACTACATCTACCACATCTCCGGCCGCGGCCCCAAGCTGGCCGGCAACACGCTCCTGCACGCCGTCAACAACTACTGGTACGACGTCAAGGGCCACGCCTTTGAGATCGACTCGGGCTCCATGGTGCTCGCCGAGGGCAACATCTTCCAGAACGTCGACACCCCCGTCGAGTCGGGCTACGCCGGCAAGCTCTTTGGCAGCACCAGCACCTCGGCCAACTCGGCCTGCCAGACCTACCTCGGCCGCAGCTGCCAGCTCAACGGCTTCGGTAGCTCCGGCACCCTGGGCGGCACCGACACCAGCTTCTTCAGCAACTTTGCCGGCAAGAACATTGCCTCGGCCTCGGCCTACTCCACCGTCACTGCTGTCCAGAGCAGCGCTGGCTTTGGCACTATCTAAAAGATGGAACAAGGAATTTTGGGCACTTGTATATATGAATTCTGATTCTTCAAGTACATACGTTTTAGATAAGATCGGTATTGGACTAAATTGAACAAGATTTTCTCTTTAAACAAGGTTGAATTTTAATCTGAATTACTGTGATTGGGTACATGTGTGAAAGGTGCAGGGGATTAAGACAAGAATGATCGATTAGGTTTAACTGTCGAGGTAAGGTAAGCTAGGTGATCTCCCGAATAAAAGTGGATTTGTACAAGAATGATGCGACTTTATTTGGCTCAACAATAACTAACACCGAGATTAGTTTTGTTTAAATATAATTGATTGAATGCTAAAATGGTTAATTTTAACAATCATGTTGCGGTCAATGGAAGGGAACAGGCTAAATAATGCAGGAAAGAAGTAAGACATTCACTAGGAGGAATTTGTCTTGTTACAGCTGCCTAAACATTATCAGATTAACAATTGAACATGGTTACCTCAGAGTCACAATGGAATGTTTGAGGACCAACAAGAATTCATTTTTTTGTAGTGAATAAGATGACATATCGAGTAGATACATGGATTTAATATTCGCCCGGTTGCTTGAGAAGAACCCAACTGACCCCCTCGCAACCGTTCATAATAATGCATTGCAGTGTCCACGAGTTAACCTAGCGAGTGCCAATATATGTCATTCCTGGAGAGAGCTTTCCATCTTCGTAGTTCATATTCTCCTTGAGAAAGTCTGCAAATGCCTGCAGGTTAGCCCGCGATCCAGGTTCCTTTACAGCTTCCTGCATTGCAACAAAGTCTGCTCTATCTGTGGCCATGATTCTAATATCCCCATCGCTCCATCTGCGTAACAGCTTGTATTCTTTGTCATCTTGAGTCAGATGATCTTCGTATATGACTCCAGCTTTGGTCGGAGGATACCATTGTATCCTTTCGCGCTTATTTAATGTTTCTTCGGAGCACCACGAAGCGGTCCATGATCTTAGAAGATTGCATTTATTGTTGTCTTTAGCCATAGCCAGGCGCACTGTAAAATGAATGACCATTGGCGCTGAGGGCATGGGTTGAAGGCCAACATCTCGTGCCTTTCTGCCTAGCAGCTGCCAGTAAAACGGCTGCCTGCTGGATCGCCCTGGCGATACCATGAGCATTCTTTGTGCGATTCGAAAGTAAAAAAAAAACACATACCTGAATGCGGTAACACAGACAAGGTCCTGGTTTCCCTGAAAGACCCTCGTACCCTGTTTACTGAAAAGTCCCACTCCAGGAATTTATGCTTCAGGTGCTTCTCAATCTCGGTGTCGTCAAAAGCAATGCCAATATTTCTCTCTAGTTTTCCAATCATCCAAAGAAGTGAAACAGCCCCAAGGGCTGCATCCCCATTGCCACCGACGTCCCTGTGAGTGCCAAGAAACCAGCATTGGCTGATGCTGGTCTCAGCATCTTTCGCTTCCCATACTCTTGGTTGGAATTTAGACCGTTCCTCATCCAATGCAAGAGCATGAAATGCATATTGTACACAACTGGGTACCGACTTCCCAACGAAGGCAAGGGGTTGGTGTGGTAGCAGCGTAATGAAACCCAGGGTACTGACCGTATCCCACACAGCGCAGGCCCTGATGCTCACTTTTTGGAGCAATCCCGACCGCCTTAACTTTTCCACGTCTGTCTTAAAAATTTCCTTTACATCGCCCATTTCTTGCTGTGACCATAGCGTAAACAAGCCTCGCAGATAATACAGGTGCTGTTTCTTCAGCAATCCCGCCTGGCTGATGAACGAGGCAAGACACTGCACTGCGAACGCACCCCGCGAGAAACCAACAAGAACTATTTCGTCCTGCTGTTTTAGGAAATTGTAATTGTGCGACAAAAAGCTGTATGCATTGCGGATCTTTGCTGAAATTCCTATCTCGGAGGTGCCGTGCAAGGCTGCGGGTAAACACTACCGTGCTGATAACGAGACTTGATGGGGGGTAAGAAATTAGGGAGCATTACCTCTGCCCGTTAGTCCATCAATGAGCCGAGCGGATGTGCTCGTCACGTTCCCAACCCCACTATCGTAATATACCATCTGTGGACAGCCATCCTCGTCAATAGGCATCAAGCATCGGGCGAGAGTCGCAACATTGGTCAGGGGTCTGTTTTTGTTTACTCCATCCTGCCAAGTACCATCACAAAGAACAAAAAGTCGCTTTCTGATTCCTTCAGTGACAGTCACAGCTTCCGGGTTACGTTTGTGGTTATGTGACTCCATCGGGTTGAGCTGCAGCGAAATAGAGACAGTTACGCTGGCGTCGCGGAATGGGGGGTTTTTTTTTGGAAGGAGGGGAAGAGATAGACCGAGGTATTCTGTCAGGCGCTTGAGACATGAGATGACCTAAGATCATGCAATGTAATCGGGTGAGACACTCAATTATTGGGTACCAACGCATCACTATGCAGCTGACGTGCATTGGCACATAAGCCACGCATTCAGCTCAATTTATTCCCTCAGCATAGCCTTGCTTGCAACAAACCTCCAGCATACTAGATGGGATAATTTCTACATTGCAAGGCGAATAAAGACGAGGGAGAGAGAGGGACAAGTGTACATGGCTTTCAAGGCCACGTCGATCTTTGAGATAGCAGGTAATACGATCTTGACAGCATCTCTAGCGTAATTATGGGATGCACATCTTGAGGTTTGGTGTCAAAAATGGTCAATGGGTGAGGTAATAATGGTAGTAAAACGTCAGTTTGTTTCCTATTCAGGCGATGTGCAGGCTAATAAATTCGGCTAATACGATTTGTTGATGCAGTAGGGTGCCATCTCAGCCCTCCTTATCTCTCGGTTACGTTCAGTTTCGCTCAACCTGCCAGCGATGAAATGGCTAGAAAACATATATTTTGGGTATGCCCGGTGTATTTGGTTCAAAAAATGAAGGATGAATTTTACCAATTCATTCTCGCAGCTCTCGCAGCCATTGCAAATTCGACAGTTCAAAAATTGAATTATCAACACACGAAGCATGGCCGAGGTCAGTTTGACGCAGATAGACGATGAGTTGAGAGTGGTTGCGAGTAGAATGAAGGAGAAAAGCGAGGAAAAGTTTATCCCATACTCAAGCCTAATTAAACTAAAGGAACAGAGTTATGTGGAAGCAGTGCTTGAGAAAGTCAAATCAGACCTTGACGAATCCAAACCAGAGCTTGCCGAATTCAAATTAAGGCTCAAACAAACCACCAATGATGAATCATTGGTGAAATTTATTAACAGCAGGGGCTATCGGATTTTCGGGATACTCATTGTGATGAGAAAGCCATATTTGATTGAAGCATTTAAAAGAGAAAACTTTGATCAGGATAAGTTTCCTGTCCGAGTGGTTGGGGAAAACGGTGGCTTCAAGCTTGAGCCATGTTCCAGATGCATGCCCCCAAACGAACGTCCCGGGCACATCTTTTTTTCTAACAAACACTGGGGGCATCAGGATTCTGATTCGCTGGAGACTTGGCAATATGCCTTTATGGCGCCTCATTTTGGAAAAACAGAGTTCAGGTATGAATTCGACGCGAAAATACCACTCCCATTTATAGATAGTGGCCGCAAAGGAAAGCCACTGGGGGGCAGCTTTGGTATTGTGAGAGAGAAAAGAATTCACGAAGCTCAGATTGATCCTCGACTAAGGGAGGTATGATTACCTGATAACGAATCGGAGTGAATAATATAATCACTAACAAGGAGATAGAACCTTGCTTCGGATGCTGAACAGAATATTCATGTCGCTCTAAAACAGCTGAGGGCAGATGATAGAGATACGGCGGAGCGAGAGGCTGAAGCACTTGAACTCATGCGAAATATCAATAACAAACATTTGATAAAAACCATTGCCTACTGCGTAAAAAAGAAAAATGATGAACACGAGCATTATTTTGTGTTCCCTTGGGCAAAGGGGAAGACTCTTTTTCATTTTTGGGCAAATGAGGAAAAGAAACCAAACATGGATGAGCCATTTCTGCTGCAGTGGATTGTCGAACAACTGAAAGGACTGGCAAAGGCGATTGCTTTGCTTCATAATAAACAGGAGACCAAAGAGAACTGTCGACACGGCGACTTGAAGCCTGAAAATATTCTCTGCTTTGAGGATAAAGGGGATGTTGGAAAACAAGCATATCCTGGATTCATATTGGTCATTGCCGATGCTGGCACTTCCAGAGTTCATCCTGATTCAACCTACCAGCGCGATATCACTTCGACAAGGGTGTCAACTCTGAGGTACGCGGCCCCGGAAATGGAGAGTGGGCGGGGTCCGCTTTCTCGTGTTTTTGATGTTTGGTCCATGGGCTGCATCGCATTGGAATTTCTAATATGGTTCTTATACGGCCGTGAAGAGTTCAAAAGATGTGAAATTGCTATGGGAAAAGAAAAGTTTTACTCCGTTATGCTGGAAAGTCCGAGGAAAAGTCCGTGGAGAAGTCTCAGGGAAAGTCTGGGAAAAGGCCTGAGAAAAAGTCCTAGGAAAAGTCCGAGGGAAAGTCCGAGGGAAAGTCCAAGGGAAAGCCAGACCATGAACAGTCAGACTCGCGAGACAGGTCAAGATATCGAGTATGCAATACGTAACCCTCGTGTTGACGGATGGATTTCTTACATAAGAAACGACCTACGCTGTTACGACCGCAGCGCCGCAAGGATTCTCATTGATCTCATTGATCTCATCGACAATGATCTCCTAGTTGTAAATGTCGAAACCTTGACCCCTGGGAAGGGACAATCTCGTTGTACAGCCCAGGAGATGGGAGTGAAACTCGAGACAATACTAAGAAGGTTGATTGATGGCGGCATGGGTGTGAAGAAAGTGACGACGGTAGAGAAGCTCAAGGGGCCATCACATGTTCAGCCGGAAAACCCATCTTCTAAACAGGTATACCTCACCTTCTTGAGAAATTTTCAACGAGAATTAGCTGCTGACTTCTGATTGGAAAATTTAGAATACAAGTCGTTTTTCCACAGTCAGGAATTCTTTTAGTCGGTCAGCTCAACATGAAAAGAATTGATCCGAGAAGTTTATGTTGGTTGGATTTCGTTTTTGCTTGGCGTGTTCTGCGCGGTGTCCAATGGCTCTATTGAGAGACAGTGAGACCTGAGTCTGCATCAATCATTGAGCCAACGAATTTGAATTTGGAGTAGTCGAATGTGGGTGCTTGCCACTAGCTGTCGGTGCTCCGTTAGGGTCATTTATGCTGTTCATCCAAGATGACTTTTGATCACCCATGGCATTAGGGTGCCAACGGTAGCATTAGTAATAAATTCCAAGTGGTTCTACATTTTGACTAATTGCTTGTAGTTGATGCTGAAAATGCAACCATAATCGTGTGGTCGTGACGCATGGATTCTTGGCGCATGAGGGATCACGTGTATGTCCAAGTCGCGGAGTGGGCACGCGGGATTCTACGCAGAGCCAAAAATTTCAACCCCAGCCTGGGAGAGTTTTAATTATGTCGAAATAATCATGTATAAACAACAGCTTTAAAATGTCAATTGGAACGGATCGATCTCTTCGATTAACATGTACCCTAGATGCAACATCTAGAATATGAAATTGAAGACCCAAATTTTGCTGCCTTTTCCCTCAACCAAGACCCGAAGACCCTAAATCAATGTAGAAAAACAAAGCAAACAAGAAGACCAAAAGGGCTTTAGTCAGATTCATTTGGTTCACAAATTTCCCGCAACCTTACCTGTTAGGTAAAAGTTAGTTTTGAAAACTACTGAATCACTGATTTTCATCTAACTCCACTCACGGTGTCCATTTTACTATAGCAGTCGGAGTCTAGATATATCATATAGAAATTGTGAAGCATCTTGACTTTGTAGCAACCATCTTCGCAGTTTTTGTCAAGAAAATCGCTGAGCCGCTGTTGACTCACAACTTTCGAGTGGATTCGCAGTGGTAGTGTTTGAGTAGGCTGATAAGAGTCATCCCTTGGTGTGTCCGGTTTCGCAGACATTCGAACGATATTTTGATACTAGAAAAGACAATGTATAGAAAATATGGTACGGGAACTGAATGCGATAGAACGGAGTTGGAGGTTATTGATTTGTCATAATGCAAGCTAGGGCAGGCTCTGAAGGACAAAGCAAAGATTCAGAAAATATGAATCAAAATTCTCCCGGAGTAATCACATTGTTATATATAGGCTCTGCGGTAAGAATCATGCCTCGAGGTATTTGTCTGAGCGTGGCTGTTCTCTAAAGAACCAGTCCAATGACCGGCCTTCAAGCAGTCTTAGCGTAGTACTACTAAAGTGTAAAAGATATGAGGCCTGTCGTATCATCTTGTGACACGTCAATGAGGTGAGGGCGAAAGCGGCTGTGGTAGGTGGTGTGGATGTATGATGGAGGGCGAAAGCGGCTGTGGTAGGTGGTGTGGATGTATGATGGAGGGCGAAAGCGGCTGTGGTAGGTGGTGTGGATGTATGATGGAGGGCGCCAAGCCTATCACGAGCGAAGCCAGGGTTGAGTACGCCTCACCTGTCACATTCAAATTGACGCTATACCAGGATTAGAAAAGATTGGATGCGCTATTTAAGAAAAGTATAAAGAGTAAGCAAGCTCATCATTTTGGTTGCCGCACCGCGCTCTCGGTGGTGGACACAGGGCTGTGAGAGAAAGTGCGAATGCAGCGTGGGCAGAATTGATGACTGAGGTTATGCCTGATAACCAGGGGTCTTTTTAACCGCCACCCTCTCAATTGAAATAGAAATATATTTTACGAGGTGGTTGCATAGAGTGTACATCTTCCAGCAAGCAAGGAAAGCTACTCAATGAACTTGCGTCATGATTTTAATGAACTTACCACTAGACTTTCATGATGAGTTTAAGTCTATTTATTATCTATGCGCTTGTGAAATTTACTAAAACATGTCCATTCTGCTCGTTTGTATATATTGAACTTGGACAAACTTTTGTATAAGCGTGCTGGTAGAGAATCAATCATGGACGAGCACTATTGTAACCTTTATAGACTCATAATTCAGATCCACTGACTTCGGATTCATCATTTTCAGGTGCTTAAAAAATCATGTGAATGTCACAGCCCACAAATTAGGTAGGTGGCTGATGACAGTAAGATTATAGTGTGATTCTGCGTTCGAATTCGGATCAAACCCGGAAGTACAGCGTATAATTCGAATTTCAACCAAGAAAGTGCAAACATAAGGATGGTCAGAAAGCTGCACCATGCGCCCCCTAAAATGCAGAAAAGTGGACGCCCGTTGTCACGAGCCTGTCAAAGTCCTATATGCATGTTGGCAGGGTTCGTCAAGAGGGAACCGGGCGGTTCCTAGCCATTGTTTTAAAAGGCACCTGATGAGCCCTACGTGGAGTATTAAGTTAATACTTAGGGTCCTAAATAATATGTTATGTTAAATTTGTATAAGAATTGGTTTCTGTTTCCCTCCGCACCAAAATACGATATCTCTCACAATCAATCCCTCTCCTGGCTCAGCCGACTACTTTCATCTCAAGACTTTATAATCAATTCCAAAATATTATCAGCTTCCTTTTGAACTCTTTTTTGGAAAAAATAAACCATCACCTAGAGATTATACCGCAATGTTGAACAATAGACCATGCCCACCATCCCAATCACCAGATATCTCTCCTCAAACCTCCGGAAATATTATTACTTCATCTATAGAGCAAGCCATACGGTCTGCATTGATAAATTCTGGTCAAGAAGACAAAAGGTTTCTGCCTATCGATTCCCTCTTCTCAATCATAAACCGCGAGAGTATCACTCACTCTATGAAAACAGAGAATCCAGGAATTCTCGAAGAAACAATCGATTGGATTATTGATTCATCTCTATGGTTTGAGGTGGGACTTACTGGCAGGCGCAAGATCTTTGAAATTCTCGCCCTCAGCGGTATGGTAAATTGCATTATCGATTTTATTCGCGCAAACATTGATGACTCGCATCTTCCGCTTCAGTTTGGACCTGCAAGTGGAAAACCCCTTCTTACAACCATAATAAAAAATGCCGGAGATCTTAACTTCTTTGAAACTTGGAACGGTAGGCATTGCGATTTGTTCAATGTGTATCAAGCCCAAGTGTCAGCACCTGTATTTGTACCTCAAAATCCTATCCAACTATACAGATTACAAAGGGATACAATTCTTCCGTTCATAGAATACACGCACGAAACCAAAGGAGGGTATGGCAGGATTTTCAAAACGAAAATACACGCCAAACACCATGGATTTCGAGGCATACAGGTGGGCCCGTGGACTATTATGAAACCGAACTTCATGCTAATATACACTAGGATTCTATCAACGAAAACCCTTACTTTGCCATAAAGAAGTTAGCAAATGCCTCTCCTGAAGAGTTTGAACTGGAAATAGATGTTCTCAGAATGTTCTCTGGGGATGAGAGTGAAGGAGACAGAAATTCACATCCTCATTTAATTCGACTACTGTCGGCATATGAACAAAGCGGGAACTATTACCTTGTTTTCCACTGGGCTGACTATAACCTTAAGAAGTATTGGGAAACATATGCCCAACCTAATCTGACTCCCCAGTCAATATCATGGTTCATAAAGCAATCTTTAGGTATTGCAACCGCCCTTCATAAAATTCACCGGGCGAGGACTAAGTCCTTGGAAATGAATGAGACAACTGGTTCATGTAAACAGGGGGAAAATAAGAATTGGGGCCGCCATGGTGACCTGAAGCCCGAAAATATTATGTGCTTTCCACCATACACGAAACCACGATTAGTCATTACAGATTTTGGGCTTTCAAGATACCATTCCAAAAGAAGCAAGTCAAATGATCAGCTTGCAGGATTATCCGCCACGTACCGGCCCCCCGAGTGCGACTTGAAGGGTTCTATTGGCCAGCGATACGACGTTTGGAGCCTTGGCTGCGTTTTTCTCGAATTTATTTCTTGGTTTCTCACTGGAAATCAAGAAGGTATTAAGGATTTTGCGAATGCGAGATTGTCTGAAGATGACCGAAACCCAAAGTTTTCTGAAGATTCGTTTTTCAATATTCGTGGGGGTACAGCCGAAATCAAACTTTCTGTCAAAGAGGTATGCTTACTGTTCCTTTGCGTCGGATACTGACAACTTCGCGCACGAGAAAACTTGAGTGAACCTTAATCTTACTCTTGGTAGTGTATCACAAAACTACGGCGCCACGAGAAACGTCTACCATTTGTTGGTAGCTTTTTAGACCTCATTGAAAAGAATTTGCTATGTCCGGAGATTAGGGATCGCTTGCACTGTGATCAAATATGTCAAGCACTTCGAGACATAGAATCAACAGTGAGCCAACAATATGGTTCATTTATCCTCTCACACTTGCCACAGTGCTCTGATGTTGGCTATAAACCAGCCGAATGCGGTGGCCTCAAAACATGCAGAAAATACACGCACAGTTCAAGTTTAAAGCCAGGCCAAGGAAGTGCGTGTATCCAGGCCAATATACTCTGCAAGGCCAATGGCTCGAGCGAGCGATCTGCACTACAAGGATCTAGGTCTGCCAATACTCCGAGTGTTGATACCCATTCGAGTTCAGAAATCAAAATGCGATCTAAATCTGCGATGGCTACAAACATAGAGCAAAATACTTTCATCACAGAAAATGATGGCTTGGCAGTAGTGCGGTTGAACTGCCCTGCGGCTCATACATCAGCCATTTCGAGCTCTGCAGTGTGCCTTGGAGTGTTAAGCAATGACGACGAGACACCAAAGGTGCTAGGGATAGGAAGGCGGCGTCACGAACTAGCTTCTCAACTATTGGGTGTCCCGAAATCGACCCATTCGCCAAACACCTTCTCTTCGCTCAATAGAGAAAGCTCTACTCGCACAAATGTTACGCAGGAGTCTCTGAGTCGCGGAAGCGATAATCACTATCTGACTGGGGCCAGAATTGAACCTGAGGTCATAAAAGAAATCCCACCATCATTCTCAGACGGGGAAAAAGTCCCTCTAGTGTTGAATAAGTTGCTTAAAAAGCAAGGGTTTATATATCGTAACAAGGGATTGTGGACCAGGTTAAAGCGTATGATTCTTTGTCGTCGTGGTGGAAGGATGCAAAACCAAGTAGTATAGGTTAAGATTTTACTCATGTTCAACTTATCCCTAACGTAGAAATATTTGAAAACCGGCGTGCCTCCTATT
This sequence comes from Calonectria leucothoes, assembly GCA_002179835.1. Taxonomy (NCBI): domain Eukaryota; kingdom Fungi; phylum Ascomycota; class Sordariomycetes; order Hypocreales; family Nectriaceae; genus Calonectria; species Calonectria leucothoes. The sequence continues at coordinate 54,590 of NAJI01000060.1, forward strand.
CAGGGATAATCTTTTATAAAGTATTCGTAATGGAGACGAGGATACATGTGGCATCTTCTCCATTAAATTGATATGTTGCTGAATTTCACAGTAGCGGCGTACATGCAACCTGAAGCACCCGTTGAGGTATGATCTATCGGGCTATTTTTGAAATCAAGAATCCTTCCTCACACAGATTGTTGAACTATCAGATTCCGGACGCATCGCCTAGGCCTCTACATGCTCTATCATTGCCTTCTCCTTATCTTCCATATATTTGTGTATAGTCGATCCAGCTCAAGCTTTAACAGCAAGCCAATCAAAAAGAAAGCTAGTTTAAGGCCCATATACTGTTATGACCCGTACGAAATCGAGATAACAGAGCCTTCATAACAGCTGTTATTAGCACCGGTAATCGCAAGCATTGTGATTATTGACTTATCTTTTGGCCTGACGGGCTAATTGATGTAAAAGGAGGTGCAGATCCTTACAGTCAGTGCCTACGGGCACGAGGGGGGTTTTTCAGCGTGGTAAAACGCTCTGATGTGCGAAGGTAGGCAGACAGGCAGACTCCTTGCAATAACCTGCTGTAGCTCCCGCGCTATACACAGTCCTCGTAGCAGCCATCAAAGAAGTCCTCACAACAGCTCCCCCAACGGCCCTGCTTTGCCTGTCCCTAGGCCTATGCGTTGCAGTCGATATGGAATGGAACTCACATTGAAGAAGAGTGGTGCAGATTGAGATGAATCGTCGGGTAGAGTTCGTTGGCAGTACAAAGTATGGTGCCTTTGACGAAGGATAAAGAATGGACGAGAGAGAGAGAGCTCAGAGAAAAGTAAACGAAAGAAGTCATGATCGGTCACTCTGAAAAAGGACGGGCAGCAACAAACATGCTACACGGTGATATGGCCCACCATTTCCCCGTCTGCAGGAACATATGGACGGGAAACAAACATGTTTGCCAGGCTTGCAACGTTGCCAGCTGCGTATGAATGTTGCCAGCTGCATAAGAACGTTGCCAGTTGCACAGAAGCGTCCAAGAGGCGGATGATTGCAAGGCACAATAAAACCTTTGCAAAGATGATTGTTAGATTGTTACTTTGCAGCATGAGCCCCTCGCTTTCGCGTTGCGCTCTCTCAAACAGGTGGACACGGCGACCAGCAATCACCCTTCTCAAACAATGACCCAACGATGCATAAATATTGGATAAACACCACATCGTGCTGCGTATTTTATGTCAAATTGGTCCAAAGGTGTCTAGCTATTCCCCTTTCGCCCCTCGCATCAACGTCTTCAGCACCACTATCCTCAGCATCACCATTCTGAGCACAATCTTGGTCAAGCCTGAAGCATATTCCACCACCACGGGGCCTGTGATTGGACGCCGAGAAAATACGTCGCCAAATCCCTACGCATATTGTATGAATACTTATGGTATACATTGAATATAGGTTTATAATGCATATTGTGCACATATGGATGTGAATTTTAAGCTTGACTTGGTGAATAAATCAGAGCGAGCCGGCTTCGGCTGTGAGGATGGTTCTGATTCAGCAAGTGGCTGCGGAAGTGGACCGCTATGCAGGTAGCCTACATGAGGCAAACAGTTTCTTCAGCTGTGTGCAAGGTGAAGAAGCCGTCCCCTTGTGACCTCTATTGATTGTGGGTCAGTAGCCAACCAACGATACTGAAGGAGGCGTTCACCGATGTATTCATCCATGCAATGCGAAATTGGCAATTGATGAAGGTACATGTACTACCACTAAGTCACGTGTCGGGCAGGAGACCCAAGCAATGGCGGTCTCAATGGGATGGCGCACAGGCCAGCTGATGGGACAGGCCGCAGTGCATGAGTATTCGGGAAGCATCCGTCTGATGGGCTTATCCAGGGCACCTGTCAAGAAAAAGCATTGTGAACCGAGTAGAATACTCTGAAGTTATGAGACTGAGGTATCTGTACATGCAATCAGTAGTGTCCCAGTTCCTGTCTTCCGGCCCAGCTGCCTCTTCCTCCTCATCGTTGCCATCCCTCTGAGCCAGATATAATCCCAATCAAAATTACCCTCATCCTCTTTAGTCACAAATTTATTCCCATTGGCCGTATGCTTCAAGTTTCATGCATTGATGAGGAAGTGTCGTGTTGCCGTGTTATTGCCCAGTCACACCTCGTTGTTCTCGCACCACTTACGGCTTCATTACAGGGGCTGGCCGGGGGATGACATCGGCGCCTCTGTACCGCGACAAGGGGATGGAAGCTTTGAGACATGGCTCTTACACTCCATGGGTATAATACGGGGGTTTGAAGGGCTCACCGGTGGGGCCCCGTTGACGCCGAAGCCGGGGCCGGGCCGCCGGACAGGCCACGGCAGTGGCAGCTGCATCAGCTGCCGTGCTTTCGGCCTGTAGCGCGCCGACATTGGCCGGTGACGCCGATTCGTCGTGGGGTCGCTTCGGACTCTGGAGGCATGGTTATTTGCTACTGATGCGCGCCGGGCGTTTGTCAGCAAGCTTTAGGGTGTCATGATTGGCGAGTGCTGTGCAGAAGTAGCGGATCTCCTAAACCACGCCCAGTGATCAAATGCCGGGTAGTCATGCGAACATTCCTAGAGTGCGCCAATGAGATTGCTTGAGCTGGAATTTGTCATTGGTTCTTCGCATTTAGTGGGATTTGTCAAACACCAAGTATGGCTCGCAATCTCACCAAACATTTCGGTGGCGCACTGTATTTGATGCTGGCCTGAATTTACACAACCGTTTGTTCCTCTAGATTCCGTAGTTCAGAACTATATCCCGCCCGCAATTCACACGTGGCCAGCAAATAAGACGTATAATTCATTTTTCAACACCGGAAAAATCGACATTTCATGCTTCAAGTACTAACGAGACAAGGAGCACTGATTCGGATGAGGCGTTCGTCCAGTATGCCGTCGTGGTATCATCTTATTGGCTCTTCTTATGATGTGGCTGTGTTGAGCACAAGGCAGTTTTACGGGCTTTCTATAGCATCGCTGAGGCCCTGAAAGGCTCGGGCAGCTACATATTCCAGTCTGACACTGGAAGGGTGGCAGAGTCTCGATTTACTCTTGCTTACATGGCAAGATACCTGACATCATCATCATCGTTATCATTAACTTGCGCATCCGGTTGTCGATAGCCTCAACAAATTTGAGCCATATTTCGTTGTGAGGACCCTTTCGGTACTTGAGCTATAGAGCCTTGGTTTTATGGACCCTTTCAATGCTGTTGGATTGCTGCAGCCGTTGTGAGCTTCAACTTCACATCAACTGTTGTCAAAGATGACAAAGAAATCAAGAACAAAAGTCGACTTCAGACTTACACAAACATCGAAAAAAAACCACAAATACTCTCGCGTCGCTGAGAAATAACTTTAGCAAGAGACAAAAACAGCTTGACGACAGTGCACCAAATAAAGATTCCCATCATGTTGCGGATATGCAAGACGAGCACGAAACGGTACAGCAGCCCTGCTCCTCTGCCTTGCGCATTGGTGTTTCGATATGAAAAAAATGGCTAACTAATAAAAAGGCACTCGGGGAGCTGCTTTCGGAATGTGGCGCAATTGCGGAGAGCTGGGTCAAGGCCTTGCAAGAGACGGGGGCGAAAAGCAACAAATTCAAATGGTCAATGTTGCACCAGCAAATAAAATACACGTTCAAGGCTGGATCCCTCGAAGCATTAGAAGCCCAGAGGGAGAGAATACGTGGCCAAGTACTAGTACGATTCATGGCCTGTCTTGATGCAAAGGTCGATCCCCACGCAACCCAGCAAACGGAAACACTCAACAAGTTGACAAACGGACAGAACAAAATCATCAAAGTTCTTAAAATAAGCCCAAGGAAACCTTCGACCTTGGTGTCAGGTAAAATGGAAGATGCTGGATAGCCAGGAGACAAGGATGGCGTTCAAGAACTGGTCATCACTAGGGAAAATGGAGAATGGCGAGGTTTTAATTCTTCGAAATAATAGATCCAGTTCCAGTAAAAAGCGAGATTACGTCGATATCGTGTCACAGGATTTCCAAAGCTTGAGACAGAGCCCAGGTGAGCCCAGGGATCATCAGGCTCATCATCGCGTGATGAATGACGAGATGGAGTTTTTATTCCTCAGCCCCAATGCAGTAAACAAATTAGTTCTCTTACATGGCGTGGAGCAGCAGATTCTTGGTTACATCTACTTCCGCTACATGCAAGCTAATGTAAGCTATTCTGAGCATAGCTGCTTCCACCAGCAAAAAAGTCAAGAGCACACTAGATGACATGGGACACGCTCCAGTGCGTAACGCGTTTTGACGAATCTGGTATATATCACATTAGATGTAGTTCTAGCTCCTGCATGAATGCCTGGCTCACCCAGGTCGCGCGATTGGCTAGAGCACGAGAGGGGATCCCGCATTTTCCTCCAAGTCCCATCGGAATCTGATGCAAAACTCCAACGATTGATTGACTGTTGTTTGCCAGCAATATAAACACTTGCTCAAAGAGATAACTGCATTTAAATGAAAGATGTCATCACGTTGACGACACATTGGCTGTGACGAAAAATGTGGCACATGATGTGGCGATGATGTTGAGAAACCGTACGAATGACGTGCACAAAATACACCCCTCTCTTGGCCCCCACCAACTACCCTCAACAATCGGCAATCACCACGTTCGTCACCCATTCCTTCATCGCCTTAATACACTCCCCGTTTCGTTTCTCCTCACCCTCCAAAAGGATAAAGTCATGCGCCATCTTTTCTTGAAGATCAAAGCGTAGCTTTACGTGGGGGCTGCTCTTTTTCAGTAGTTCCGCGAACTTTATACATTGGTCTCGGAACACCTCGTGGTACCCGACAGTCATGTAAATCCTCTCGGTTATTTCACCCAATTTCTCCATCCAAGGCTGTTCCATATCCAAGGGAAACGCATGACTCAAACTGCCATGGTCCCTTTCCGCCCAATCTGATCCCAACACCTTGCCCATGACGAGATTGACAAAGGAAGCCGAAAGCATGTCAATCGCTCCGTTTTCTGCGAAAGATATGTCATTTGTATCCTTCGTGAGCCACGGAGAGACTAGAAAAGTTCCACAGAGTGGATTGATCAGCTTAATGGGAGTAGCTTTCGGATGAGGACAGGCCAAGTGACACAGCAGCTGCCCGGTCAAATTGCCTCCGGCGGAATCTCCGCCCACGATGAGGTTCTCGGGGGCAACCCCAGATGAAAGAAGAAACGCAAGTGCGCTGGCTGCCTGGCATAGTTGAGTGGGATACTGTGCACCAGGAGAGAGGGTGTACTGAAGTATTGCCACTGCTACTTCGGTCTGTGTTTCGATCCCAACCATAATGAATGCTCTCCAAATCCACTCCATGTATCCAGTCAGCATTGGGGTTGTGTAGCCACCGCCATGGAAGAATAGGACAATTTTCTTTGCCTTTTTGCGATTCCCGACCCAGAGAATGGAAGACTTTCCGTCATTGAGTGGCTGAATATCGCAAGATAACCTTCCAACTATGTCTGAGTGCTCGTTGTTGGCTTCTTGTGAAGTCTTCTCGGAAATCCATCTTTCATATATTTCCCTTGTTGGAGCGCATACGTATTGAGTGTCGTGAGCGTCGAACGCATCCTGGAGCGCTTTGGCAATTGCACAGACAATGTATGCCCCGACAGGAAGCTTTCTGGTCCATGCAATGACGGCACTGCGCGAGGTGTATGCCAGAACCCTAATGGGAGCTTCAAAAATGGTTAGCATAAGAACAAGTAGCTTATCAACTGTTGGCCCACCACTTACCAAGGCAAAATCGAAATGCCAAGCGCAGTTTTTGTAAGCTGGAAAATGGTTCTGCCATTGAACAATGATGTTTTTCACGAGGAGAAGAAGAAAAAGAAATGCGGTAAACATTGCAGCACAAGCCCCTTTAGTGTTTAAATCGGTGCTTCTATCGGACTCCGCGGGGGACGAACTTGAGCCCGCTAAAAGAGGGTCATGGGTTGTAAAAAAACAAAGGCTACACCTCCACTTACTATCGAGGGGGGAAAAGAAAACTTAACGCACGTTGTTGCGTGAATTAAGGCTATAAAATCGGGAATAACTGATTTATGCTGGTTCTACTTGTTGAGGCTATAGGTTGTCAGAGTGATGGGCCTATGTGCCATGGCTACCACAATAAGTGAGAAGCTGTGCGTGGATTCGAGAACATGTCTTGGAGGGCGCATGGTTTAATAGGCGGTGAATATTCTGAATTGGCATGCTATTATAATTGGCTGGGACTTGTGGGATCTCGGGATCAGAGAGAGTTGCCATCGCATTCTCCTGTTCGAATCGGTCGTTTGCTCCCTCTACCCCATTCTTAACTTGGTAAAAAGCAGAAGTATAGTGGAAAAAGAAGCTTCCAGAGCTACTTGTAAGATTGAGAAATCGTTAGATTGACCCAGGTTCGGGGGTGGGAGAAGGATCCCGTGTTAGAGTGGCAGATAGTTGGTGGACACAGGGGCTCAAAAGTCCAATGCACACAATATTGAGAGGGCATGAGAGCACCTCTTCTGATTCTCAATGGACGAGACCATCAGCGTCGAATCCAACTTTCACTGAGCCGAAGCTTGGTGATTGAATCACCCCGGCCGGATTCAACAGAATTCTTCGCCAAGCCGCTCATGCAGTGGGTCCTCGCTAGATGGTGGGCTAATGATTATTAAACAAGTTTAAGTTTTAGCGCGTAATCCCCGTCGAGACATCCGCTCGGGTCAGGCTCGATGGGTCATCGAATTGTATTTGGTAAGGTGTTATAATTCCCATCATGTTGGCGGTCCTCTTCGTGGAACACGTGAAGGTGCTCCGAAATTATGATTATTGGACTCTTTATTGAAGGCAGTATGATAGTCCGGTGCCAAAAAACGATGAATTCTGAAATTGGTTGCCTGGTTCACTGGTTGTGGCAAGCCAGCAGGCGAACTGAAGGAATCGCACTTTGATTGACGAAGCTAATCAGAGGAAAGCCCAACCGAAATTCTCGAAACGGAAAGGAAAATCGCATGGGAAAACGATTTCGGCAATTCTAGCCGACTTGCCTAAATACCGATTGCCCTCGAGGTCACGTTGACACTATGGCATCTTAGCCGACTATCGCAGTGGCGCATTTCTAGATTCGTTAAATTTGTCATCAACCGACGCAACTCCACTTTCAGCGGTCTTTGTGGATTTGTTGGTGGGCTTAGACAGGCGTGTCCACTTCACAGTGCATGCTATTCCAAAGACGGCAAGGCTTAAGTCTTGTGCTTCAAAGGGCGCAGCTTGTTGGTACCTACCGTATTTAGCTAGGCCTTTATTGACGTCTTGCGCAATTGAGTGTTTCTGATGACAAATTTATTATTCTGCCAATGAGACCAAATAATGCCCGGTGGAGCATGCTGCATGAGGCATGTTTTCTGAGACCGGTTCCTCATCAAATGTTGCATTATTAAGGCGCGATTGTTGAACCCAATAACAATCTAACCGCGCATAGGCTTGGTAATCTTCCTGTATTCCCGTATTGGACAACGAAAGGGAGCAGACATGTTACTCAATGGCGCCGCCAAGCAACGGTCAGTTTTTCTCATGTTCCGGTCGGAAGCGATGATTAACCCCTTTAACCGAGAAACAAGCCCAGCACCAGCGAGATTGGTTCAAAACGAGGACATACTTCCTGGCTTGTCAAATGTGTGTTGGGGCAAATGTGGACTCTGCGTCTCCTCCGACCTACCACGATAATGTAGCTATCCCAGGTCAATTCAAACTTCAAGCGTCACCCGGCAAACCGGACGCTGGGTGTCTGGAAGGGGATTCGGCAACTTGATGGGACGTGTATTGACGCGCCATCAGAGGGAAGCAAATAGTGACAGTATCTCAATGATTAGACCGAGTCTATTGCTCGTATCATTTTTCGGTGGGCTTTTTGTATGCGCTCTTGGTCTTGCCGACTCGAAAGCTCAATCCACAATACATCAGGTGCTTTAATTAAAATAGTTTACGTGGGAGCAATTAAACCTTTTATCTGGTCAATGACGCTGTCCCGAGCCGATTTATCAGTGTCGAAGTTGAAAGGGGGTTTATTGTATCTCCTACTCTAGTCCTATGACTTATACTCCCCTTTCTTGACTCTCTCACTTACTTCCTTCAAAACGCGGGCTGCGTATTCACAGTCCTCAAAGTCTACATAGACAGCCACACTCAAGCTAGCCCACCATGCGCCGCGGTGGTACAGTAGGTACAGATATGTTTGGTAATCATCACAAAAGGACTTGTTCATCCACTCAGTAGCCAGAGCCACATCGTTTTCGGGAACCTCTCCACGGAGATGGTCCTCTCCAACTTCAATAGGCAGCTTGACATGCGCGAAAAAGACTCGCTCCGCTTCATGGATTCCCAGGCTCTCGGTCCCGAGAACTTTCACGAGCAGCCCCTCAGCCCTCCTGGCTAGGTTTGTGCAGTAGGTATGCACAGCTCTGTGACCCCCGCACACTTCTTCGATGAATCGAAGTCCTTCCTCAATGCAGCAGTAGGGAGAGCCGTCAATCGTACCAAAATACTCGAACTGTTTTACCATGGGGTTGGACTCGGCCGACGCAGGCATGGGATCATAGACTTGGCCTTGGCCTTGCGGCTGGAAGCCATGCGATGTCGGCAACGTTGTCCGGATAAGATGCTGATTACGCTTCGGGACGAAGAATAGAGCGACGGCACGCGGAACAAAGAGCCACTTGTGGCAGTTGGATGTGAAGAAGTCCGGATTGAGCTTTCCCAGGTCGATGTCAATATGCCCAACTCCGTGGGCACCATCAATCATGCTGAGAACGTCTTCTTCTAGACACAAGCGTGTCATTTCTTCAAAAGGCATCAGAAGGCCAGGCATGCTGACGATGGTGTCGAATATGGCCAAACGAACTTTGCCTTTCCCAACCTGATTGCAAAGCTGTTTTTCCTTTTGCAAAGCCTCTTTGAAACGAACACAAATGTCTTGAGGGTTGCTAGGCAGACAGAGATCGACCTTCACGGCAATGGCACCCGCAATCTCGGTCACGCTTTGGATGGTCTTTTCCAGAGCGCCATAGACCCCTGATGTATAGATGATCTTGTCACCCTCTTCCCATTGAAGATTGCGCAGGACAGTGTTCGTGGCCGTTGTGACATTGGGGCACAGGACAAGCTCGTCCACGGGACAATTCACCTGCGCTGCGAGCAGAGATCGACTTTGTCGAAGAATTTCAGGAAAGACATAGCGGATGAAACGGTCTGGTTGTGCCTCTGCCTCGTCTTGGTAACGACAGAGGGCCGCGCGAACTGTGTTTGGGTATCCACCGAAGGAGCCTGGTCGGGGGGTTGAGCAGGGTGGTCTTGCCTGGGTGAAGAAATAAACGTACCGTGATTGAGATTTACGTGGCCCGGGGCGAAAAGAAAGTACTTCTCGCGCATAGGTTTCCCAAAGGGAGTGCGGACTGATGCTGGTGTGCTATCGGAAGATGCCATGGGAATCTATTCCAATTAGGTTCAGTCTTGCAGGGTTGATCGAATGGAGTGCACTAATCAATTGAGGAAAGAATAGCTGTGGGTTGGCCTTGCAATAGAATTTATGGCGGAGGACACGACTATTTATCGCCTTTTCCAAGAACTCGTCGAATCGGTGTCGGAAGGGGGGGCATGTATGTCATGACTCCAACCATGATTTCTAATCCACCTGTAAGTCCTGTGGGACCGGGGTGCCCACAAAGCGCTCAAGACCTTTCTTAGAAATTCAATATGAGCCAGCCGTCAACTTGGAAGCACCATAGATTCCAAATGAGTCACAAAGTCCGCGTGGCTGACGTTTATCAGTCTATGCAATGTTCGAAGGGGGCTTGGGTAGGCAGACGTCAAGTTTAATAGGAAATTTTATGGGCATAGAGGAAACATCAATTATTGCCAGCAGCGTTAACGTATGGTACCAGTCTTCTTTTACTCGTTGACAGGTAGTGCGTGGCATAAAGACTATAGTATGCAGTTCTAACACCAAAGTCCCCCATCTTATGCTTCCATACTTAGGCCTATGCCAAGGCCTGACACTCCATCTCGACCTGAGCGCCGAACGGTAAAGCAGAGACTTGAACGCAGGTTCGTACCTATTTCAGACGTTACAAACTTATCGTAACAGAGACATGGCCCACCTTACAGGCTGAGGTTCCTCGAAGACGCCCAGATAGGCCGAATTCATTTCGGCAAACTTGGCCATATCAGTCACGAACACGTTGACTTTGATTACCTTGTGCATTCCGGAACCAGCGGCTTCGAGAATGCCCTTGAGGTTCTTTAGAATCTGGGTCTGGAAAACGAGATGGTCATAAGATGAGCACAGTTCATTGGTCCCCGTCGCGTACTACTTACAGTCTGTGCACCCACGCCATCCTCGAGCTTTCCCGTTTCCGGCTTCATGCCAACATTTCCAGAAACGTAGACAATATTATTAGCGATGATGGCCTGCGAGAACACCGGCAGGGGGGCAGGTGCGTTCGTGGTGGAGACGACTGCGTCCTTGCGGAAAGTGTGTTGTGAGCTCATATTCAAGAGAGTTTTCTGGCCGTCCGCGTTTTGTTCAAGTGAAACGAAATTTTGAGAAGGATGTACCTCTCTATTAGGGCGCGAAAGTGAGGAAAGGCGGATGATGGGAATATTAATTTGCCCAAGGAATAAATTGTTGAGGGTTAGACGAAAGTCATGAGCTGCCCCGTTCCAGATACCCTCGGCCAAAAAGCGGCCCAAAATTCCCTACGCCCTTAGGATGACATGTTAAATTAGTAACAAGCGCATTTAGGTTGCAATCCGAGTGGGGTCAAAGTGAATGACGGCGGATGGGAATTATAACGACGCGCCAATGACACATGTTTTTAAGATGTGAATGTCGGGCGAAAGGTCCCAACTCTGGTCCTAAAGCCTCCGACGAAACTAAGAAGGACTGGTCTAACGAAGAACGGAATAGTAACACAAACCATCACGCCCTTCGGTTACAAATTGGTCAGCAAGTGCATGTAACATGCGTTTGAAATCAACCACCCCACAATCATACCGCATAGTTGTTCCGTGTGAGAACATAATTATTTTCATACGGAGGCCCGATGTCGGAGATAGATCTTTAGACCTTGTATTAAAGATGTCTTTGGAGTGTAGGGTGGTCTAAAACTAGGTAGTGGTCTCTTGCTCTGAATTGAACTGGCCTTTTGCATCCCGTTATCGACTTAGGGCTCAGGCACTCCATCTCCAATTTCTTTGTTTCACTTGCCCACACGGTTCCAGTTCCAATTATGCCCACATACGAATTCCACTACATCCTGCCCCTTACCAGGGCCCATAAGGCCAATCTCGCCCAACTCATCACCAATTGGCATGCCACAACCTTCAAAGCCCCTCGTTTCATTGTCAATTGCCGATTCGTTGACATCCGTGCAGACAGCCCCGATGATAACTGGGTTGGAGGACTCGCTATGAAGACGAACAAGCTGATGGTCTCGCTGCGTAGCGGCACCGGCAGAACCCCATCGCAGTACGAAGAAATCACCTCCAATGTCGTGGAAATCTGGAACAACGCGGTCAAGGACGTCCAGGCGAGCGCACTGGAGAAGGAGATGAAGGATGTGTTCATCATGGGTATCTTTGACTGCGCCCTAGAGAGAGGTTTCTTTTTGCCTATGGTACGCTCCCGTCCCCGATGCAAAAATAGGCAAAGCCACTAACCCGCCAAAAGCCTGGAAGATTTGAGGAATGGGTTGTAAAGAACAAGCCTGAGTTCCAAAAGCTAGCCGATGCAGGTGATAAAACCTTCAAAGGCTTGCTCGAGGAAATTGAAGAGAGGCCCGAGTTCCAGTCGTCCAAGAACTGAACCGCTACAGAGGTAACGGGTTGCCAAATCTTGTCAAATTAGTGAAATGTTCAGAGTAGATCTTAATAGAATCACTAGTTCATCGGGCAGGTATAATAATGTGCATGATTTAACACTACGCCTACTACTTCGCGCGGCTCGCAATTGCTTCTTTTCTCTTGTCAAATGGCCCTTCGCGTGTTTAGTTTGCTACCGCCAATCGCTACGACACAAAATGTCCTGTTAATCTTTGTACAGCTCTCCTTGCTGAATTTAGATACACTTTGGTACGGCAAAGGTTGCTGATCAATCTGGAAAACGCAAGACGAAATCGAATCGGATCGTTGCCCATGTCAGAAGTGGCCCAATAGTAATTTCGAGAGTTTTCCAAAGTAGGAGTCCTATGTCGGGCCCAACAACCCAAAAGTCTTGCAGGCTGTTTTTACCATTCCAGGTATTACGGCAAGAGCGGAGGGAATGACGATCCCGCTAGTAAGTTCATACATCTGCCATCGTAATCAAGGTTCTGACACGCAATGTAGGCTGGGATGGGGAAAGGTTGACTGTGGGATAATTTAAACTTGTTTGGGGAGAAAGTAAAGCGCGGTGATGAAAACTTTCACGATTTACTTCTTGAATTGGAAGCCAAGCCCGAACTGATGTTTTAAACCTCCGCCTTGAAAGCAACAAGATGAGTTAGATCAGCATTTAGGACGCACGAATAGTGGAAGATAAATTTATTCGTTTCTAACATAACAAACTATCTTATTAAATTCCCCATGATCATACTAGAAATATAGGGCGGGTTGAGCCCGTGCATTTTGAGCAAAAAACCACCTAATTATTCCACCGACATATTACGTAACTATGCATCGCTTTAGAGTAACGGCAGGCCTAGAAAGACCTATCGTTTCAAGACGCAAATGGCATAGCCGCAATATCGACTCGACGGACTCCTCGGCTTCAACGACGGAGGCCGAGAATCCCGTTGTGCGTCAACACGGCCCTAAAGGGACCTCAAAATTCACCGCTTTTTGCGGCAGTCCGCGGACAGCCGGGATTAGTCTAGGGGCGTAAATTTGTCACAGCGCCTCCCATACCGAAACTAGCCACGAAAGGCTGGACTGTTAGAAAACGAACGCGGTGTCCCCAGATGTCGTCACCGAAGATAATGAACTAGCCAGTGGAAGCTGGCCTGCCGAGTCTTTTCCCAATATAGAGTGCGCCATTTAGCGTTCTAAACGGGTGCTACATCGCCAATGCCTTGTCCGAGAAAATAAGCGAGGCACTTGACGAGCCACAGTCACTGGATGTTGGCTCCCCTGTTAGCACTGACGAATTTAACACCACTAGAGCAATTGAGGTGCGCGGGTTAATCCCAGCAGAGAAGTACCACTCACAGCCCAACAACCAGCACGACACGACGCATTGACTTTGTGAAAATGGCTGTTTCTTATGACAGCATTAAATGCGGTGTTCTAAAAACGCCTACCACGTGCCCAGGACCTGACTCGAGCCTTCGCACTCATGCACCACCACCACCACCACCACCACGTTGCCCACCTTAAACTTACAGACGCAAAAAGTGACTTCTCAGCTAAGCGTCGATCAGGGCTGACAATTTCTTCTTCAAATCCTGGAACGACTGGGAAACAGTGTTCAACTGCACCCGGGAGGTTTCCAGTTCTACCTCGAGCCTTTGCTTTTCTCCTCGCAGTGTTTCTGCCTCATCCAGGGCAGCCTTCTTGCCAGCCGCCTCTGCCCGAAGACGCACAAGCTCCTCATCAGATGCTTGTGCTATCGATGCCACTCTCCTCGCTAGATGGAGCTCTTTTTGACAAATCTCTAGTTCTCGGCGTTGCTGAGACAGTTGGGACTCGAGACTACGAACCTGGTCTTTCAGTGCAGAGGCGACTTCCAGCTCGTTGCACAATACCCTCATTGCAGAATCCACATCACCGACCATTGTAGTAAATTTAGATTTCCGCATCCTCATAGACCTTGGTGGCGTGTTGAGTCCATCTGACCCTAAATAATTGTTGCTTTGAACAGGAGGTACAGTCGCACTTGGTTCCGCTCGGGGCATCCGTGGTGCAATTTCAGCATTGTGATGATTTGTAGCCAGTATCCCTGTTGTGGCGGTCCAGTTGGAGCGAGGGTGTTCATCATAGTTCGGGATTCCAGGCTGCTGAGGCGTGCGTGTGTTAATTGCTTGCCAGCGATTTCGATCCGTGTCCTGGATGGGCATGAGGACAGGTGATGCTGGAGGCGTTATGGGAGGCGGCTCATTATGCCAGTTTCTCACGACGCATACATCACAATACCAATTCTGAGAGCCTGTCTGGCTTGAGCATGCCCCGTCCTTTGGCTTACATGCCTTATGGTACGACCTTCGACAAGTGATGCAAAACTCTAGGTTATCAGGTTGTTGGCACGTGTAGCAGATTTGATCATGCTTTGCCCCGGCCTCTATACCAAATTAGAACTAGCTCTATTACTGAATAATCGAAGGACGGCATACTTCTCCAAACTCTGTGCCTTGCTAATGCTACCGTGATTGGCTCTCCGGGCGTATACGGTGGCACAGCAGACATATCTTGCTGGATTAGCTTGGGCATCGCAACTACGCTTGGATTTTCTGCTGCATGTTGTGTTGGAAGCTGCTGTGTAGGGACAATGATAAAGTCTTCCACGGCGTTAGGCCCAGAGCGGCGACTCCGAGTGGTGGTTGCGTGGAGTCTAGGACGCTTTGCGGCGCGGTCACCGCGGCTGCCGCTCCCCCGCTCACTGGAGGCCGCCGACATGAGAGAGCAAATGACTTGGCGAAGTGGAATGGAGCTTTGGAGGAGATATTTCGGACCGAGGCGTGATAGAGAGGTGATCACCTGCAGCGAATAGATGATGCATGATGGGACGAGGCGGCACCGCACAGTGCAAGCACCCATGAGAAGCACAGCGCACGCAACCCCAGTAGAGACCTAGCTTTATGAGGTTAGCCTCCCTTGGCGGAAGAATGGGTCTGATTTCGGTTCAAAACATGGTTATTCTGTATTCGAGTTGTATTGTGACTCTGTAAAGGGAAACTGCCTTGACCTTCTGCATGATTGAACATAAGAAAATACCAATTATACGTTTGGAGAAATGCCAGTTCCTACTCGGCATAGATTATTACCTGATAGGAAGAATGGAATTGTTGGGCATCTTGAGATCCACTTTGATTACCAATTTACGGGCTTTGGCGTGTGGAGTAACCTGGCTGACAAATTTATCGCGCAAGATCATCCTTGTCTTAGCGGGTGTCAAACTCGCAAGTCACGACAGTGGGATGATGCCACCATTAGCGCAGTGAGGCAGCTATAGGTAAGGCGGTCAGGGTGATCAATTAGCGCACGTAATTAAGGCACAGAAGATAGTCGTAACCAGCAAAGAATGGTCAATTGATTGATGCAGAAGGAAAGAGAGACTGCTCAGAGCTACGGGGGATTTGCCTCATACTTATAGAGGGCTTTTGCTATCTGCCAATTCACTTCTTCTCAGTTCTTCCAGCGCGTTCCATCTACTATGTTTTCCTATTCCATAGTTTGCCCAAACGTTCAGTTGTTTGGTCGTGCCGAACAGAAAAGTTATTCACTGAGAGTTGCATTGTGCAGTGAATTGTCCTTCTGTAAGTCCGGCTGGCTGGGCGCCACAGTGGTACCTGCAGCCACACCCGACGCCTCACACCGGGCAACCACTACCCTGGAGAAGAACGGCATACTAGTGAAACCCGTAAAAAGGTTCCTTCCGCTTTTGAGGATAAGTGGTTTTGAATCTGGGCTTTTATACCATCATCGTATTCCTTATCCCTGGCCAACTGGGATATTTTATGCTGAGTATATGTATCAACGGCATTTGGAATTGATGTTGAGTTTGCTTCTGGAGAGAGTATCTTTACTCCTGTATTTGAGCTCAATTGGACTTGAATATTGGGTATATTCCGACTTGAAATAATCCACTTGACACGCGATGATGAATGTGAAAGAATAAAGTCTAGTAAGAGTTTTTGATCGTGCTGGCACTCATCTAGCGCATCAATGATTAAGTATATGCGAGGTAGAGATTGGTGATTAAGAATTTTCGAAAGACTTGCTTTAGTGGCCATTTTTGAGTTCCTGTGAGCTATGTTGGTGATACCGTCTAATGACTCGCGTATTTCTGAGATGAGGGATGGTTGCTGATCAGCAAGCATGTATGTTAGCCCGTATAAAGCCGCAGTGGCATTATTGAGCTCTAAGTGGGTTGCTTGGCAGAAAAGAATAAGCCAGCAGGCCGCGATTTCCTCATTTGGTGACCGTATTGTATGTTCCGATTGATCAATAAGGCCACAAAGAAGCATAGTCTTGCCCTTGCCTGGATGTCCGTTCACCCAAAGGATCTGGCACTCTTCATTGTTACACCATTGTAAGTATTCCTCATTTTGGAGTATCTAGATGTAGGAGTCTTTGAAGAGGTCACCCTTCATATATTCAATGCTAGCCTTATCATATCGGGGGTTCGTGATTGATTTTAGGGCGCGAAGAAGTTGGCTGTCCTGATTTTCAGCCTCTGTGCCGTAGTGATTGATGGTAGTATTATGGTTGTCTCCAATTTGTATTCTGGAGCTATCTTGGCCTCTGATGATCCCAGCCGAGTTGCAAGTCATGATCTGCGTTTGGACTTTAGAGTTCGTTGATGGGTTGCATGAGAGAGTGGTTGTGACACGCTATGTGAAAAATGAAGTGAAGTGATCGAAAGTGGTGTAAGAGGGTGAGAAAATTTCTGGCTTATTCTGACAAGGCTGAGAGCCAAGGCTGATCAAGGCTTAATAGCTATCACTATGCATAATCAAGGCGGTCAGACCCGGCAGAGAATTCGAGCGTCTGGGCGTGTAATTGGCGTACAGATCCCGTTGACTAATCTAATACGACGACTGAAGCACACCACTCCACTGCATGGCCACAGATGACATGACATTTGCCACAATTTGGATACGAGGCCATCAGAAATCCATTTGTTTTTCAGTACGATTTATGAATTATTCTACTCCCCGGTGGTTTATTCTTTTGGGCTTAACCGGTCGTAGCGTGGCAGGCGCCAGTTACCCCAGCACTGATAATGAGAACGCCACGATTTTAAACCTTGGTTATGAGGGAAACGGTGTGATTACCAACTGGAAGATGTTGAGAGTGACTCACAGTCTGTACCGGCGCAACTGAACAAGGGCAAGGTGTCAAAAGCTCTAACTCGGGAATGTCTATCGCACATCGACGCTCATTTCATGTGAATATTTTGGGATCAAGTATTTCACCCTTATTCACAGCACAATCAAGAACTTTGTAAATGCCTGGAAGAGTAATGGTGATATTTGGAGTGAAAGAGTGTGTAAGATCTATCTAAGCCTCTACATGCTCTATCATTGCCTTCTCCTTGTCCTCTGTGTACAGTGTGGCAGCGTTGAGACCTGCTTCTCTCACTTCGAGATATCTCTTTCTCGCGGAACGAGCAAACACGGGTGCATCGGCACCAAACAGAATGTCCATGTCTTCCAGCGATACCCCCTTGGTCTCAGGGACGAACAGAAAGGCGAAGATGAAAGCGACAACGGTGCAAGAACCAAAGAAAATAAAAGCGCCGTAGGTAATGCTGTTCATCATGTAGGGAAGACTGTAAACAACAATAAACTGTGCCAACCACTGTGTGCAGACAGCACACATCATACCCAGAGTTCGAACTTGGTTGGGCAGTACTTCGGATGCAAAGATCCATGGAATACCGTTCCAACTAAATGCGTAGAAGATGGCGTACAGATAAATCATGGCAAGAGCCATGCGGCTTCCTGCATCAGAAGGAGCAGAGCCTTCAAAGGAGTGCGACATGGCAGAGTAACCGGCCAAATAGTACATGGCCACCATAGCGCCGACGGCTCCAATGAGTAGCGGGCGACGTCGACCAAATCGGTCAACGACAAAGAACATGAAGATGACAGTGGTGATCATCTTGACAAGCCCGTAAACACCAGTCGCGAGAAGCCCGACGGTTGTACCGCTGAATCCAATCGACTTGAGAATTGTTGGGCTGTAGTAGTTGATGGCATTGATTCCCGTGAGGTTTTGCAGAAGCATGAGCAATGCACCCACTGTAACACGCCACCTGATGCCTGGTGCACCGAGCTCCTTGAAGATTTGTAAGGTCGATCGCTTTCCGTTTCGCATTTGAATTTCGTGTGTGATGCTGGCTTGGATCTCGTCGATTTCGTTGTTGAGGTACTCGTGATCGGCGGGTAGGTTGCGGACCCAGGAAAGAACGGTTCGTGCCCTGTCGACCTTGTTGTTCGAAACGAGCCAACGTGGGGACTCTGGACAAAAGAATGGCACTGTCATGAGGAGGAGGCCGGCGGGGACAAATTGGACGGCGACGGGGATGTGCCATTGCTTGTCACCCTCGTCGGAAATGTTCTTTGACACTCCATAGTTGACCCAGAATCCGAAGACGAGGGCAGTCTGGAGCATGATTTCGAATATTCCCACCAATCGTCCACGGATAAGCGTGGGACTGCATTCTGCAATGTAGATGGGAATAATGGTAGATGAGGCACCGATGGCAAGGCCCGTCAATACACGACCTCCATCTGTGCGAGTCATTTGTAAGCGGGTGCCTTCGTTTTGAAGGGAGACTTTCAACTTGGTTCATTCACTTACAAAGAAGACCAATCTTTCCAATCATTTGTAGGATGACTCCGAGAATAAAGACAACAGCGGAACCGAGGATGACTGGCTTACGACCAAACTTCTCGGCCGAGAAGAAGCCGACGATGCAGCCGAAGAATGCTCCACCTTGGAATGTCGATACAATATTAGAAGAAAGAGAAGCAAGAGCATCATCTGAGACGTTAGCGAGCCCAAAGGCTCTTTGGAAGGAGGCCAGCTCCAGAGTTCCACCAATAAAGGCCGAGTCATAACCATACATGGCAGATGCCTTTAGACGATTAGTCGTTGCGGGTGGGCCAAGAACAGAAACACTTACCCAGGCAGCAGAGAACGCTAGCAAATACGGTCGGTAGCCGTAAATTTCTGCTGGCGTATTGGACGCAAGATCCTCGTTCACGCGAAACGGGTTACCCATGGTGACGAAGAGGGATCGGATGAAGATCCAGATGAGAGAATCAGAAACCTGTGTGTGCCGCTCCAGGACACAAGATAGGAATGCTGCAGCACAAGAGAGCACTTTATAATCCTACCCAATCTTACGTATGTACGTACACGTCAATCTAATGCCACGGGCCAGGCAAATGGAGACGCGGGGAGTAACATTGTGGGGAGAAGGATTGTGGGGAAGCATAAATCCGTGTGTCATGTACAATCAAGGAGATTTAGAGTCCAAGCTCAGAAGGGATAAACATTTTCGCTCCTTTATTTGGAGAAGGATAAATTCTCCGTCTTCTAGATCTGTTTTTTCAGATGGGAGCTGGGATCTGGGGTTGGCCACGCGCCCAGGCCATGCTGATGCGGGAATAAATTGGCCCAACGTAATTGGTAGACAGGGCATTTGAGGCCATGCGAGTACCATGGGATTGCAATAGTTGAAGGGAAATATGGCATGTTTGGGAAAAGTGGTCGTACCACTCGGATTTAGGGGTCCTGATTGAGCTCTTTTGCGGGTGATTAGGTTTGAGGCCGAAAGCTGATACCACGTTCTGCCCAGCAACGGGGACGGTGGACAGCACATGAAGTATTCGCAAGAAACAAGATGGTATTTTGGCATGAACATGCGAACAACTAGACATGCATTTTGCGTGGTGATTGTATTAAGGTAGCATGAGCGTTGTTTGTTCAGTGGACCAGGGCCGCTGAATATGCTACTGTTCCCCCATATTTTAACCTGAAATCCCCAGATTGAGAGATTTGGAGATGCTTCCCCGCCTGAGCCATCTCATCTCGCCTTCGGGGTTGCGTTGCGGGGAAGACGAGTGCGGGGAGCCAATCGAGGCCGCGAGTCGTCATCCTTCAGTGGATAATGATTTTGACTCGTTTTTAAGAAAGCGGATAAATCCTTTTCTTTTTCGCTCACCATGCAACGTTGATGCAATCTGGGGACGGATAGGAAATGCGCCGTTGCGGTCCCCCGGCCTCGGTTATAGCGGCACGCACGATGCGTGACGAATTGGAAACGCACTCGGCTGTCCATCTTCTCCGCATTCGCTCTCCGCAACTCCACAGTCGACACTCCACCCTGAGCTGATTCTGTCGTTTTCTGACAGAGATCAAAAGACGAGGGCCCCCCGACCTGGTCAGTGCAGGGCCTTGAAGGCTCCAACGTGATGCAAGAATCAGCTGTCTGCCCTCTCACCGGTTACTGCTTTTCGACATAGCCTTTCAACTCTTGCCTGCCCCGAGAAAGGAAAAAAAACGAAACCATGTCTGAAGACTCGGCCCCGCAAAGTAGCACACCCGCAGTGCTCTCGAAACGTTTGCTTGGCAGGGCTGTTTTGATTACGGGTGCCGGTGGCGCGATAGGGCTTGAGGTGTCGGGCCGTCTCCTACAAGAGGGCGCAAACCTCAGTCTCATCGATATCAACGAAGATGCGTTGAAGGCTGCCGTGTTGAAGTTGCAGGAATTCATCCCAGGAGAGTCGAGTGCGGACCGGATAGTGACAATCGCCGCCGATGTGACGTCTGAGAGCGCCGTTGAGGAGTACACGGTAAAGACGGTAGCCAAGTTTGGCCGATTGGATTGCGCCTTTCTCAATGCCGGAGTCAGTTATGCCTCAACCAGCATTTTCGACACCACCGAGGAAAGTTATGAACGTGTTATGGGGATCAATGTCAAATCAGGTAAGCAACGAACCCAACTTTGACCTCAAGACGTATTGTTGACTCTTGCATAGCATTCCTTGGCATCAAGCACTCAGCCAAGGCCATGAAGGACCTGGGCAAAGGCGGCAGCATAATTCTCACATCTTCGATAGCTGGTCTACGTGGAACTCCTGGACTCATTCTCTACTCGGGTTCGAAATTTGCCCTCCGTGGCTTGGCTCTAACAGCAGCTTCCGAGCTCGGCGAATACGGTATCCGAGTTAACACAATCCACCCCAGCGGTGTCAACACGCCCATGTTCAAGGCGGCCTGGAGCCCTGAGAAGCTGGAAGAGCTAAAGAGAGGTGTTCCGTTGGGCAGGTTTGCGGAGACTAGCGATGTGTCCGGCGTGGTCAGCTTCCTGGCCAGCGACGACTCCAAGTTCATGACGGGAGGGTTCCTGAAAATCGACGGCGGCTGTGTCAGCTTCTAGTCTAAAAATGACTAAAATCTCACTTGGCCACCCATCTCCCCAAGACGGATAAAGGCATTGCCGCAACGCGCTGCTACCCCTCTCGACCCACATGGAACGGTTCGTAGGATGCAGATAGACAGACGGGCTCAACAATATAAAGCAGCAGCAGCAGCGTGTTTGGCTCTTTTCTGTCGTGGCTGTTGGGATACGACGAGTCACACGTGCACCCCTTGGCATTCATCGACTGGCCAAATCTGGTTCGCTCGTTATGGTGACGACAATTTTCCCGAATAAATGGGCCGTGGCCACGGTATCTCTTGGCAAGCACCCATCCCATACGCTTGAGCGAAAATTGAACAGTGCAGCCGAGCAGGGATTCCAGGGTGTTGAGCTTGTTCACGCCGACCTCGTCGCCCACGCTAAGAGCAACGGGATTTCCCCGATTGAATCCGCCAGACTGGTGAAAGCGCTTTGCAACAACTTGAACCTCGAAGTTCTTTCGCTGAACCCGCTGAAGAATTTCGAGGGCAATCTCAACGTCTCGTTGTGGGAGAGGCTCGATGCGGCAAGGGAGTGGATCGAGCTGGGCTTGGCAGCGGGCACTAAAATAATCCAGGTGCCATCGCAATTCCTCCCGCAATCCACAGGGGATGAAGGTGTGATAATTCCAGAGCTACAAGCTCTAGCTGATCTTGCAGCCAAAGACGGTATGAGCATTGCATATGAAGCCGTGGCTTTTGCCAAGTTCAACAGTCTTTGGCAGGACAGTTTGCGGATTGTCTTGGCGGTCGATCGTCCAAACTTTGGTTTGTGTTTGGATTCGTTCCACATCCACAGCCGCATATGGGGAGACGCCACAATTGAAGGCGGCCTGATCCCAGGCGGCGATGAGGCTCTGAAGAATTCCATGATGGAGTTTCTAGACACGTGTCCTAGAGACAAGGTGCTGTACATGCAATTTTCGGATGCCGAGAAATTCGATCCCCCGTTGAGCCAAGACTCGCCCTTGTTTGAAGGCCTAGAGATCAAGAGTCCCCAGTTAGCTTGGTCAAGGAGCGCAAGGCCGTTTCCGCTGGAAAAAACAGGGTACTTTCCAGTTGCTGATATGGCAAAGACTTGGATAGGTGATTATGGCTGGAAGGGATGGTTCTCCATGGAGACGTTTTTAAAAGAGACCGAGTTAGAAAGTAATGGTCCAGAAGTCATGTCGATCCGCGCTAGGCAGTCCATTGAAGCGCTTTATTTGAAGGTTTAACGAAATAGTATTGGCAGGGTTTATTTCGAATCGAAAAACAAGCCTTCGGCCTAGCGGCGATCCTAGAATCAGGCCACATGATTACACATTGTTTTCAATAGTTGTCTTTGATATGTTAATTCTTTGTGTGTATTATCAATAATAATCAAGAAAGGTGAGCAGATAGAGTGCTGAAGTCTGCTCTTTTCTCTTTTTTTTCTTATAAAAAAGATTATTGTGAGCAGCCTCCAGGCTCTGCGCGTGGTACACACTTGTTCCTCTGTGAGATGGAGACTAGGAAAACGTCATTCGCAGAGCCTGTCAGCTAGGTTTGTCAATTCTTTTCAAAAAAAGGGCATTCAGATTCACTTGTGATCAGTTGGTGTGAGCTGTATCCATAATTGCTATTGCATTAGTGGTGGGTCAACAACATTGTTTAGGTGTGTTCTATTCAATTAAACAGCTAGATGGCAATTTATCCGTTCTATTCGTTCTTTCTGTGCCTGACAATTTATCTTGGCTTGAGCGTTGATGTCATTTCCCATTTGCCTTGACTCCAGCCTACACGAGAAGACGATTTAGGCAGCAGCTCCCCACTACAGCCGCACTCGGTGGATCCTTCCTGGCAAGATGTAGAAAAAGCCACACTGCTTTGGAGAAGAGTATTTTAATAAAGAGATACGCAGGGAATCCATTCTTCTTTCAGTGCCAATCAAGTCAATCAAGATAAACAATGTCAAACGAGGACACTCTCTGCGCATCCTGTGCCAAGGTGGATCTTTTCGCACTGTTCACTGGGCCGCGGTATTATCCAGGAGATGGGTACGACTTCCGAGTGCGCGCTGAGCTTGGCACGCTGCAAGAGATAAAGGCCAACACGCAATGTCCTCTCTGTCGCCTCGTCAAGCACGATCTTTACGGGCACAAAGCCGCGCATCCGTGGGGATACGACGGCGAGGAGTGCAACCCCGCAAACGTCCAATGCGCTCTCCACCCGATCAGAACTGATTATAGCGAGGATACGGCATACAGCGATGCCAAGACAAAGGACATGGTGGCGACGCAGCTACAGGTGCGCCTGAAAGCGATTCCGGGCTGCTCCCAAGAAGAATCAGACGCCATAAGTCGACATGGCATCGGGCCTGGCATTCAGCTGTTGTCGCCCGAGTCTGTGGACCCCGCTCGGCCGCTGCTGAATGGATTTCGCGCCACGTCGATGAGCAAAAGTCTTGAGCTGCTGGCCAAATGGATCGAAACTTGCGAGACCCATCATGACGAAACCTGCCAGTTTGACTCGACTTGGACTTCTCCATCCGGCTCTGGATTGCATGCGACTCGCGTCATTGACGTCCAAAAGCGAAGGCTCGTCGAGCAGGACTCGGCCGGCGTCAAGTACGCAGCGTTGAGCTACGTCTGGGGTCAAGACATGGAAGCATACGTCAAGCTCGCGAATGAGTTGACTGTGCACCAGGACGAGGCCGGGGAGGCATCGGTTTCGCTCCCAGCGACTGCTCCAAAAGTCATTGAGGATGCCATCTCTGTGTGTAAGGCGCTATCGATTCCATACCTATGGGTGGACCTGTACTGCATACATCAGAACGACCATGCCAAGAAGGCCGCAGAAATCAACGCCATGGGGTACATATACCGTCACGCCCACATCACTCTTGTGGCTGGTTCCAAGCATGGGCTCTTGCATGCGCCAAATGCGGACAACCTGGGCAAATGCCAGAGGGTGGAAACCATCGGCAATCAAAAGTACATTTCTGCACTCCCTTCCATCAGAGACCAGATGCAGAGCTCGGATTGGTGCAGGAGAGGTTGGTGCTTCCAGGAGGGCCAGATGGCAAGAAGATTGGCATTCTTTGGGGACTATGATGTGTCGTTTTTGTGCGGCGCTGGGCACTGGCGAGAAGGGCTTCACTCTGGACAGCATGGCCACGATGCCAGTATCCCGGGTGTTGACCTGCGGTCCGAGGGATACTATACACTTTCCTCCACCAGATGGCTGAGGACAGCCGAGTGGAATTTTGAAGAGTACGAGTCCATTGTCCTGGCGTACTCCCACCGCAGGCTCTCCTACGAGTCTGATAGGCTGGATGCCATATCAGGATGCCTAAACATTCTTGCGCAGAAGAAGGACATGCGGTTTTTCAGCGGCCTGCCCTCAAAGGACTTTCACTACGCCTTGCTGTGGGAGGGCGAGGATGACCGACCGCGTGCCGGGTTTCCCAGCTGGTCGTGGGCCGGCTGGTACGCCATGAATGAGATATACTTTGTTGGTCCAAAGGCCGGCAATGTCTCGGCTTCTCTGGCGCAGCTCGAAAACGGCCAATTTGCGTATCACGACCAAGATGCTCCTCAGGTTGAGCTGGGGGGCATTTTAATTCGTTCCAGCATGGAAGGGCGGCACCGGCAAAACAAATGCTCGCAGAAGCTGGCGCACTTGACCCTATCCGAGTCCGGCAGCCTTCTCACGGTCAAATCCGAGGTGGCAAGGTTTTCCATCGTCGTCACAGGCGAGTCGCCCGTGGATCCAGGGACGGGCGAGGGATGGGCGGAAGGACACATACCTCCCGATTTCGAAACCACCAGCGGGCAGTACTCAGAGGACTGGGACGCGGAGACGGAATACCGCAAACCTTATGAAAGATTCCACTTGCGCGACTCTTCCGGAAACTTGCTCAAGCACATCGGCCGCTGGTACGACCACTCGCCCTACTGTCTTCAATTTCTCCCATCGACTTTGCGCGGGAGCACTTTGACATGGCTGCTCCGGGATGGTATCGAGCTGATTAAAATTGTCGAAGCAAAGCTGGAAGAAGGGACGGCAGAGCTAAAGCCTTTCCACCATGTTCTTTGTCTGGGAATTAACAGGACCGGATGTAGGCCAGGGTGTGGGCGGAGGATGGGCATGTTTTGTATACCAAAGGAGGCGTGGGATAGGGCAGGGCCAGAGGAGATGACGGTTGAGTTTTCTTAGGTTCAGTAGCGTGGAGAAGGATTATCAAGCTTGAATTACGTACCTGTTCCTTGCAAGAGTTGCAGTTCCCAGATCAACCATTCGATGGGGTCAACTTCAATTTCTTGGGAGGGCCTTGGTCCGAAATGGTCCGATATTTGAGCATTCTTATACGAAAAATAATCACGGGCGAACCGAATGGCTTGATTTGATGTATCGCTGTCTTTTTGTGCCCAAATCTATCAAAGTCGGTATACCAACAACCTTCTTTCCCCAGCCAATCTGCGCAAGCCCTCTGGTCGAGCCAACGCATGTGAAGTTTCTACCGAATCTAGCTCAGGAGTCCCAGCATTATCATTAGCGTCGCCGTTCAACTCAGCGGCTGTTTTCATGAACCCGCTGCTGAATCTGCTGGGTTCTCTCCCAGACCTCGCCAAACCTTCCTGGCTCGTACGGCGGAGGCACAGCGTCACCCTCTGACTCTGCTGCCAAGCCGCCGCCACGCTCAGTCACCCTCGGAGGCCCGCTGGCTGCCGACGTCGACGTCGATGTCGACCCCAAAGAATCCGCCTTGGTCCCCGCGATAGCCCCGGTCTCTCCAGTCTCCCTGGTTTCTCCGGTCTCCCCGGTCTCCCCAGCCTTCAACGCCTTCATCTGCGCGCGCCTCTTGAGCAGCACGGCAATAACACCAATCAAAAGCAAGAAGCCGGCGCCCGAGCCCAGTGCGGCGCCCACGATGACGCCTTTGTTGATTCCCAGAGAGTCCCCAGAGCTGCCACCATCGCTGCCGCCGCTGCTTGAGGAGCTGCCGGTTTCCACGTTCAGCTGGGCGTCTCCCCTTGCGGCGCTGCAGTACAAGTGCAGCACGTCGGTAGCCGAGCTGAGCGAGTCGGCCGTGCTGCCGCCGCCGCACCGCATGCTGATGTGCGCTGTCAGGCTCTCGGACACCTGCTCCGAGACGTGGGGCTTGATGCAGGCGCACGAGGCCAGGGCCTGGGGCCCGTTGCTCGGGCACAGGTAGCGCGTCATGGACATGACGGCGTCGTCGAGGGCCTCCTGCGCGCAGCTGTTGAGGTCCTTGAACTGCGACATGTCGGTCATGTAGTACGTCATCTCGCCCGGGGGATCCGTCTGCGCCGGCATGGAATCGGTGCCCGAGTTGAGTAAGCAGTAACCCCGAAACACGTCCAGCATGGACGTCACATCGGCCTCGTTCTGGTAGCACGACAGCTCAACCGCCGTGCTCAGCGCGCTGTTGACGGACTCCGACCGGTCGCTCTCGCACAGGCACGGCGCAAGGCTGCTGGGCTGCATCGGACAGCCCATGTTGGTCTGGTGAACCACGGTCAGTCAGCCGGTTCCACAGCGAGGACCCTCCCTCTGCTCGGTGCTTCACTCACCCTCTGCCGAAACATTCTTCCCGCTGCGATTTGAGCGCACGGCGCCAGCTCTCCAAATGCATCCAGCTCAAACAGGTACGAAGTCATGGGGGCATACGTCGTCGGCGTTGGCGTGCTCAAGCTGGCCTCCTGGCTGCAGTACTCTGCGAGAGCCGTGTACGCCGATGACTGGTATGCGGTGCGGGCGGAACCGCAAGAAGAACCAATACCCTCTCCAACCGAGCTGGAGAGGGCGTCAAAGCCCGTGAGGCAGACGCACGATTGCACGTCGGTCGCGTTGTCGCCATTGCAATTTACCTGATCAATAGCGCTGCTGATGACGCCTCTGGGGCAGCTGGCCTGGGCGGGGAGCAATAATCAGCCTATGTCTCTATATTGGGGACGACGTTTAAAGCATCGAGAGCATACTAGGGATTGGTACAGAGGCGAGTCTGTGATATAGTAGATGTCATCTGCCCTTGCCACGCCAAGCAGCAGCAGCAGCAAGGCTGTTTGCAGCATATCCAGACTACCAAACATTGTCATTGCTGGCGTTTTTTTCCGACTTTTTTCATGAGAGGAGAAATTCCAGAAACCATCGCGCGCGAATCCTGTCTCGGGGCGCTTCCATTTCTTTTATTCGGCTCGCATTCCCACTCACCCCCGACCAGCTGATGATTTTGGGGTTACTCCCGCCGCTTGGCCCCCCGAGCATGACAACGCAAACCCTGTCGGGGATTGTGGGCGATGTTAAACTTCAGCGGCAAGCTTAATAGGTCGGTTGATTGTTCCCGATTGCGAAAGTCCCCGAGCATCCAATGGGAGCGGCATGGCTGTACGAGCTCAGTGGCCCAGCAAAGGACTCGTTTGCCAAGGGCGCAGCGTCAGACTGTCAGCCTGCCGCATGAATGCATCATTGTGGGTCGATGAATCCCATCTTCCGCGTAAGCTTTTCTGCGGGATAGATGCTTGATTACATATAGATGTGCATGTACAAGCCGTTGAAGGCCACGATACCCACAATTTCTAAGCAATGACAAGTTGCGTTGAACTAGTGCAACGTCGACGCAGAAAGATTCTTCAAGAGAAGGATGCAATACCATGCCAAGACCCATTTTTCAGCTTGGGTGTTTGCCAAACCCCAGAATCTCACTTGCTTATTCTTTTCCGCGAGAGTGGTGCGAAGATTTTAGCCAAGTAACTCGCTTCCAAGACGATAACGATAATTTTGGACGCCAGATTGTGAATGGAAGGCTTTCAGAAAATGGAATTGGTTGTTTTTGACGGTGATCAACATTGCAAGCCTTTGACTGGGCTGTTTGTCAAATGCTTCATTTTTCGGCTTGGTAATAAATCTTCAATTCTTCTCAGATGGTTTGTATTGCATTGCATCCGCTTAATTACTCGGTCCGAGGGCCATCTTCCCCTCTCTCATTGCCCTTTTTTTTGCATCTTGTCCCACTCCAAGCTCCTGGTCTTTTGTTCCTCCCATGCGTCCATCTGCCTCTGCAGCTCCCTAATCTCTCGCTCAATCAAAGCCCTGGCCCCTGGCGCGGTCTTCGGCACCTGTTTAAGAAACTGCGCCATGTCGACAATATCTTTGTGCTTCATGGAAATTCTCTCGTCCATGTCGTCACGGCCACGACGAGGTGAATCCAGCGTGGCACCCGGTCGCAGGCGATCGGCGGCGGCTTTGGAAGCACCGAGGGCCTTGGAGTAAATAAAGCGCACTTTGGTAACGCGAAGGAATGCCGGGTCTGTCCTGTTCTTTGTCCCTTGCTCCACCTCCTCCTCGTATTCCCTATTCTTTTGCGCGTACTCTTCTTTGACGCATCCAAGTTCCCACAGGGGCAAATCTTCTGGCTTCTGGCAAACACCGTCGGGGCAATATTCATCAGCCGCTTCCCTGGCCTTGAGGAAGGTAGACCTTGCGTGATCTAGATCCCGCACGTGCTTCCACATAGCAAACTGGAATGTCCATGCCTCGTCTTCCGATGTTGTCGGTGTATCTTTAAGCTTTTGGCCCTCGCCCTCGAGATACTTGATCCTGCGCTCAGCATCGACAACTTTCCTTAGAGATTCTTCCGCGTGGTACTTGGCCATGTTGGCACAGCACTTTCGCACCTGAGCGGCCTGGAAGTCATCTGCGCGGAAATCATCAGGCCACCCATTTTGTCGATACAGAGTGGCTAGATCCATGTCAAAGTGGTCCCATTCACGTCCAGAGTTTTCTCCGCCGCCAGGAAGGACTTGAAGGCGGCGGTACCATTGGTTGATATCTTTCAGCACATCCGGAGCAGAGCGGCTACGGATGTGCTCGAAGGCGTTCCCGTTGTCACTTTGAGCATGTCCATCTGACCTCTGGTCAAAAGCCGGGTCGCTGCTGGACCAATTCTCTTGATCAATGACCCATATTTTGTGTTTTCTGGCATCATAAATAATGACGCTCTGGTGGTTGCCCAGCTTGGAAAGAGGCGTTACCCAAGAACGCATGTATGGGCCACCGTCAGCGTCATAGTCTGTTCCCTCGGGATCTCCGTAGAAGGGGTCGCGCCCCTCCAGCACGTCTCCACTGTCGCGGTAGTCAATGAATCGGCCTCCTTGGAAGAAGTCTTCCTGTCCAGCTCTTTCGGTGTCAATATAAGGCAGGATAGAGTATAGGTAGACGATGGACGGATCAAGGCCAAGAGCGTCAAAGGTAGGTTGATTATGGCTAATATTGTGTGGGCCAGTGATTATGCCTGTCCGGTCAAGGTAGCGCATTTCTGAAAGTGTGGTGTAAATGTCAAGCATGAGATCTGCAACCTCTTGCATCCTGGCCATTTCAACGTCTGACAAGGGCAGAGAAGTAGACCTGTTGAGAAACTCATCCTGAAGCCGGTTCACCCAGAATCTGTCTGCCCAGAACATCCAAATGCCGACAATACTCAATATCAGAGCAATTGCGCGCCGCACGAGACGCCATCTGCGTCGCGCCTGGGGGCCTATGGGTTGTGAACTTGGTTGGCCGACAGGCGCATCTCTAGGCTTGTCCTTGATTGTCGAGAGCTCCTGCGTCATTGCGCTAGACGGCACCTTGCGTCAAGGGCAAGATGGTGGCGCTGCGGGTGCAAGATGGATTGACAGGTGAGAAAAAGGGGCCTCTTGATTCCCATGACGGTCCGTATCAGGCTTCTTCAGCAAGATTAGGGTGTTAGTCATCACACGTTGTCGGGGACGCTAGCGTGCCGTGCCGAGCTCGGGATTAAGCGCCGAAGAAGTATTGCCGAAAGAAGAATATTGACGTTTGGTGGCAGGAAATAATGGTGCGCGGCTCTGTGGCGGGAGTCTATCTATTTAAGCTATTTATCGGGCTTGCCTCGAGGGGAATTGCATCGGAGGGTATCCTTGTGTTTACAGGCACCTAGGCGGAGGGAGAGAGCAGGAAGCAAGCAAGCAATCAGTGCTGCCGAGGTATTTTCAGCTGTGCCTCCAGGTGCGCATGACCTCTGCGCACTGCTTCCCAAAGTCCTGCCACTCGAGGGCGCTCCATTTCTGGGGGTTCTCCTGGGCGTCGACAAAGTGCTTCATGGCGAGGACGGCCTGGTTGGCCCAGCGGGCGGGCGAGACGTGGCCGACGCCGGTGGCGAGGGGCGTCATGAGGACGTTGTGGACAAACTCAATGTGCTGGCGGGCGTGGCCCATCTCGACGAGGCAGTTGTGGTTGTCGATGGCGCACAGCAGGCTCCAGATGCACTCGTAGACAATCTCGCGGTCCCAGCGCACGTCGTCGGGCATGCGCATGGTCGGGCAGAGGGCCACGCGGCGGCATCCCCAGACGTTCTTGGACCGCGTGTGGAAGTCGTCGGGGATCTGGACCAGCGTGCACGACCCGGGCGGCGCAAACCCGCGCCACTGCTGGTAGAGCCGCTGCTGCACCACGCGCGTGAGGGCCAGGTAGTCGTCGCGGGGCGACAGCGCGCGCGAGATGGCGTCGTCAAAGGCCCCGTCCAGCCGCCCGTACGAGTTGGCCGGCGACACAATCGTGTCGAACAGCACCGACGACGGCAGCTGCGAGAGGGCGCAGCTGTAGACGTGCACCTGCACCGACGCCGGCAGCTTGTGCGCGCGCCGCGCCTCCTCAAACGCAGCCTTGTAGCTGTCCTCCATGCAGAGGAGGTGGATGGTCGGGAAGGGCGGCATGGCGAGGTTGTGCGAATGAAAATGAATTGGGGTGGTGTTTCTTTTAGTTTCCCGACAAACGTCGTCGTCCATTGCCACCAACGACGACCCCGCTAAAAACCTTCCCTTCCCCCATAGACCCTGCATGTCGATAGAGCTCTGCCTACAGACAGCGGCACTCCGTAACACAGCTCCGTCCCAGTCCTCCATCCCACGTCCCATCACGGCCTCGGTCCAATTAACTCGCCTGGCCGCCCCCCTCGACGCACTAACCCAGTCCATCCTTCGCGCACAAATGATTTGCAGCCGTGGTCCAGTCCCAACCTAAAAAATCCTCCGCCCCAGGAATCGCCGCCTCAGCCCCTCGTCGCGTTAATTGGCTGCGGGGCTGAAGCTCTCCACAGCGGTGCTTCATAAGGCGAAGCCCCTCCCCCTCCTTGCCATCCAACATCCTCCCGCCAACCCCTTGCGCCAGACGACAACTGCATCGCTTCTCGACCAGCTAATTCCACTCCCCTCTCGCTCTCGCTCTCCACATCTACCATGGTACAGACTCAATCCCTCTCTCCCTCCAGCCCCGCCTCTAACCGCCGTCATCCTCCAGTCCGAAGCCGGTCTCCCCCCCCACTGGGAGGTTCGACAGTCCCGAAGCAGAGCCATCCCCTACTACTTCAACGCGACGACGAACGAATCGCGATGGGAGGCTCCCGAGGGCACCGACACCCAGAAGCTTGAGCAGTACCTCGCCGCCCACCCGGGCGCCAGCGTCCAGCCGCAGCAGAACTCGAGCGAGCAGGTCCGCGCCGCCCATCTCCTTGTCAAGCACAGAGACTCGCGACGACCCAGCAGCTGGAAAGACGTAGGCCGATGCTTCCCCTCGCCGATGCGACCCGCCGAGGCTGACGAGTGCCCAGGATAATATTACCCGAAGCAGGGAGGAGGCCATTGACATTCTGTCGGGGTTCGAGCAGAGGATCCGAGGAGGCGATGTCACCCTCGCCGCGCTTGCCCAGGAGGAATCCGACTGCTCCTCGGCCCGCAAAGGCGGCGACCTGGGCTTCTTCGGCAGGGGCCAGATGCAGGCTCCCTTTGAGAAGGCCGCCTTTGCCCTCAAGGTGGGTGAGATGAGCAGCATCGTGGAAACCGACAGCGGAGCCCATCTGATTGAGCGGTATGTTTCTCCCGAACCCTGACGCCTGTTGCAGCTTACTAATACTGAGGTGTGTTAGACTGGCGTAAGGGGTAGCAGCATGAGTTCAAAACAGCAGACTTGTTTGACCTAATTTGAACCTCGGCTTGTAACCACCCACGACGTGATTCGAGCCCTTGGTCTATAAAAATGTGATGCAGTGGCTTGAACCGGCCGCTTTCGAATCAAGATGCGAGGAATCAATTGCCTCTCTGAATTGATTTTATTAAGAAGAGGTAAGATATTCTATTACAAACGGGTGTAGGCAAGCAGAATGGAACATTTTGTCTTGCCAATCATCATTATTGCACTATAACAGGTCCTTGAATTTGGCACCGTAGCATTCGCAGCACTCATCGCCTTTGGTCCTGTTCTGACAGTTCCTGTCCTCATCTGTGATTAAACAATCCAAAATACCGCCAAGAGCACCGCCAGGCTTGTCATGATTGTAGTATCCAGAGGAGAACCACCAGAGCTAGCAGTAGCTGTACAGTCATTGCCCGCACAAGTGCTTGTAGTTCCGGAGGGCGCTGGTTGCGTTCCGGAAGCTACTAGTTGAGTCCCGGAGGGTGCGAGTTGGCTTCCGGATGGCATTGTTTGGTTTGCAGAGGGCGTTGGTAGAGTTCTGGAGGGTGTTGATTGCATACCAAAGGGCATCGATTGAGTGCCGTTAGTAATGATCCTGGTGCAATTTCCGCAGACGGAATCAGGCGTCGGGGTCGTGATGCCGGGTAGCTCGGTCGGCGTGCCGAGTCCACCGTTTCGCTCAATGACGACGACACCCGACTTGGACTTCTTGTACACGTCGTAGTACTTGGTTCCATTGACGATTGATCCACAGCCACCTGTATCTGGCTCCTCGGTCAGGCAAAAGGCCTCGCACTTATCCTCAGATGCAGGAACAACTGTAATGGTTGAGAGGCTCTCGAGGCCGCACCAGCAATAGTTGTCGCCAAGTGCAGAAAAGTTGCTGTAGCGGCCACAGCGAGTCCAGCAGTCCTCGTACGTGAGCGGCGGGTTCCCAAACGTAAAGTCCGTCTTGCGATTGACCTCGGCGCAGCCAACGCGCTCCCAGCCTTTGGCGGGTGGCGGGCGCTCAACACCAGCTGCTCTGGCAGAGAGCGCCATAAGTGCAGTGGCAAAGATGGATAGAACAGTCATCTTGGTATGTTTTAAGAAGAGGAAGAAGAAGAAAGAAACAGCTGATTTGATGAAAACGGCGACTTTGCTGGTGCGAAAGGCTTGGGGGAGGCAGGCTGCTCAAGTCGTCGTCGTGCTTTTATACAAGTACGGCTGAATAGGGCCAGAACTAGCAGGACCAAAATATCTGCACCGCCCCAAATCTGGCCCAATTGTTGTCTGGAATGCCACCAAGGCATCACATTTAACCTTGCGCTGAGCCAGTGCCATGAACCGGATGGACGCGTGTATCATGAGCTAAAATTGAAGCGGAGGAATTCTATTTCAGCTCCGCGTGTCTATTTACTAGTGGTATTGAAATTTGCCACCGCCTAAGATGTCGAAACGGAAATAGCCAAGGTCAAAGTTTCGTGGTGGACATGTTAGACTTTGAATGGGGAGGTCCTCCACCAACTGCACTCTGCACTACAGCAATTGAAACAGAACAAAGACCAAATTAATAAAAAAAAAGAAGAAAAAACAAAAAAGAGATTAAGATAGCAGGTAAAGGGCAAATATTTGCAACCGTTGAGGTACAGGAAACAACTACAAGTCTAAACGATTGCATTTACCTGCTGCTATAGGGTAGTGAGCCCGATTATGCAACAAAGGATAGCCACAAGAGTATATACGGAATTTTCTCTCTTCATTTATTCGAGATAACTGAACTCTTGTCCTGTGATTTGTGAGTTTTTCAGCTCTTACCGATGAACTTTTTGATTACCTTGTTGTTTCTACTGACGAACTCCAACTTGGACGTGCCGCAGCTTGACAAAAACTCCGAGATTTGTCCCAGGAGAGCCAATTCCCGATCTGCATCGGGGTTATTAGCCGACGATAGGTTGTGATGCTGGAAATTAATCACATAGAGATGTGGCACGGCTAGGTAGACACGCATACATTTCGAATGGATAGATGCCATGCCGTCGGCATCTTTTCCTCCCGTCATCGTGTTGATTCTCGGCATTTGTGGTCTGGGCTGAAGCTGCTACTGCAGGGCGCCCCAAGCGTCGGCACAAGTTGGGCCTTGGCGGCCGGACTATTTGGCCGGCTCGCACTCGCACCTTTGGCGCGAAAGAACACGTGACTGCCGAGATGCTTATTGAGGAGAAAATAGAAATTGTGGAGCATTTTCGGAGGTCGCATTCGCATAGTCGGCTGTGTCCACCGATTTTGGCGCCGACGTGAAGCGCTAACGCGGACCGTCTGCGACGATGGCCTCAACTAAGATGCAGCCAAAAAAGAAGACAGTATGGATGCGTAGTCTATATAATTAGAATGGTGCGCTCTATTTGAGAATGGTTTTTTTTTGTAGACATCATCAATCACCTACTACTTCCTTGACATCAACCACTCGCCATAAACCAATCTTAGCACTCGATCAACAATGACGGCTTCAGCAAAGACCATTCTTGTCACCGGCGCCACTGGAAAGCAAGGCGGCGCCGTCATCAAACACCTTTTGGCCTCGCCGGAAGCTTCATGCATCAAGATTGTGGCCGTCACCCGCGACGTGTCCAGCCTTCGTTCCCAGCAGCTCGCATCGCTCCCCAACGTCTCCGTCATCAACGGGGACTTGTCCAGCCCAGACCAAATGTTTGCCAAGGCCGGCCACGTGGATGGCGTGTACAGCGTGCAGATCAACTCGGACGCCGAGGAGCAGCAGGGCAAGAGCCTCGTCGACTCGGCCGTGATGCACGGCGTTCAGCACTTTGTCTACTCGTCGGGCGACCGCGGCGGGCCCGAGCGATCGCCAGGCAACCCGACCTTTGTCAAGAACTTTGCCAGCAAGCACGCCGTCGAGCACCACCTGCAGCAGCGCGCCGCCCGGAGCCCGCAGCGCATGACGTACACCATCCTGCGGCCCGTCACCTTCTTCGACAACCTGACGGCCGACATTCACGGACAGGGCTTCACCCGCATGTGGGAGCAGCTGGGAAAGAAGAAGCTGCAGTTTGTGTCCACCAGCGACATTGGATGGTTCGCCGCCCAGAGCTTCCTCTGCCCGGAAAAGTACCAGAACGCGGCCCCGACGCTTGTCGGCGACGAGTTGACGCAGGCCGAGGCCGACGCCATCTTCAAGCAAGTCACGGGGAGGTCCATGGCCATGGCCCCGTGCCCGATTGCCAGCGCCGTCAAGTTTGTGCTCAAGGGCACCGTCGGAGACATGTTTGCTTGGTTCGCCAAGGAGGGCTACGGCGGAAGCGTCGACGAGTGCCGCGCCGCGTATCCCGCCATGCAGGATTTCCGGGCGTGGCTAGAGGAGAACAAGGGGCGTTTTGTAAACTAGTTTAGATTTAAGAAGGAGTGGTATCACGGCGGGATGCATTTTTACCAGAATAAAAGCGAGCAATTTGCTATTTCCTATAATTCAAGCTGTTTAAACGGGCCCTTGGATGTTTTTTTTTTCGCCATGATGAAGTCGGAGAGGTTTGTGAAATGGTGCTATACGCATTTGCACTGTGACGTAGTTGTGAGGTTCATAACACCTGGATTATATACGCCGAATGACAAGGAGAAAATATCCCCTTGGCTTGCCACGTCCTATTTATCGCTTGATATCCGCTAGGCCGTCGCTTATCGTCTGGACCCGTGACTTGTTGAGTTGGGCAATGACCGGAGACTTTTACACCGATAGAACGTCTCAAAATTAGGTTTGTTGACGGAACTGAAGTGTCTCATAGTGGCAGTAGTTGAATGGCCGTATCTGTCTTGGGGCATGAAGATTGGTGTGCGACAGCCTGTGTGTTTCGTTTCTACACGTGGATGTATTGCATCAACTCGAAAGTGAGTTTCAGTGCTTCTTGGATCATCTGGGTAACTGGGCAGCAACCCCGTTTGATTCAACAGAATGACCGTGATTTGAGACAAAGCTGCAAGACAACAAGTAAATTTGAAACCCAACTCAACATGCCATACAATCGAACCAGAGCACTGGCACATCAACACGGCAGGCCACGGTGAGATGGCTAGCGTCGTAGTGGCGTCGATGGTCTCACTATGGCTGCAGAATCCCCGCCAGCTGGTGCTGCTCGTTGCCGATCCTAATTTGAATTGTACCAGTAATGCTCACTAACTTGTGCATGCTCGTCGATCTGCACATGGGTCTACCTACTTGTCTTGGGCGGACTGTGTTGTGGCGAGCAACCGTGATTATGGTGGCAGGAAGCCATTCCAGTGTGTCCCCCTTCTCCCCACAGCGCAACCCGCTCACTTCCCCGCTAGCCTGTTGAGGTTTTGACTATAAAGAAGCCTCTGCTCCATTTCTTGTACCCGGGCTTTTGGCTTCGCACTTTAACCCGACACTCAGGTGGAGCCAAAGCAAAGCTCCGACGCCTCGCCAAGCACATGATCCTCGCCGCATCACCACAATATTAACTCCAAACGATTGCAGAGGGCGACTGTCAGAGTTCGTCACAAAATTCGCAGGCCTTGCACCTCTATCCTTTACTGAACGATTGTATGGCTACCGGTGAATCCTGGGTGGGAATGGCCTCATGAAAGAGCACGGCTGACCTGTTTAGTTTAGCCCAGGCCGAGTACCTGCCAAGGAAACCACCATGATTCTTCCGGTCGCAGTCTTGTTTTCTCTGAGCGGCATCGCTAGCGCTCTTGTGCATGGCATAGACACTTTTGGTCTTATTTCCAAAGCTACGTATACCAAGGCGCTGGGCGAGGGATTTAGCCACCTCGTCATCAACGGGTACCAGGAAGGCTGCGTCATCGGCGGCAGAGTGAATCCAAACCTAGTTCCCAGCTATAGAAACGCAGAGGCGGCGGGATACAAGAACATTGACGTCTCGTGGGCCCCCTGCACGGGCACCGTCAATACGTGCAAGCCCTACCCGATTCAACTTGCCGAGCTCAAGCAGGCTCTCGATGCAAATCGGCTGGGCGCGGGGCGCATCTGGCTAACCGTGGAGAAGGACTCCATTTGCAACTCGTGGAATTATGGCCACAGCGGCAACATGGGGGAGGCAAGGAAGCTATTGAGTGCCCTGAAATCGTCCGGGACCAATTTCGGCATCTATTCTTCGCCCGGTGAATGGGCCCAAATTTTTGGTGGCCCGAATGCGGTTTTGGACCCATCCGTCCCACTGTGGTTTGCAACCTTTGATGGCAAAGAAAACCTTCAACTTATCAGACCATTTGGTGGGTGGACAGCAGCTGTCGGCAAGCAATACTCGGACCAGTCGTCATCCGGAGATTTTAACCTGAATGTATTTGCATCCTAGGGCCTTTTGCTGAATAGAGTGCTTCGCAGAGGTTGCGACAGATAGTCTGGTAATTCCCGCACGTGTATTTACAAGAGATTACTGTATCCCAAGCCATAAGTGGTTGCCTCCGATATTGCTCGCATTGATAAATTGTGTTGGGGTATATCGCCAATGTTGGTGAAAACGATCAACTTTTGATAACCGCCTAGTTAAAGGGGCCCCTCGTACAGATAACGAACCCTGCGACTATGGCTATACGAGCTTGCCATATTAACTAAGGTGGGTTGTATGGGACTCAGCAGAGAGCTTTGAACCGAAGTGGGTAAGTATTCAACTATTTGAAAGACTAGGTAAAAAAGTGATGGCTTCGATGTCTAGCAACCGTTGGCTTGGAGCGTTACGACACCTGAGAATCATTGACGCGCCCCACATGCATGACTCAGACAAGATTCATCCAAGCTCTCACACCAGCCCTGCTTGAACCTATTTTGTCAATAAGCAATCTTCTGTTGGCTCTCTTATCAACATGTCGCATCGGAATATTTACCGCTGCGCTATATGTGCTGGCCCTATACGGTTCCTGGGCGTGAGCTGTAACTGCATCAGCCCACCAAAGCAGGTGGCCCAGGTATTCATGCGTGCCGTGGTCAGATCTGCACTAGGTTATAACCGATTTACCAAAACGAGATATGTCCGGCTGAATTCAGTATAAGTTCTTGTCACATGTACGCACCCAGTTTTAAGGAATGTATTGTTAAATTGTCTACTAAGCTTTAAGGAAAGTATTGTTAAATCGTCAAAAATGCACCATCTATCCCATATGTCCCGTGTGTGTCCAATCTATCCCGTCTATCCCGTCTATCCCATCTATTCCATCTCTATATCAAGCTTGCTGTGCTGTCTGGCACAATTAATCAGCACACAATCTTCCACATCTTCCACTGCTCATAGGCCTCGGTGCAGTAGTAAGTTTGAGCCGTAGTCGGGCTGGCGTTGCACTCATCATCAGTGTAGAGCATGACTAAAAATCAGCGTTAGATATCTTTCCTCAAGATGACTGGAATGGCTCGAGCTCACGTTGACACCCGTCGTTGATGTTTGTCATGACCACGGACTTGACAAGATCGGTATCGAAGGGGTTGCAGGTGTTGGTGTCGGTGTCATAGGCGCTGGTGACTCCCAAGTTCTCAGCCGAGCAGCCATTCTCGCCGTAGGTGCGGAAATCAGAAACGTGGGTGTCGCGGACAGCAGCAGCTGATGCGCCAATGGCAAAGGTGGCAGCCAAAGTGAAGATTGTGCTGAACTGCATATTGAAGAGTTGATGATGTTTAGGTGGTTAGATGTAGTTGGTAATGTACTGTTGAGGGCTGAATGTGTTGATTGTTGACTGTTGACTGTTGACTGTTTGTTGTGTTGGAAGATGGATATTGTTGTTTGTGGTGGCTGTAGTTGGATTAAATACTTTTTTTCCCTTTGGATCATGCTCACGATGTTTCATAGCCAGCCTCTGGGATCCATAGTTCTATATTCGTATACGAAAGGCTCGTCTCATTGATGTGTTTCCATTGGCCGTCCGAATTCGAGATCTGACGGCACTAAGCCTGGCCACTCTCCGCATGCCGAATTTTCCGATTTCACCAGGGGTAGTTTCCAGAAGTGGAAATGGCCAGAAAGTGGCGGAGGCCGTCATGGGCTGGGGGAGTGCCGCAATTACAACGTAGTATCTGACATGTGGAGAAGTGGGCATCCTGACATGGTGGCTCAAAGTGGCTGGAGCATCCCTGCATCATAAAGCAGAGCGCGAGTTCCGCAAAAGGAATTCGCCGGCACTTCTCACTTGCATGCTCTCAGCCCAAGTTTACAGCACTCTGGTAATTTACTGTCTTCTAAAGCGGCTTTGGGCATCACCACGAGCTCACTCAAGGTCCCGCTTCCACTTCGTAAACGAGGGTAGACCATTGCCACAAACAAGTGCAAGCAAGTCGATGTACTCGGTATGGATAAGTATCATAATAAAATGACTCCATTAATAGGGCGCAACGTACACCGCCAGTATCAGATCGGGACACGTCGTAAAGCGCTTACTTAGTGTTGCGGATTTTATCCACTCCAACGCAAATTCCATGACAGGGCATCTCGACGTGTCAGCATTGTGAAAGTAAGCGCCTTTACCAATTAGCTCGACATTGCTAGTCAACATTTGTTGGCCATGGCCCAAGCTTCCGATAAACGCTGGCCAGTAAATTTCTAAAATGGATTGTCTGCCTCGAAGAAGCTACATATTGGTGTAACCCGAGCGACCTTGGAAAGACGCAAAAGGAGAGATGCTAGAACACTGATACATGGAATTTGATGATTTTGCCTATGGCATGTGAAAGTGTCTCGCTCTAGAATCAATTATTTCTTTGATCTAACGATGCGCGAATAATATTGTCACGGCTGTCAAGCTCGCTCGTTGAATGCAAAACCGGTGATTATCGCGAAGCAAACAGACACCCGAGCAGCATCATACGAGGCTTTTCTCAGTGGCTGTCTTGACAATGACGCCTGACCTAAATTGAGAATCCTTCTGCTGATCATTTATGCCTAATACTGTTAAGCCAACCAGCCGCTTGAGACAAGGCGGTTGGTGATTCAGCTGCTAAAACGCTCTTTCAAGCCACCCCCTGAACCACAGGTCTAGAGCCCTCGTGGGCTGGAGGATGCAGGCCGCAGCAATGAATATCAAACCAACTGTTGTGTAGCAAATTCTGAAGGATTATTGGATGTTTTAAGTTCATATAAGACGGCTAGATTCACGGAGCGCCCATGTCAGCTTAGGTAACGTCACATTGCGCAATGGTCTGGTGAGGTTGTTAACAATTAAGATTTATGCTGCCCTTCTCTTTCTGTAATTTCGAGGGCCAAAAAGAAAACGATAAATAAACGCATGTCCGGGCTGAGCTTAATATTTGCCCAAAGATTACTCATTCCAGCATTCGTAGATCCTCCTCTATCTTCGCCCAAGCCTGGGGCGTCAAGCTTCCCATGAGCCAGTAATTTCCCGCATCATCCTTATTAAGCATGTAAAAGCAATTCGGCCAGGCTTGGGGCTTGGTCAAAGGCTGGTTATAGTTCATGATCATGGTGCCGGGAGCATTGGTTCTCGAGTCGGACTGATCCCCCGGGCGGGTAACAGCGACGCCGAAGTTGGCGGCCTCCATCAGCTCAGCCTTGATCAGGTTGTTGAAGAAAATCGGGAGGGAGTCGGCAGGTCCAAACAGCAGAAGCTCCCCTGGGTTGGCGTCAATCTGCGGCCGGATGGTTCTGAGCCAGCTACGGACTTGCTGCTCCGAGGTCTGTTCGACAAGGTGGCGGCGGTGGCAGAGGGCGATTGGACCGAGCTTTCCCTTGGAAATCTCGGGCTCTATGAAGGCGCAGGTTGTCAAGACGATGTTTTGGGCGTACACGCCTTCAGCACTGGCGAGGCGGGGAATCCTGGCTCTGCCATCAAGCATGCCGATAGCCGCCACCACGCGCGGCCTGGGGTCTGTCAATGCGACGGCTCGAGCCGCCCATGCTGTTAGAATGTCGCCGTCGCTGATGAACAGGCTTGTGTAGGAGTCCTTGACCGATTCCTCGACTTCCTTTTTTGCCTGGACTTGGAGCCGAGCAAAGGCGCTTTTCGGGAGGAATATGGTGCGCAGTTCGGGCTTTGCATTCCACATCCTGTCCCAAATAAATCGGAGGTAGAACATGACTTTGCTCATGCCTGTCATGCGGTGCTTGTCCAGTGCGAAGTCTTGTCTCTTAATATCATCATCAAAGTCATCTTCCACCTCGGATAGCACGTCTTCCCGAGCTCCTAGTATCGGTGGCACCTCTGCTTCCTGCCCATTCAGGACCAGGGTCCATGACTTTAGCAAAGCTTGAACCCCAGTTATATCCATAAGCGTATGAGGCCACGTTATTGACACGAACGTCGTGTCGCTGAAAGATGTTATGTGCAGCGATAGCTGGGGTAGATCCTGCTGGATCATCTGGTGAATCGTCTGGGGAAATTCCGATCGAGCAAGGAAAGGGCGGAATTCAGATGAAATGGGGTGAATAGATGCGCGTTTGGTTGGCTGAGGGAATCGAGAGCCTACTGGGTGATCGGCAATGTTGGTAGTGTATAGGTCGGTGCGACTGTAGACGAAGGCAGGATACTCTTCAGAAAAGGATGTGGGAACATGGATTTCGAGCTTTCCATCCCTCTAATAGAAGTTTAGCCAACCATGTACTGCGGAATAATACGAGCTTTGCTACCTTGAATCTTAACCGGCCTCCAAGCTTTCTCCAATTTCCCATTTGTAAGAGCTTTGTGAGGGAATCGCGTAGCATTTTCGGATCAAGGACATCGTTGAACCGCATTATAAATGATACGAAGCAATAGTTGACTTTGGCATTGTCTAGCACGTGCACAGGGTACACGTCCATATCCACGTCGCTGTGGATGGATGTGTTTTCGGACATCTCTCAGGTTTGAAGGCGGCAAAACGAGGTTGAGTTCGGATGAAAATCGAGATATTTGGGTGCGATAGTGCCGTGGCTGAGAGTGGTGATGGAAAGGTGATGCTGATGAATATGTGGTTGGAGGTGTGATGACAAACGAGAGGTGGCGGTTGAGCCCGGTAGTACTGTAGGATTTAGGCTACAAAGGGTGATTAAACACGTTCGGCCAGATTTAACGTCGAGGTTCGGTCATTATTTATATGAAAAGTGATTGGGGAATGTTATTGAAGGCGGCGACTGTTGGCGTGACTCGGATGCTGAACGATCTGATTTTGGCTTGGAGCGGTTCGATGTTAGTGTATGCAAGCAATCGAAGGTTCCGTTTGGCCTCGGTCTTGGCCAATTCTTACTTTTAGAATTTATTGGCTGAAGCATGTCTGTTTGTGTTGCTAAAAAGGTAGCAGATCGGCGGGGAATGCGTTCCAGTGCGATCTCCAATACTGCCCTTACTGGTCCTTGAGGATGTGATCCATCTTCAAAAGGTCGTGTGAGCTCATTGATAATGAAGCAGGAATGTTTTTCATTATATAGGAAAAGAAATCTTTTAGTAGAAGCAATCTTGAAATAATACCCTCTCAAGGCCACGCATTCAGGATGCTCATCGGTCATAGAACCTTAGCTGTTCAGTCATGTCGTGTGCAGCAATTGCTATCATTGATCCGAAATGCCGCCGATCTTGGTGAATATGGATGAAAGCAGTCTTATTCTCTACTTAATCGTTCACGAGCACATATATTCTCGATTTTTGACGATCCAGAACTTGATCAGACTGCTGACCAACAACCTCATCACAGATGCAGCCGGGGGACGCAGAGAGCTGTCCAGCCTCAGTCCTTCTGGTTTTTAATTCCTGGCAGGGTCTCACCCCTTTTATGAGTTTCACTTTGCTTGCTTTACTTTAAGCTTCGTAGCGCAAGCCAAATGTCAGGGTCTAGAACGATGCTCAGAAAGTGCAGGAATTGGAGACGGGAAAGCTTTTCCAAACGCAATTACATGACTATTTTAGGACCAAGCCGCGACCGCAGTGGCAATGGTCATCCGCCTTATGGACGCCAGTTAAAAATCAATCCC
Organism: Calonectria leucothoes; assembly: GCA_002179835.1. NCBI lineage: Eukaryota > Fungi > Ascomycota > Sordariomycetes > Hypocreales > Nectriaceae > Calonectria > Calonectria leucothoes. The sequence continues at coordinate 97,643 of NAJI01000060.1, forward strand.
AGCACTCCTATTGTGCCATTTGCGAGGTAGTATCATTCCGAGGCAGATTACCTTCCCCGCTCGCGAGACCCCGCAAAGTGGCGTAGGCTTCATCACCCTTCCGTCCGATGCAACAATTTCTTGTTTGGGTGCACCCCACCTTTGCCGAGTGTCATTCAGATTATGCTGAGATGCGAAGGAGGGAACGTTTGTACAGTTTATCATGGATGCTAGCCCCCCCGCCGCCGTTGGGGGCCTTGGTGCACATGCCCATTATTTAACGCGGAACGGCCCATGAAGATCCCTACATTTGTGATAATTTAATTTGTTAAATCTGCAAACCACACGAGTTAAAATAACGACAGCACTCAGAGTTCAAAATGGGCTCAATCAGTCTTGAAGTTCCCGAGCAGCACAATGCCGTTATATACGACAAACCTGGTTCGATATCTACAAAGGTCGTGACCGTAGACACGCCCAAGCCTGGCCCCGGGGAAGTGCTCATTAAACTGTGGGTATATACGGCGAAGCGCGCAATCTCCAAGGTCAACATGACTGATTCTTGGGCTTTCTAGGACCCATTCCGGTGTTTGCCACTCGGATTATGCCGTCATGACGAATGGCGTAGGTGCCTATTTTTGGGTTTCGGTTTTTCATGGCAGCGCTAACTAAACTGTCAACTAGTGGAGGCTACTTGATCCGACGCCAGAAGGTCAAATTGGGGGACACGAAGGCGTTGGCCAAGTGGTACAATTGGGCGCCGGGGCCGAGTCTACGGGCATCAGAATTGGAGACCGTGTGGGTGTGAAGTGGGTGTCCAGTGCATGCGGCAGATGTGGTAAGTCTTTTACATTCCACTCGTGTTCGAATGAATTGCTCCGGGCAAATTCCCGTTGGAGAGCTCTCTCGTCCAAAACACACGCTAATGTGACTGACCCTCTTTTTTATTTTTAGAGCCTTGTCTCGTCGGACAGGATGGTGTCTGTTTCAATCAAAAAGTGTCCGGATATTACACGCCGGGAACGTTCCAGCAGTACGTCCTCGGGCCCGCAAATTACGTTACTCCGATACCCGAGGGACTGGACTCGGCTGTTGCCGCTCCCATGCTGTGCGCTGGAGTGACTGTGTACTCGGCATTGCTGCGCAGTCAAGCCAAGCCCGGAAATTGGATTGTAATTGCCGGAGCGGGCGGTGGTCTTGGCCACCTGGCAACCCAGATAGCTTCAAAAGCCCTGGGCCTCCGCGTCATTGGAATTGACCACGGCAGCAAGGCCGAAATTGTGAAAGAATCTGGAGCAGAGCATTTCGTCGACATGACGGAATATCCCAGGGATGCCCAGATTTCAATGCATGTGAGGTCTTTGGCTGATGGCCTTGGCGCTCACGCCGTCATTGTATGCACCGCATCCAACAGGGCCTATGCACAATCCCTCGGCTTTTTGCGCTTCAACGGCACAGTGGTTTGTGTCGGACTAACCGAGGGCGAGTTGCTCCCGATTCCTGGGGCAAATCCCTCGTCGCTGATTACGCAGCAATACCGCATCGTGGGGTCTGCGGTTGGAAATCGCCATGAAGCAATTGAAGTTCTCAAGTTTCTTCAAAGGGGAATTGTGAAAGCACGTGTGGAGGTTAAAAAGATGGACGAGTTGACACAGGTATTTGAGGATATGCACGCTGGCAAGCTACATGGAAGAGTTGTCTTGGATCTTTCTTGATTGAATGGACATGAGGATTCTGCATGTATGCTGCAACGCCGTCAGGATGGGGTGTCTTATATCGGATGCATGCACCGTAATCACTTTCGATTTTATTGAATATCCTCTGTTCATGAGTGCAGACTCTCTCGCGAGAAGAACACAATGGATGATTGCCACGAGGCAGAAAGCAATAATTGCTATGGACTACCTGCCTTCAAGAGATTTTGAAGCTTCACACCAGCCTGATTCAACGATCAATCTTTATGAAAGTCTGTCCCCGTTCTTCTGTGTCATCTATTCTCCAGCGAAGCGCGCCGATGCCAGCTCCATGCGGTATAAACTCCAATTTGTAGAACCAGTACGGCCTGCACCACTGCCCGCGATCGACGGTCTGGTCAAACGTTTCGTTGAAAACGAATATGTGTCGGTGATAGTGGCGAAGCGTATATGTCTCCTCTTTTCGACCCTGAAGCGACATATTCAGCTCATGCCGTTCGTCCTGTGTTACTTCAATATAGAATTGAAGAGTACTGTGCCAAAAGCTTCCTCTGTATATTCCGAGATCAGCAGGAGCACTTCCGGGCTCCCTTTCCCTCTCTAGTTGTTCCTGTACGCTCTCCATGGCGGTTCTCCATTTTGCCGCAGCCGCAGCGGCGTACTCATGGAAGGGGGTCTCGATCTTTCTGCGAATATACGCTTCGGCCAGGACTTGAGCAGTCCAATCAGTTGCATCGCAGTGCGCCAGCGCATTTCCAAGCACAACGAAACCTAGGTCTAACTCCGGTATCAAGTAAACTGTAGATGAGCATCCCATATTATTGCCACCGTGATGGAAAACCAATGGTCCATTAGATGTGTCACCAATTATTGGGTAATTATCCAAAAGGCCAGAGTTTCCGCTAATCTCGCTCATTTGATTAGGTAACTGAGTTCTGGCCCATCCCATGCCATACGACTGCTCACGAAATGACCGAGGGACTCTAAGAGGGGTCGATGTTTCGAATATGTCTCGGATATTGGCGGGTATAGGACTTGAAATGTCGGACGGGCAATCGGTGGTAGATTCGCGAAGCCTGTGCATGACAGCGCTGTAAAAGACGAGGAGATCGCGCATGCAGCTTCGGATGCAGCCTGCTGCAAAAGCAGCCGTGTCATCAGAAATATGGGGAGGTGGAACTGACCGGAGTTCCATGTTTTGGTACGGGACATAAGCCCGCGCAACGTTGTCGTCTGACATCGGCGGAAGTTTTGTGAATGTCCGTGTCATGTTCAGAGGCCAGAAAATGCGCTTCCTGAGAAAGTCGCCATAGCCCGTAGAGGAAATCTCCTCCACGACTCTACCTACCGCGTGGTAGCCAAAGTTGTTGTAGATGAAGTCCTGGCGAGGAGGGCGAGATACAGCCAGAGAAGAAAAGATGACATCTCCTTGTTCTTTTGTGAGAAGAATTCGATTATCTGAACCGACAAACAAAGCATCGGACCGACACAAGCCCGACCGATGGCTCAGCAAGTCACGAACTGTAAATTGGCCATTCGAGATCTCCTTCAATGGCTCAATAAAGGTATCGATAGAATCGTCCCAGAGAGCCTTTCCGTTGTCTACAAGACAACTAGCTGCCAGGGCAGTAAAGCCTTTGCACATAGATCCAAGATTGAACACGGTTTCGGCATTTGGAGGTAGCTTATTGGCAGTGTCGCGATGGCCCAGATAGTAATCAGCTACTTTGCCTTCTTGATTAAAAACCCCAATGGCGAGACCTGGTGTTCCCGAGTCTGCGCAGATTTGTCGAATTATCGGCTCGGCGAGCCTGTAAACATCTTCATGCCAGGCGGTGCTGGCTTGCGCACCGCGATGTGAGTGTTTTGTCATGGAGGGGCCTGTTCATAAAAAGGCAGAAGTAGCTGTCGGCCGAGTCGCAAGCAAGGTATATTTTAGGAACGTGGTATTGATGTTGAGTAACTGATGGTTTGAAATATTATGTGTTGGCGAGGTATTCGAGGTTGGAGGAAGAAGCGTGAGGGGTGTAAAGTAGAGTATTTAGCATTGAGGGAAGTTGGAGAAGATACTGATGGTATTTATGGCAGTCAACGAGTTATGCGTACTGGTTGATGACGTAAGCGAACCTGTCTCACCTGTTGGCCTTCCTTCGGCATACATGGCATGCAGAGTTCATTTTCTTGTCAATGGCATCATCTGACACCTCTTCACAGTCGCCATCCGCTTTTTCCAAGTGAACTTTCTTGTAATACCACGGGATTGTGAAATACTACTCATCTTTATTAAATATTTAGCACAAGTTGAAATGGAGTATTCCTTGATCCAAATGTATATTCTGGTCGAGTACCTTGGATACATCAAGTATGCCGCTTTATGCTCAATTATCAAGGTTTTGTTTTATGAATATTAGGGCCCATTTACGAGTCCGGACCATACTTGAAAGAATATATGACCAGCTGTCAAACAGTACATGATTTTCGCAACTGCGCAGTGTGGTAGATTGAGAACAGTGGGGGTTTGGTTTGCTGATGCTGAATGACCCAAGAGTCTCCTGAGTAGTACAATGAATGGGGATATCACCTTGAATCTTAGCGCGCTCTTTGAAAACCACCTGTATTGGATTGCTAGATCGGTGGGCTCGGTTCTTTGTACCGTCTCTCCTTGATTTGGCTTCATCAAGGGACATTGTGGTGCTGGCTAGGGCGTGGCGTCTTTGGTAGAGGAAGTTGGCTCTATATCTTACTAATCCTTTAGCAAAGGCGTTCACAAATGAATCCCGAGGATCACAAGACCTTGAGCTAGGTCTTGCCAAACTTAGTTATGCGCCTGCAGGCTTGAACCTCATGGCTTTTCACGTTGTATCGCGAAAGTTTTGACAATTGACTTGGGCTGCGTACCAAGTTTTGAGGTAGAGGCAAGCAGTTGTGTCATTTTTATGTTACTGTTGACACGGCTAGGCAAGAGTCTCATTATTTTACACATTTGTTGTTTTCAGCCCTGCATCAAGCGTCAATCGTGCTCTTCTCACGAGAAAGCTTGTCCCTCACTAGCAGAGGATATTCAATAAAACCGATACTTTGTACCTGTAGTGGGTAAACCGCCAATGTCTTAGTTTCTGTTGTAGGATTGATGGAATTAAGTTTAATCTCCGGGTCGGCTGCTTTGGATCATTCATCGACAAGCCCACCTTGGACAAAGAATCAATTACATGGGATTAGCAGATTTTGCGACTGCAATAGGAACCCGTCAACATGAATTTGACGCCAACTCTCCCCAAGGAGGAATCTTCTAATTCGGCCTGGTCCGAATCATCGCTAGATGCGTTTGATGGAGAGAAAGCACGCATGCACACGGGCACGTAGCCTGTGGGATGGGCTGAACGCCTCATTTCAGCAAATTTGCGGTAGAAGTAATGGGGGAAGAAGGCAAACATGGCTTGTACCATCAAATCAATTGGCGGGAACCGCTTGTAAGTGTCGATAAAACGAAGGGAAACGTGCGATCGCGTCATTGGTCGAACGCGCTTAAGATGCAAGTTATGACAACCTCGGCATAAAGATGGTGCTGACGAAGACTAACTTTAGTGGGATAAAATTTCAGATGGCGTTGTTTGCCAGCAAAACTGGGCCCAATTGACCTAGATTTCGAATTGCAATCACCGAACAGATGGCAACTTCTCGGGTGATGCTGTCGCAAGCGGGCGTCGGGTGTCGAGTAAATCCGTGGCTAACCATTTCTAAGCCGTATTTGCTTTTTCAGACAAGCGAACTGCCAGTACCAGACGCAGGAGGTCATCTTCTCACACGCCAATCAGAATTGTCAAGCGGGAATCACGTGTAGAATTAAGAAAAAATAGCCAAAATGGTGTCACCATTTGCTCACTCCTGAATGCACACCGTACTTGACTAGGCCCGCCAATCTTGCTTCCAAGCGTTGCAATGAAGCGACTTTACCAGACCCTTCTACCCGCTGAGCAAGACAGCTCTTACGCAAGTCCTCATATAATTGATGTGACGCGTGGCCTGGCAAAAAAGCGAGCAAAAACCAAGCTGGCCTGTCAGAGTTGTCGGTCGCACAAAAAAGCAGTCAGTCCCCCCCTCCCCGTCCCTTGTATCGATGATGCTGCATCGCAATCCCTGCTAATGGGAGCCACAGTGTGACGAAAATATTCCAAATTGTTCCCGTTGCGTGAAAAAGAAGATAGAATGCGTCTACTCACCATCGTCATCCACAGTGCAGCGCGCAGACCATGCCACCCAGACCGACCGGGCCAATCAAGCCGACGGTCTGGGCCGCAGAGGTAAGGGACCGGGACTTCTTTCTCGCTGAGCTCAGATCTCTTCCACAGGAGCGTGCCCAAAGCATGCTCCGTCGCCTTCGATCGACTTCGGACCCGTCAAGGCTGATCTCTTCATACTATGACGACATACATGGAAGTCAGCGCCCGTCTGGTATTCGAACCACCCGAGACCCTTCGTCCCCTGCTAGTTCGCGGGTTGAATCTGAACTCATTGCCTGTCACCAGATAGTATATTCAAATTCAGGCTTTATCGACCATGCCTCATTCCAACTGAGTCCTGTCGGCGATGCCATCATACGCCAAGCACATATCTTCAGAAGTCGAATCGAGGAAATCCCAGGCTGCAATCAAAGCCCCGCTATTCTTTCAGGTGAGGCACTTTTTGGGGATGGCATTAACCAGCAGGGATGGCCAAAGAGAAGTCCTGCGTCACTTCCGTTGAATAGATACTGTGATGCTCGTCTCAATGATATTCAGGTCGGGTATTGGACCGAAGTCCCTATTAGCGACCAGTTTGCAGCAGCAGTGATGTCTTCTTATTTCGAATCCGAACACTCCTTCCAAGGACAGTTTGATGGAGATCTTTTCCTCGGGGATTTGGTCGCACAACAATCAACATTTTGCTCGCGTTTCCTAGTCAACGCCGTTTTGTTTAGGGCATGTGTGGGTACCCTGCAAGGCAGAAAGATCAACCTGTCTGAGTGACCCCAAGACTAATGTGTATGACAAAGGGCCCGTACGCCACTATAGACATCCGCGCGCATGCGCTCAGTCTCCTCTTTTTCAACGAGACTGAGGGGTTATGGAAACAAAGTCGATCTGAGGATGGATTGATGACAGTGGCCTCAATGATGACGTTTGCGGCTGCGTGCGCGTTCCAAGGTCACGACGATCTGGCCTGCACCTTGTCAACCGAAGCCCGTGCCATGGCCGAACGTATGGGCCTGTTTAACCTTGACCCAGACAGCACAAGCGTCTCTGTTCTGCGTGAGATGAGTCCCGAATGGACCAGGGCTAGTGCGTATGTGGCATGGGGGGTGTATAATTGGCTTAGGTAAGGTGTCAAATGCCACAACCATCCTCTCAAGAAGTATTGTTGGAGTATTGGAGCATCCGCGTCGCATTCATGCCACATTGTCACAGTTGGCAATAGGATACAAGCTCCCCCACTCGGTCAATATTATTTGTCTCAAAGTCTAATTCTTTAATAGCATGAGAATGGCTTACTACGAAGAGGAACCCATTCAATATCCACCCATTTTCGCGATACCAGGGCATGAATCAGCAGCTAATCCATTTCATGGCGATTTTTCTTGGCCATCACATCCGTTACCCGCCTATATGGACCAAAGCTTTATGCAAATGTGTAAACTTTGGGTCATCACCCAAGAAATCGCCTCGGTGTATAATGTGCGTGGGGACAGCGCTCCTCTAACCACCAGAGTCAAAATGGATTTTGTGAAATCAAAGTACAAAGAGCTATTGACTTGGGCTGGTGGCCTGCCTCCTATCGCGACACGAAAGACAGACAACCTTGGTCATGTCTATCTTTTCCAGTATGTTCACAATCTGTATCCAATGATCAACCGACTCCGGATATTTTCTTACGAAACGTCAAGCATTTGGTACCACTGCGCAATATTGGACCTCTGGCGCCCGTGGACCGGAGATGCGAAAACCCCAAGGTTGCAACACTCCTTCTCGTCTGTCGACAGCTCCCCAAAAGCCGTCTATGAAGCATCTCTTGACCAGCTCAAAGTATTGGCGCTTCAATAGCGAAATTGACACAACATTCTTGTACGCTTCCTATATTCAACTAGCTAATATCGGGTTTGTATATCGGGCGAGTGAAGAGTGGCCATTATGACTTTTACTTAATACACGCTATTGGAAATAGGGTATTTGACACCCAGCCCATGGATATTCATGGATGACCAGAGTCAAGTTCTGGGTAAGCATGGGTATTTAAGCAAGAAAGATAATTAGGACAAGGTTTAATTTAATATATTTGCTTACATGGCTACGGGAAGTATGTTTCAATCCTTCCATTGTAACTCAACTCGTAGTGGAAAAAAGAACAAGCGGGAGGCTCAACCGGGTGTTCCAGGAACCAGGCCACAGCAGTGGCATAGGCATACAGATAGTGTTCCGCAATAGGTTTGGTCGTATAAATGTTTTCAGCCTGACCAACATAACAATCAACATGAATAATTGTCACTAGGATATAGTATACTCATATATTGTGTGCTAGATCTAGCTAGGTACCGATGGGTGTTACGATTCCATTCATGGGTACAAATAGGCTCCAAGGCCTGACTCTGTCTTAGGAACGCCAGGAAGCAGGCAACATATGGCAATACTAGTCAGGATGTAGTAGACTATAGCTTAAAATGGAAATGAGGAGCGGGCAGGTCATCATCGTATTTTATCGTCTGCTTTCTTCCCTTACTCAAACCAATAGGAATCTAATCCTCGCAAAAACTCCATATCAACATTGATAAAGCTCTTCCACAAGTCCACCTCCCTAATCCAAGGCTTCGTCTGAAGGGCAAACGTGACTGCTGTGACGTAGTGAAGCAAGTCATCAGCGTTCAGCCCCATGACAATGACCAAGTCGCCGCGGCTGGACACGCGGTCCCCAAACTGCCTGCGCAGCACCTCCATCCTGCTCGAGACCGAGTAGTGCACGCTGAACTCGCTGCCCGGCATGTCCGCCGGCACAAAGTTCCACTCCCACGAGCGCCCTGCGCTGTCGAGGAAGCTGAGGCCCTGCCGGTTCTGCGGCCCAACCATGAACGGGTAGAAGTGCGGCGCCGACCAGAGCCGCAGTAGCGCGAACCGGGCTCCCGGGTTCTCGTTAGCAAAGAGCTGCGCGAGCGGGAGCAGCTGCGGCCACTTGTCCGGGCCGGTGAAGGATGGGGGGAATTCCGTCGGGAACATGTTGAAGCGGTCGTCGTAGCTGATGAACAGGTCCTTTTTCCCCGGCCGATGGGGCTCCTCGTTGACCGTGGCCATTCCCGCCACGACTTTGGGGTGATTTTGCAAATATGCGGGCGCAATGACACCCGCCCGATACACTGTTGACCTTGTCAGCATCGAGATATCATACTCGGAGCCAGTTGAATGAGGGGGTTGACCAACGTTTAGCCACAGTGGACCGCGCTACAACGGCCCAGTCCACTGGGTAGACATCGGCGTAGTACCTGTCCGTTTTGAGAAACTTCTTCCACTCGTTCCAGAACGCTGGGTCTCGGAACTTGAAGCTCGTGCGGGTTCTTCGATCAGGTCGCTTCTTGCTCCGCTCCAGAGGCTTGAACAGCAGCGAGTTCCTGAATTCCTCGCACTCGCTCGTGCCGAGAAAGAGCGTCACCAGCGTCGTGATGTGGGAATCAGGGAAGAACATGGCCACGGCTGCAAAGGCCTGAATCAAATCTTGGAGGATGAAGCTGTGCGGCCATGGGGCTTGCGGGTTTTGGGAATAGTCATCATCATCGGCCTGCACCTTGAGCCAGTCCATGATGCCAACGATGAACCAGACCCAGTCTACAGGGCCGTTGTGAGGGTTTTTGAGCATGGCAGCAATCCTTTCTTGAACCAGGAAATAATTCTCCTTGCTTCCCGGCTCGAGGTCTCCATCATGAAAAGTCTCTTTGAATCCTACAGGGCATGTCAGTCATGACCACCAAGTCGGGCGACGCCACTTACCGATGGATCGGTCTCGTTCCATGATTTGCATAGGGTCCGTCTGTTCAATTCGTTGCTCGTACACTACAGGCTTGTGCTTGGTAAGCAAACCGACCCGCTTAAGCAGCTCGCGTTGAGCCTTGTTGGGTTTCTCAGCACGCAGCTGCGCGATGCCCGTCTCCCAAGTGTTTGGCAAGGCCCAGAGGCTGTCCTCGTCGGTGTCCTTGGACTTTTTCACGGCTGTGTAAGGATCCATGCCTATGTCAATGGCCTTCATCCCTTTGATGAGGCTCCGCAAGGAGCCAGTCATGACACCGGCCTCCATGCGCGTGACACCGTTTTTGATCTGGCGGAAGGGCTTGTTCTGCTTCTTGGGGTCGTCTTCATCTGGAAACAGTACTGCATCTTCGGCTTCGTTGGCTTCGTTGTAGAACATGTACGGCGATGTCTCCAAGTCCGCCACCGTGCGCGTGTTTACGTCTGTTCCGTTGACATCAAACAGCAGGAATTCGGTCCTCTCGTCACTGACCATGTCCCAAAGCGTCGTGACCTCTTCACCCGGCTTTACCTGACGCGTGCGCTTTGTGACCTCTTCTTGCGTTAGTGTTTGTAAGAATGGCTTCATGTGCAGGTACACGTCGCGGGGATGCTTGATACGCCATGCGTTGCGGAGTTCCTAGTACGCTTATGTTAGGCCATCCAAAGGTTCGGGCGATACATGGCAAAGCTTACCATCACGGCCGTGTTGTACATCTCTACTCCGTCATGGTCAGGTGCAAAGCTCCAAATAAAAATGTCGTAGTAGTCTGTGAACCCGAAACGCCATTCACGCAGATGGTCAGTCATGTCAAAGTAGTCCGGTCCCACCTCGAGCACGTTTTCCCACTCATTCTTGGAAGCCCTGCCGATGCCCTTCTTTTTGCGGTAGGTCCACAGATGATCCTCAGGAGGGGCCGTGATAACCCTGCCCGTCTTTCCATCTCGGACCAGCACCAGGAGCTCTCCGGTTCGCATTGTCAGGTATTGCAAAAACCGCCGCGTGACCGGGTCGTTGCGCTTCATGTGGCCAACCATGATGTTTCTTGTTTCCACAATGTCGTGCTGGCGCCGACCAAAGCTTCGCCCGCCTACTTGGAAACGGCGGGCGTGTTTGTGAGCATCGAGATCCATAAAGTACGGGAAGAATTCCAGCTCGTGCAGTTGCTGGATGAACCTGTCGGTTGCCCACGAGGCCCAGTTGGAGGCTGGGAAATACTGCCACAGCGTAAGGAGGTTGAGCTCGGAGAACTCGGCCCAGTTCCGGCAGAGCTGGATGGCGTGTTTGAGGTTGCAGTCCTTGGCCATGACGGAGAACTGGAGCCAGCCATCTCGACTCATTGCCTTCTCGCTAGCATGGTTCCAGACGCGTTTGCCACAGATACTGACCTTTGTCCTACCTGCTTTCCCGTAGCGCTTTTCTGCCGCATCCCTTTCTTTGTCTGCCTTGGCTTGGAGATCGTTCATCAGCCAGTTGTCAGTGTGCAGCTTTTTGTATTTGTATTGCTCCCGAAGCAAGTCCTCGAATTCCTCATCATCCTCGGATTCATCGCTTTCGTCGCTGTCGAAATCGTCAGACTCCTCATCGTCCGCGTCGGGGAGTTCCTCGTCATCCTCCTCCGCGGTATCCCTGCGTGCAAAATCGGCGCATGCGTCTCGGATTTGTTGAAGGCTCGGCTCCTCAACTTTCAAGCAGATATCTCGCAAGTCTGACTCCGTCACCTCAGCGTCATTCAGGAATTCTTCAACGCTGGTTGCCCGCAGCGCAGATGGCAACATGGAAGCTTGGGCAAGAAGCAGACGGCAGAAAAGCAACAACTTAATTTCTCGCATGTCCCTCACGATATCCTCAATCTCGTCATCCGTCATCGGTGCTGTCTTTTCGAATGTCTCATGCGGAGTCTCCATCGTGCCGACGAGCCGGGCTCCCCCAGTATTCTCGTACTTCTTTGTGACTCCTTGGCTCAGCCGCTTGCGCATCTCGGCTTCTGTTTCGATGTTCTTCTTATTTGGCTCTTGTAGCTGTGCCTCGTTCGCGTACCCTTGGCTGCTTTGCATGTCGATGAGCTTGCTTTGGCCTGTGTGGTCCTTATCTGTTGCTTCTTTAACAGCCTCCGCCACCGAGCCCGCCTTTCCCTTTCCTTTTTTCTTCGTTTTCTTCGGAGGTTCTTGGGATCCTTCAGGTTGCGGGGGCTGCTCTGCGTTGGAGGAGCCAACATCCTCCATTTCCACATCCATGGCATCCATCCACAGAAAGTGCTTGATCAAATCAATGTATCGGTTCCTCCTGTTGTCTTCCATGTCATCGATGGGGTCCCACATTTCATCATCTTCAGACACTGACGTCTCCATGCGCTCTCGATAGGCATCTTCGAGGTAGGCATCTTGGCGCTTTTGTTCCTCTGCTTCCCGTGTCCTCGCCAACCGAGCATTCAATTTCTTCAAGTGGCGCTTGAACAAAGCAGCCTCCTGCTTGATCTTCTTCTGCTCCTTCTCGCGGTTCGCTTCCTCTTCTTCTTGAACCTCGCGGACCCAGGAAAACCACTTCTCCTTCTCGTAAAGAACTTGGGCAGTCCTCTTCTGAAGTCTTTCCAGGGCCCGCAGCACAGTGTGGCGCTGGCTGCTGAGTGTATCCAGATACGCTTGATGGCCGTAGTCGATCTGCAGTGGGTAGAAGTGCTTGTGGTGCATCTTACGTGCATCAATGACCTTTCCGATCAAGACATATTTTTTGAAGAGATGGCCGTGAACTTCTCGAAGCGTGGCCTCGTCCTGTATGCCTTCAAAATTATCGTTGGCGAGAGGTGGGCCATTCTTGAGATACGCAGGCGCATCATCGTCAAACGTGTCTAAACGTGCATTTCGGTTCTTGTATCCCGCATAGAGACCAAAGACCTGCTTGGAGTGGAACCAACAGAAAAGACCATTCGCATGCGTGGCCTTGTCCTTGCATCTCTGTTCATCGGATAGCTGCAAAGCCTGTTGAGGTGGGTTTATGCCACCTTTAATCAGCCTGGTGATTTAAACGCGGAATACAGTCTTGTCTCTCACCTGGCATCGCCCCTCATCCGACGCCATGCTGAAAATGGGCTCAACAAGGGGCCTAGGACTCAGCTGACTCGAGGAATCAAATTAGGAAGCTGCTTCGTTTGTTGTTGTCGCGTCGTGCCATGGAGAATATTTTACCCCTCTTCACCCCACTCCAACACACTTGTCCAATTTCTTTTCTTTTTTCCTCATCACGTGAACGTTGCTTGGCCAGTCTTAAGCCACAGGCATATCTACTCGTCATAATTACGTGTCTATCTGTCAGGAATGGTGTTACTGGCCATGGAAAATGAGAGGCTGAGCTCCAAAGCGTGATTTTTGTCGGGTTTCGCGGCGTTTGCCCAACAAGAAATTTGCGAGTCCCACCTTTGACTGTGGATCCATCCAGAGTGCAAACAAGAGTCGCTCACTTTCCACCTCTCATTTCTATATTTTAATCATGCTTGTTAAATTGATTGTAGCCGCAGCTAAATGTAATACCCAATCCTATCAAGTCTGTATCACGTAGGAATTTTTTTATACATGTATTGTTTGAAACAATGCTGCGTTTTTGGTTTCCTCTCCAGGGTAAGCGCGCCGCGTTAACCGATCCTGAATACAAAATATTGAAACAAATCTGTGCCCAATCTGCGTTACGATCATCAAAATCAATGCTTCGTTTAGATCGATTTACATAGAGCTTCAGCGTCGTGGTATTTTGCCATAATATTCTTGACTTTGTCGAGCGGCAAAGCTTCCACCGTCCTGCCCATGTTCCCCGTCATGGTCTCCGCCATGCAGAGCGCGTTGTAAATGGCCTCTTCAGTAGCGTCGGCCACGGCTTCAAAGAGCGCATTGATAGTCTGATCATCAACATAGTCGATGTTCAACTTGCGTGCCTCAAAAGGATCAACTCGATGCTCTCCTTTACCTGTCTGCACAGGGATCTCATTGCTAGTAGAAAAGGCCAGGAAGATATCACCAGACGGGTTGTGACCGTACCCTCCGACCCGAGCGAGGCCGACTGTGGCACGCTTGGCCAATCTCTGCAGCTGGGTTGGGTGCAAGGGCGCGTCGGTGGCAATGATGATAATAATGGAGCCGTCCTTCTTGTCTTTTGCTTCTTCGTACTCACGCTTTCGAGCAGCCAAGACGGCATCGTTTTCGGCCTGCTCGGCGAGGATTCGCCCGACCGGAATGCCGGAGATGCGAAAGTGCTTCATACGCCCATAGTTTGCTTGAACAAGAACGCCAACCGTATAGGAATGAGCGCCATCATTTTTGGCCGCAGGAACCATGCGGCTACTCGTTCCTGTGCCGCCCTTGAAACCCTGGCATAGCATCCCGGTCCCGCCACCAACATTTCCTTCCGGGACCGGATCAGAGGATGCATTTGTGATTCCTTCAACGACATGATCTGGTGTGACAGCAAATTGTCTGAGGTCATTCATGTGTCCATCAAACGTCTCAGCAACGACAGGTAAGAGGAACCAATCAATTCCCTGTTCGCCTTGCCCATATTCCTGGATGGCGTACTTGTAAATGCCAGTGTAGCACGGGCCAACTGCAAAGCTATTGGTGATGAGGATGGGAGAATGTAGAAGACCAGTCTCTTCAATCCAGTGACTGCCTGTCATTTCGCCAGAACCATTGAAACGAAACATGCCGGCGTGGCAAGCACTTTGGAACCAATCTCTGCGCGGAAGAATGGTTGTGACGCCGGTGTTGACATCTCCGTCTCGGATTGTGGTGGTGTGAGCGAGAACGCCGGGAACATCGGTTATACCATTTTTTGGACCAGGTTCCCAGGTACCGAGATGAACGCCAGGGACCACTTCTCGAAGACGTCCTCTTGGGGTGTTGGCTGAAGGAGTTGCCATTATTGAAGAACAATGTTGGATTGTTTGTTGAAAATTGGGTTGCAAGAATAGCTCTAATCTCTGGGTGGATGCGGAATATTTATGGTATTGAAAGCCTAGTACTTTCTTCATCGCTTCATTATCCATGTCAAGCATTTGAATGCGCTGATCACGCTAATCCTTCGCCTAGGATGTTGTTGGGTGACTCATGCCGATACCCCACATGCAGATACAGATGCAGCATGGCGTGGTACTTTTGATTCTCATTCCATGTGTGTGTGCATCCATCCTTGTGGATTGGATGAGATGACAACCGGTTAAATGAGCCACCGAATCAATTGGATGAGCCACCCACAGTGTCGCACAAGGGTTCGTACTTGCCCGCCAACGATTTAAAATTGAATAGATTAGATGGAACCATCAGATGTGCATGTAGAAATGCGGCTGGGAGATGAAAGAGCGTGAGAACAATGGAACGGTTGATCTAAGATGGAATAGAAGGTTGATCAGTAAAACCGCCAATCAGAAAAGAATATTCCGCAGGTCTTTTTGCACAATCATTTGCACCACACAGAGAGCCGTGCGAGAACCGCTTCTCATTCTGGACACAACTCGACATAATGGCTATATGTAAACATCCCAACACTCTTTGTGAGCGAGCCCGCGAGGGTTTAACAGCTGGTCAGTGTTAGAACCTCCAGACGAGCCATGCAGGCGGGATGTATTAAAAGCTACCTCCCCATGCAGTTCTCTTTTTCCTCTCAGTTTCATAGCTTTTGATAACATCACCATAGGTGGTTTTTTTTGGCATTCTCTAGCCTCGTGTTCCCAGCTTCCCACTGAGATATTTTGCCTTATTGTTGTTGAATTTGCTAGTTATAGTCAGCGGCAATCTCCTTCTTTTTCAAATCCAACTTCATTCCAGCCGCATCTCTTTTCTTCTTTTGATCAGCAATCTCCGTCTCCTCGTCTTTTTTCGCCTTGTTGTACGCTACTTCAAATCCATCGAGTGTGCTCTGTAGCTCGGAAAGAGAATGTATCTTAATATGTCCGCTATAGCGTAGATGACGTATTCGGAGAGGCGAATGAGATCATGCATAAGGTAACCCTCGATAGGACTGTGTTTGACTGGCGAAGAAAAATGTCCGGCACAGCCAGATATCCGTAACCGGCTAATGTATTGAAACCACAGTGCCCACAGAACGAGCAGGAAATACTTATCACTGAGAAGGTTTGGTTTGAACTAGCATCGTGGCACATTGCATCTGGGATTGGGGAACTAGAATTGTTGGCATCGCTTGAAAGGCAAAACAATGACATTTCGTGTAAGGAGGGCGATACAAAAGTCTAGCCTACAGAATAGACACTGAAAATACCATGTATGACCGGCGAGGGTCTCCCCGGACTCTGTTTAAAGAAAGTCAATAAGATTGATTGGTGGAAGGGTGGCCAAGGCCGTCCAAACCATGAAAGTGCCTTTGTTAGTGAATCAAATGGAAAATGAGTGCAGACCATGAGAATTGTAAAAGATGTTAGACGCATAGCATGTGTTGAGTTACTGATGGGCTGCTATATTGCATGTCATGAATCTTGCATCTCGGTGTCTGCCGTAACTGACGCCGAAAAGACAAACTCGAACGTCAACAATTCCCAAGTACGGTGCGTTGTTGTATGCGACCGCCCACTGACTCTTAAATCAAAGACTTTGGACGATTTACTTTCAATTATATTCAAGATACAGAATCACTGATAAGCTTGAAAAGTCTCGTCCTCTCCGAAACAGATCTTGTAAGACGTTCGGGCGTAGTTCATTGCCTGTGCTTCAAGAGCGGGCGCTTCAAAACGATATGCATCAGACAGTAGCAGCCAACAATCAACCAACTGATTCGCCATCAACCCCCATTTCTTGACTTGCATTGTCCCATCTGTGGTTCGTGGGATTTCTCCGCCCTCAATCACGTAGCCAAACGATGCCAGAGCAGCCAATGCCGATTTGGCGGCGTTTGGCCATTGGTCTCGGTCCGCATACTGCCAAGCAAGAAGATATTGATACTCCCAAATGCCAACACGAGGAACCTCAGAGGCTGGCCGGTTGTATGTGTCATCCAGCTTTGCTAGCGCGTTCTCAGCCTTGGTGATGTCAACTCTTTTGCCAGACTGAAAAAGCCTGTCGAGCTCGGCCAGCAGTTGGGTGCGTTTCAGAAGGATTCTTTTGCCTGTTTCCTTGTCTTCTTGGCAGATGACACATCGGCATTCAAATCCCCAATGCTTAAACCGTTTCTGACGCTCCGCGTAGTTGTTTGCCTCCGGTACCTGATACCACCATGTGAGTTCCGTGTCAGCTGGCAGGTCCTGTGTTGCTCGCACTATCATCATATCGCCAATGAATGCGCGACGAGCATTGCTATAACAATCATGATTGATACGGGAAGCCATTGGCCACACTCCGCAAGAATGAAAAGCATCGTCTTTTGACCTCTTGGCCAACTTGTCAGTTTTTGATCTCGGACGGCTCTCACGAGACGTAAGGGAACATCCGAAGCTGTTTAGGGATATGATTCGTTCCACAAGAAACCTGTAATACAAAGTTAGTACTGATGTGCCGAGAATGATGCATTGTCTTACGTGTCAACAACCGGCATTCCATCTACCTCGGAAACACCCACTGCTTTGTATGAACCATGATGAAGATCGGTAATGATTGGAGCTAGAGAAGGGTTGCGGTACATCTTTTTAACAACCAAACTGGTGAGTTCTGATTGCCCTCCAATAGTGACAGTACCGGCCTCTGCGTGGATCAAAGCTGTCGTCACGCCGCCACCAAAAGGCGACCCCATGTCAATAAAGGCATGAGCAAAGGCCTTTTCGCATAATAACAAATCGCCAGCTTTAACCGATTCTGTTGTGAACAGCCCACGTCCTCTCGCCCCTGACTCTTTGACGGCTACAGGCCCGATGTATGTGGCATGGTCCAAGTGTGGTGGCCTCAGCCGGTTGGCCTCTTGATAGAGCTGCCTGAATGAATACTTGGCATGCTCCTGCTCCATACATCTCTTCACCGCCCTACCCAGTTCATCTTTGGTGGCAGTGTTGCTTGGATACTTGAGAAGCAGCGTTTTTAGCACCTCGCACGCTTCTCTGTACCTCTCGAGGCCATAAAGTGCTTGTGCCTTCCGGATGAGAGCTTTCTCAAGGCCAGCGGAAACGAGTTCGACATCTGAAAGAGCCGCATCAAATTGCTTCGTTTTTAAAAAGGTGAGGCAACCATTGAGCCTGATGGTGTTCACCTCGTCTGCAGTTGGAGAGCAATCAAGTGCTCTTGAATAACTAACATTTCATTGAGCTTCATGCTTTGGATCAACAATCAAGAGACAAGAGAAAAGCACTCACCATTCAAGAGCAGGAAAATAATCGCCGCCAGTAAAGTAAGCATTTCCTTTAGTCTTCCAGGCGTTGGCATTCATATCGCCCTCTTCTTCCAAGGCTGCGCGCCAGGCTTCTGGGACTCGCTCGTCGTCGATTGGAAGAAGAACAACGTCGGAGATGTGGTCAGCCCGGATTCCATATTCCCCATCAGACATCAATTTGAGAAACGGCTCTTTGATAATGAGAACAGTCCCGACTCCAAGAAATTCATCTGCGGCACGCTCCTCCTCGGCTTCTCGATGGTAAAGCTGCAGCATGCGAACATCTCCGTTCTCATCTTCCACAATAGTCATTACTGCAGACATTCTGTCTGGGGGCGTAAGAGATCTGAGTAGCAAGTAGGAGCCCCTGTGGTGGGTCTCGAGGAGGAGTTGTTTTATCATGACCTTGCTGAGAGCAGAGAGTGGCTGGATACACGGAGGGTAGGCCGGAGGGATAAAAGATGTTTGTATCTGCCCGCCCCCAAGAGGATCTCTTCCCTGATTCATCATAAGCCGCATCATGAATTGGCTAGTGACTTGGCTTCGCGTTTCCTTGAACACAAGCTTTTCCCCCTTGAATGATTGGGCATTCCGTATGTTTCGTTTTTGTTGCTCCAAAAGCTGCATGAACTGCGGAACATCCGAGACATCCTGGATATCCATAATTGGCGATATTTACAAATAATAAATCTTGAAAGACCAAGGCGAGATTTAGTTTTCTCCGGCGTGTATCAATGAAAAGTGGGAGGCAAGTGAGCCAGAAGCCCGACAATGCGGCTGGTTTTATACATATGGAAGCCCAACATTGTTGGTGCAAACTTATTACACGTGACGCATTGCTTGACAACTGGAATACGAAACGACGACTTGATTGGGATGACGACCTGCTGAATCAAAGGCCCAACAACTTGTGCAGTCCTGCTGAAATGGGGTAAAAATGGTGCCTATGTCAAGTAATACTCGTGTCATGTTGCAGCGATCCATTAGTTTGGCGAGTGAGATTGCTTGGTTGGTTGCTTGAGGCCTGGGGAGGGGTTGTGGAAGGCCTCCCGCAGAAAACTATGCTGCAGTAGCGTGGGAAATCAGCGTACTTTGTAGCCACTGGCACTCAGTCACACCCTCGGCTTGTCTTTGATGCGATTACGTCACCCTGGAATATTGTCAATAGAAAAGATTAGGCTGCCGTCCAATTTGCGCGATTAATCCACAACAAGACAGCGGCCGACTTTAACCAACATGGCTGATGTGTTCTCGGTCGCCACACGCGCCACTGGCGTCGTCACACTTGGGCTACAGGTGTATGGCGGGCTCAAGTCCTACCTGGACGCTTTGGACTCGAGAATGGAAGAGGTGGAGGCTGCTCGGAGCAAAGCGAGCAACATGGGAAGTTTGCTTGAAAGAGCGCGAAGTATGGCGGTAAGACTACAGAAGAATCACCGAGAGGCAGCCAGTTCAATTGAATCATTTCTTGAGTCTTGCGAAGTCGAAATCAAAGCACTGGGAAATTTGGTAAACACTCTGAAAGGCTCCGAGCAAGATCAGTCTGGACTGCGGAAAAGATTCCGTGATCAAACAAAGAAGTTGACCTATCCATTCAATCGAGTCGGCCTTCATCGGCTGGACAATCGGATTTCCAACGTCAACAGCATTTTGTAGACGGCACTGCAGGTTGTGGCACTGTAGGAATTATCATTTTTGTTTTTTGAGCAGACAGAACTGAATAATTGGCCAGGGAACTATCCATCATTTCCGAAGAGAACATTTCAAGTCTTCTCGATGCCCTCACTTTCGACAAAGAAAACCACCATAAGAGGGTCTCAAATCAATTTCTTGTCAAATACCAGGGTGTCATATGTGACAAAAGTCAACACCAGGGTGTGAGTTCATCAATACGCATTTCTTCAGGCTTCTATAGGATTAAAAAACTGACAAGAGTTTATAGACAAGCAACAGTACCAGCCTAGCGCGCCTGTTATCAAAGCCGAGCTATTTGAAGGCCTTTGCGGACGAGCAGCACACAATTGAGAACCAAAGTTCCCTGTTTTCGGAATCGATATACCCGATTTCAGGGTGGCACTGTCTCTGTCAGAAGAGGTCATCCTGGTCAAAGAATAAAAGGGGCATCGGTTTCATTTCATTGCATCATGAAACTAAAACTGCTATTGAACATCTTCCAGAATGCCGATTTTCAAAACTGCGAAAAGCGCAAAAGACTCGGAAGATAGCCTTACGGTACACTGGTTTAGTCGGACTATTGAATACTGCCATAAACATATCTTTGTCTCTAAACTATGGTGCTGGTGGCTTTGGCGTCGGCCCCGGCTTCGCTTACTTTCCAGTAGTGGATGAGCAGATAGCACCTATGTTTAAAACATTCGCCCTGCTGTACGAGGCCATTCCACCAGATAGATATGCCTACGAACCTTCAGATCTTATGGAAAATCCGGAAAATATGTGGTTTGGCTACTTAGAGTTGGTTCAGCTCTGCTTCAACAATATTATTCGACTATACGAGGCGAGACACGCCTCTCCAACTGACATTGATAGACACGGACGCTCAATCATGCACCCTGTGTTGGTTTGGGTAGGTTTAATCCCTACAACGTACTATAATATTCAGAACTATAATTGATTGGTCTCAGGGTTCCTTATCTGTCCGTATCTTGTGTTCATCTGTAGTAAAAAATCAGCTGGCCGCAAGGATCATGGATATTATTTATGAAACTATAGATTTCCTTATTTCTTGTGGTGTGCCTGCCATGAGACACGATGACGCTGGCCAGTAAGTGTTGTCTAGGTCATGTTTCACTCCAGCTAAATGGTATCCAATTCAAGTAGTTCAATTGCGGCGGCGACATTGGGATTTGTTCTTGCAACAGATCCGAGTGCGTCTCTAGCATCAGAATCCGTATCACATCCCTCATCATCGTTGTGGCCTCTTCTCACGTTTTTTCGTGTGTCGCCAGCCCTTGCCGAAGCTGAGTAACGGCTAGTCGTTGCTACATGAAAGGGTTACTAACGATAGGAAACAAAGCTTCCAACTGTGGCGAATTGTCCAGGGCGGTTATTTCAGGACACGAGCAGATAACCAAGAGACTCATCATGAAACACCCGTCCACTCTCAAGGAAGTAAATTGTTTCCGTCAAACCCCTCTTCATTTGGCTATTTTATATCCAGGGTGTGTTCAGATTTTGATTGACACGGGAGAGAAATCTTTCATCAATGCCGAAGATGCCATGCATGACACTCCAATCGAATATGCTCTACTTCTTAGTAAAATAGATTCTGCAACTATGTTGTTAGAATCTGGCTGTTCCTTGAAAGGAAACTCCATATTTTGGAACAATACAGCTTCGCTCATCCCAAGTCTCATCGCCAATTTGAAGTCTCGTCGGGATGAATTGAAGTCACTTGCTATCATGCATCTATCTGGCGACGAAGCAAGATTTCTTGGACTTTTTCAGAATTCAACTTGAGATTGCAACACTTCAAAGGTCGTGAAAAAATTACAAGATCGCGGCGTGTATATCCCAGAATCACTTAGGGACAAAGAATCCTACAACTCGCCAAAGTCTGTCTACCATCTTAGAGAAGCGACTCAGCAAACGTTCGATTATTTGTGGAATTCAGATTTCCGGGATATCTACTCTTTAGATGGTGAAGGCAACCCGCCGTTGGTTCGGGCCTTGCTTCTCTCTGGGCACACAAAACGTTGAATTGACAGAATCGATTGGCTAATTAAACATTGGGCGGAGCTATGGATTCCGATTCACACCTCTGTCAACAAGAATGGCAAAAGCGTGGCCAGCTCATTGACTCCAGCACATTTCCTACTGGCCTCAATTGCCAAATGTTGGCTTGGAGCAGAAGCCTGGGCTGACCACCGCCTGACTAGTCTTTTGAATGACAGGCTCCTACTCCAGAGTCCACTTGATGGTTGTATTTGCCAATGTTCAGTAGATGGCTGCACACCCTTCGTGTCTTTTCTAAAGCTGATTGGTTGTCAGTTGGAAGGTAAATGGCAATTGTTTATGAGTATTGCTATTTGCACACAACCCGATTGCTATTTGCACATAAGTAGGTCCAGGATTTTTCCCGGCATTTTTCCTTTTCCCCACTGTCTACCAAAAATTACATATAATTTACACCAAAATAAAGTCAAGGTCATAGTACAATAAGAAATCATATTCATTAGCTAATAATACAACAACAAGGCTCAAGCCATTGAGCCCAACTAGCCTTAATTCCTTCAAAAAACATATCTCCATAGTTTCCCCGGGATATAAACACATTACAGCCCGGCTATTCTTCTAGCTGTATGGAAGGGATAATATACTCCTTTATCAAAGACTGTGTTGCCCTTGTTAACGGGCCCCGGGCTTGCCCGCCCCTGCCTCGTCCCCTTATCGATGACTGACCCTGCGTATTTGGCTATATTTTCAATCTCTTAGACGATAGCTCGGCTCGCTATTAGGACATAGCTATAGTCAAGTTAAAGTCTTTGGTATTGCTCAAAGAAAGGAATGTATTAATGTGGAAAAGTCATGTACTGTGGCGGTAAAACCTCGGCTCAACTAAAACTTGTGTGCAAATAGCAATCGGGTTGTGTGCAAATAGCAATACTCTTGTTTATTCGTCAAAAGATAAACAGTGAACAAATCCCTGCCCAATCATCCGAGAGTTTACAAAGGTCGAGAGTCATACTGCACCTTTATTTGGATTTTGTCTTCCAAATGAAGCCAAAGCTATCCCTGAAAAATCATTTGGAAGCAATCCGTCTCCTCACTTTTCAGGCACTAGATCTTCGACATACGTGCTGCGACCTGAACTATCGCTACACGCCCAGTTGTCGTAGAATTTCCGACGAAGAGGCGCATGAGATAAATAGCGAACAGGTATCACTTCTGGACCTGCACAACAAACTCACTTTACAGTTCATCGATGTATTCGACTCGGATCGAGACAGCAATTCATTTGGCGTATTGGATTCTAAGAGATTTTGGACATCCATTTGGCTACCAAAGATTATTCAAGTTCACCGAGAGCTGGATGATAGAAAACTCAGCGAAGAAGAAATATTACAAGCTGAAAACATAGGAATTGCATGGGACGAGCCCGAAATAGAGCCCACAGTCCCGAATGATGCGTTAGGGATGGAGTATTCGAGACTGCAGGCGAGCAAAATCATGGAAGGTTTGCAGCCATAGGACTGCTACGGATGACATGTTGCATGTGGTTGGATTTATCTTTTTTCATTGTAGACATAATTGAAAATGCTGTGTTACCCTGTGCACGTATCTTGGAGAAATTGAGCCTGATGCATTCATCGCCACGCCTTTACAATGCTACAGCCCAGTGCATCTGGTCCCACAACTGGGTGCCCTCAGAGAAACTTTCTCATTTTCGTGTCGCACTTATTGAGAGTAAGGAGTGGAATGACTGTTGAAGGGCTGTTTTTTGTGCCGCCACTAAACCAGTGGTGAATTGCGGGGTCTTGAATCCTTGTTAATGGGCACTGGAAAAATAGGGAGACTTCAAGGTAGGAAATAGAACCTAGTGCATTAATATTAGGAACTAGACATAACCGAATTCGATAGTTTTCCAAAGAATCATCGAATTGACAGAGTCGCTGCACATACTGCTGTCACCAAAGGACGTAATTATCGGTTGGAAACTTGCCGATGGGGGGCTAAGCTAGTGGAGATTTCTGGCTCGTTTAGCAGGTCGCCATAGGGGAATCCTGCCGGCTGAGTCTACCCGATTATGGGTCTCGGTTCCCGGCCCAAAACTCAATCAACTAGATTCTGGTGGAAATTCAGGACGGAATCAGCGGCAACTCGCCATGAATGCTAAAGATTCTTCCTGGAGTTCAACTTCCACCGCTGCATACTTTTGTTGAAACAAAGGAGACCCAGGGAGAGTTGTGACTTGTCCATCTTCCAGGTAAAACCAGAGAAAGGGAAAAAACACAATGGCGGCGTCTGGTGTGCAGGAACCCCATCAATCGGGCATCACTCAAGATGAGAAACCCAACCCACCCAGTGACGGCGCAGAGTCAAGACAAGAGGTTGCGGACAGCAGCGATGCCGAGAGTATTGGGGGCCAGCGCGACACCATGTCAAGAAAACGCCTGCTATTTTCCATATCCACTTTGTCCATCTGCCTTTTTGTATCCTTTGTTGACCAGACTAGCGTCTCAACCGCCACGCCCGCCATCGCCGGAGAGCTCGACACGGGCACATCAACGCCATGGATTGGCGCATCATTCCTTATTGCCTCAACCGCCTTTCAGCTCATCAATGGCCGTCTGTCGGATATTTTTGGAAGAAAGAATTTGCTTCTAATTTGTCTCATATTAATTGGGGTTGGTGATCTCGCGTGCGGTTTCTCTCAAACGGCGGAGCAGTTATATGCATTCCGGTCTATTGCGGGTATCGGAGGAGGTGGCATCAACAGCTTGGTGATGATTATTGTCAGCGACATTACCACGCTTCAAAATCGAGGAACATATCAAGGTTTGGGCTAGGCTATCCTAATCAACAGGACAACCCTCAAACTGACATCGCAAACAGGCCTACTCGGTGTCATCATTGCACTCGCAAATGGTATCGGGCCATTTCTGGGCGGCGCCGTGGTGGACTCGTCGACGTGGCGCTGGGTGTTTTGGATGATACCAATAATCACCTTGCCCACTACTGCTATCATTTGGCTGTGTTTACCCCTCAAACATCGCTCTGGAGACTACATGGCCAAGATGAAGAAGATTGACTACGGCGGCATAGCACTGAACATTGCCTCCACACTGCTAGTCTTGATCCCACTCTCTGGCGGTGGCGTCACTTATTCCTGGAGTTCTCCATTCTTCATAGCTGCCCTCACTGTCGGCGTGGTTCTGGGTGTCGTTTTTGTGCTCCACCAATGGAAAATTGCGCCGCTACCGATCATGCCCCTCCGACTATACCAGGCACCACATTGCTCTGCACTGTATGCGCAGACTTTTCTAACTGGTCTAGCCTATTTTGGCAATTTCTTCTATTTGCCAATATATTTCCAAACCATTCTCAAGTATTCGGCCTTGGAATCCGGTGCGCTGATGCTGCCTGTGGTTATCACGTCCTCTTTTACATCCATTGCCTCAGGCCAGTACATGAGCATCATTGGAAGCTATATGCACTGTATCTTAGCAGGCTTTGCTCTTTGGACGCTAGGAAACGGATTGACACTGATATTTGATGAAACTACTGGCGTGGGGCCTCTTATTGGCATTCTCATTGTCGAAGGAGCAGGCATCGGGCTTACTCTCCAGCCTACCCTCGTGGGCATGTATGCCAACAGCCGGAGCGAAGATCGTGCCGTTACCACTGGGTTGCGCAATTTCATCCGAACTATTGGAGGTTCATTTGGCCTTGTTTTGTCTGGCGTGATTCTTTCCAATACGCTCAGCAGCCGGCTCTCGGGGACTCCGGGTATGACAGACACCCTGATCACCGAGCTGTCATCCTCCACGTACGATCTCGAGTCCCTTGGAGTCTCTAAAGAGGAAAAAGAGAGAATTCTGGGCGTTTACATGACTGGCCTACACTACATCTTCATATTTTACACCTGTTGTTCGGGTTTAAGTCTGTTGCTGACCGTGTTGGTTGGTAACACCAGCCTCAAGGCGCCGAAACCAACAGAGGCGCCTATCGAGGACGCACAGGAAGGCGACGGCTCAATTCGTCATGAAACAAAAGATGAGGGCGCCGATATTAAAATGGATATCATTCGAATGGAAGAAGGAACCCAGCAGGGTGTCCATACTACAAACCACAGGCCAGGAAGCGACGAGGAGATTTCACGATTAGGTAAATGATTCATGTAAAACATCAATAGACGGCATTAGAACTATGAAATCACAAATGCACAATGCAAAAGGCTCTTTTTGAACATTTTTTACCCCATAATAGCATTTGACAAGTCAACGATTGGTTCTCAGTCTCATTTCGGCCTGGCTTGTGTTGATCCAATGCGCGTCCTCGGCCAACTGGCAAATTGCAGGGAACAAGCACCTTGTCCCAATGCTGCCCCCTTATCGTCGGCCACGGGTCTCTTTGGCCCGATAATCTTAATTCCAGCTCCGCAGTTTAACAGGTCGATTCTAAGTGGTCGATTGCGACTGTGTCGCGTTGTGGATCCGAAAGATAAGATCATCGGCCAAGTTCCCAATCGGCCGAACCGGCCCCATTGGTAAGCATCTCCGCATATGGCTGATAAGTGAATGGCACCGGCATCCTACTCATCGGCTGCGGACTGCCCGTTGATACGGAGCGTGACCTAGCAAAAATTGCCGGTTGCGGCATCGTAGCCACTATGTGCGAATATTTGAAGGCGGCTATTTGGCTTGTAGAATAGTATAATTGAGGAAACACGATCAATCATTCAGATCAACAAAGAACTAAATTCAATCCTCTCTTTTTAATTCCAATCATGCCTGAAGCATACGCTGCTCATCCCGATTACGGGTTCGCCCGCGACTTCAAGGGCTATGGAGAGAAGGGTCTGCAGGGTCTAAAGTGGCCGAACAACGCTAAAATCGCCGTTTCTTTCGTTATTAACTACGAAGAGGTTAGAAGGATCATCCCCATGCTATGCATGACTGAAATCTAATTTTTTTAATCCAGGGTGGCGAACGCTCGGTTCTGAACGGTGATGGCGTCGACGAGACCAACCTTCGTGAACACCCTAGCGTTGTCAGGGTCAATGAGCGCAGCTACAATGCCGAGTCAGAGTACGAATACGGCTCAAGAGTCGGCTTCTGGCGTCTATTCAAGATGTTCAATGAGCACAAGATGAAGTTTACTCTGTACGCCGTCGCTCAAGCTGTTGAGCAGCAGCCTGAGGTTGCTACTCGATGTGTGGAGGAGGGCCACGATGTCGCATCTCACGCGTACCGCTGGGTCGACCACCACGATTGGTCAATTGAGAAGGAAAAGGAATACATTCGCAAGGGTATCACGAGCCTCAAAAACATGACGGGCTACGCCCCCAAGGGATGGTACTATGGCCGCCCCTCGCCCCACAGCCGCACCCTGATTCCCCAGGTGTACGAGGAGATGGGCGAGGAGCTTGTGTGGGCCAGTGACACGTATGCTGACGATGTCCCCTACTGGATTGATTTGCTCACGGAGCGTGAGAAAGAGAACCCCAAGGGATGTCTCATGGTCCCTTACAGCTACGACTGTAACGACTTCAAGTTCCACGTCGCTGGATCTGGTTTCCGAGACCCCAATGGCTTCCTGACCCACCTCAAGAACGCCTTTGACGTCTTGTACGAGGAGGGCGAGGCTGGAGAGCCCAAGATGATGACAATTGGTCTCCACTGCCGCATCATCGGCCGACCCGGTCGATACAAGGCCCTCAGGGAGTTTGTCGAGTACATTGAGAAGAAGGAGGGAGTGTGGGTTGCCACGAGGACAGAGATTGCCGAGGCCTTCAAGGCTCAGTTCCCATACAAGAAGGGTCAGCTCGCATAAAGATATTAAGTAGTAAACAGTTAAAAAAAGGAAATAAACGCGTAACATCAAGTTTGTTCTTGATCTGAATCGTTTTTATAATATCTGCACCAAGCTTCAATTTTATCCTGTGATTTCCGATCCCTCGGTTCCAAAATGCCACTCATTCATGTTCGCACCCTCAAATTCATCCACTTGTGGAACATCTGGCATCGTGGTGGGTTCGTAATTGATGCTCTCGCCCAGCTCTTGTGGATCCCATGGACTATCATGTGTGGGGGGACACATCTCGGTTGATCCATCACCCAGCATCTCGTTCCACATGCGCCACCCCTGCCAACCTCCTGGAGCCTCTTCGTCCACTTCCATAAAGGCCTCTTTGACAGCGTCTGAAACGAGCTCGCTCATACCAGGTTTGTCCTGGTTCATGGCCACATCTGAGTTTTGATGGTTTGCTCGCACTTCATTCGGTGATGAGCCAGGCGCGCAGACCGCTGCCCCCGACTTTCTTCGAGGCTTCTGTTGCTCTCCAACAGGTCGCATTTGCAGTTCCGCCAACTTGGATGAAGAGCCTGGAAGTACCAGCGTTTTAAACAAACTTCCCGACAGTGCATCAAAAATGTCTCTATACTTCACTGCTCCAGCCCATTTCTCTCCAAAAATAGTCAGGCTTTGGGAACACGCCTGCACTGCTTCAATCACGTCATATCCAAACAGGGTGCGATTGCGCCAGAGACAGTACACCAATGTCAATCCAGCAACGAAGCAGCTGTGCAAAGATATCATGGTGTAAGTCAATGTTCTTTGCTGGTTCAGGCGTTTGTAGGCAATGCAAACAGATGCTGCCGACCGTGCCGTGGCCACGAATCGCTCATCCGCCGTGTCTAGCGTCGGCAAAAGGATAGTAAACAAAGAAAGAATGGACTTTTGGTATTGCCTGTCAAGTGTTAGCCGACTTGCAAAATTCTCATAGCTGAATCTAATTGGATTCCTTACAAATTATAAAAATCATGCGAGTCATAGTTGGCGCTTTCTGGATCATACATCCAGGTAATATTCTTAGCGTCTTTTGGTAGCTGGGGCGCCGTCTCCACCCATTGATCCAGGTCTCTTCGCATCTTCGCCATTTTTTGATCCAATCTCGCGCGCTCTTCAGGTACGCCCGAAAACACATCCTTGTCGACGCGAAAGACTGTTCTCTGTATTCGAGATTGTATTCGCTCCAGCTTTATTATGTGTATGAACGGCTCAATGTTTGACCATGGAGCTCCGGTTGATGTGCCAGGGGTGTCTTCATGGGTCAAGTCTCTAAATTCAGGGCTAAGACTTGGCATCTACTCAAACATTAGCTTTCCTGTCGGTCCGCTGCAAGTTCGACATACCTGGACATCTATATCACGGTCGGCGATGGAGAATGCTCTCCCAAGAATCACACTGGTGCCTCGATCCAGTCCATAACAAGACCAAAACGCTCGACGTCGAATCTCTAAATCGCGAGGGCTGTGGCTGGTTGACCCTGGTCGGCTCTCGCGATGAAGGCCTAGCTCGATGCAGAGTGAAACTGCATACCTCACCTGGCTCCACGCCCCAGCTCCATATGGTGATCTCTGCCCATGGAGGCCGAGCAGAAGCAAGAATTGAGCCGTTCCAAGGTTATGCTGTTCTAGAATGTAATCCATGGGCTCTATTGCTGCCACAAGGTGCTTTTCAGAGTCTACCCCACATGGCGTCCTAGTTAATTGCAGGAACCTAGCCGCGATAGCATAAATGAGATGCATGATGCTTCGCTGCATAATTGTAAGCGCACCCTGGCTGTACTGGAGATCAAACAGCGCGGTGTACTCCTTTCGGTCGAGAAGAGGCCATCGTGTATGCAATCTGTCGAAAAACGTCCGGAATAGGAGATGTGCCTGGTCATAGGGTGGAAATTCCGACACCAGGTCGCCGTGTGGGGTAACATACGTCCTTGGCGTCATGTATGAATGGGGTATTCTAACGGGCTGAGCTTGCAGGGGCTCTGATCCTGGGGAAATGTTGCGCGTCCTTGAGCCCTTGAAAAGGGAAGTCTGAATCATCCGTGCAATGGCAGCTCCAGAGCTCTCTCCCAGATAAAACGGCTCGGGTGCAGTGTCCGTGGTACCCGAGGCACGCAGCGACAGGTAGGCGACCCCATCCACCAGGGAAGTTGTTTCCTCTGTATCCGCAGGTTCCGAGAACGAACTCTGTCTTGAGGAATGCGAATCGGAGCCTGGGTGGCATGCAATCGTGGGGCTTGTCTGATCACTAGTAACCTCCATCCTGGATGAGTTGGATTGGAAGTGGTCCTCGGCATAGGCTGGCAAATGGGCTTCCAGAAACGCTATGCGCTCCTCCAAAGCGTTGATGTATCTGGTAGCAAATCAGAACTCGTATCCGAATACCGAATTGTTGAGGAATCTCACAGTGATTTGCCGCCAGGATATTGTGGTCGTATCGGGCGCTCGTAGACGCATGGTGTCCCCGCTCTTTCGCAAGATTTGCAGACAGGATGGCCACCATCACACTGTTTCTTGAATCAAAATCGAGGCTACACGAATGGGAACTTTTGGATGCCTACCCTCTGCTTTCGTCGGTTGCATCGTTTGCAGGCCAAAGATACGCGCGTTTTCCGACCCGATGAGATAGGTTTGGTTGCACTCTTGCTCTCGCCAGATGGCAACATGGTTATGTTCTGCGCAGCAAGACGCTGTCAAAAATATGTTTTACAACCCAATGCTCAATACTGGTGATTACGAAAAAGAGGCACGGTTAAACAAGGCCCAGTCGTGACTTGAATCTTTGCTTTGAGCTTTGGATAACAGTTTACTCTCGGCTTTCCCCGATTGCTACTAATGTGGCATTAATATTCACAATTCACTACTCGACGATGAGTGATATGGGTTCTATCGCCTCAATTGATATAAGGACGTGAGGACTTACATTTCGAGCTGTTCTGGGCCGGTGGATCTAATATTGGAATGAGTCTGGGCCAAATCGTTCAAAACCCAGTGGGCAATAGGCATACGAAAAACATTCAGAGTCAAAATTTGGATACATCGGCAGTTTTGATCCGACGAATAACGGGGAATAAACCGCGTGGCGCGAGGGGAGATAAAGGCACCGGCGCTGTCAATTGCCGGCCATGATAAGCATCGCCCTTCTTGGTAATAACTGACGTTGCACTACCCCGCAAAAATTGGGTTATCAACGCCCACCAAATGAGCTCTGCAGCGCCCGCAGCCGGGCTTGGCTTCATCAGGGATAGACTGCATTCTCGGTATTGCCACGGCCCTAATTGGAGGGCGCCGGAGCGCAGTCGGCCGGAAACGTCCCGATGGGCGCGATAAGGCTGAGCAGCAACGAACTGCAGGATCGACATGAGGGACCTTGTTTAGAGTAGCGAGGCCCTGGCATAGTGGCTTGTTTGGAAACTTATGTAGGTTCGACCATCGCCCCAATTTTGCATGCGAAAAAAGAATCCCAGTTTCCGTCACCTTCTGTCTGTCAAGGTCGAAAATCGCCAACATGGGTCGTATACGCGTTCCGACGCGAGAGCAGATCGCGGCCCCGTTCCAATCCAAGGAGGCCTTTGTCGACTTCATCAAAGCGCCTCGAGATGTTGATGGCCACCGGAGCATGGGAACCGAGAGATGGTCCAACAAAGATTTGGATCCTACACCGGTTGAGCACAGGACATGGACTTGGTAAGGAGATTCATCGAGATTTGGGCGAAGCGAGTTCTCATCGCGTGCATCAGGTTCAATCTGCCATTGTACTGGTTCTCGAATCAATTCAGCTTGACTGGGTGGATGACCGGCTCATCACTCGTTGCCGTGGGACTGGTCAGTACCTGGTTCAGAAGGCGTTTTTTATCGAAGTACTAATTAGTGCGGCAGACATGGCAACAGTCCTTCATCTCCTGCGTCCTAGGATCGGCCCTCGCTTCCGTCATTGTTGTATGCATGGCCAGGCCAGGTGCCAAATACCACATCGGATAGTGCGTGGAACCCTGATTGGTTCTTCCCATGCTTTTGTTTACGCTACTAACAATTAGGCCATAGCCCTGTTCTATGTCGATCTAGTATGGGAATGTATGGCTCATTCTTCTTCATCTTCATCCGAGCCATAGTTTGCATCATCTGGTACGGGTATGTAAATCATAATTGCCTGAACCTCTTGCACGCAATCATGCTCACAGGCCATAAACAGAATCCAAACCTATTACGGCGCATCGATTTTATCCGTCATGTTGAGATGCATCTTTGGGAGCTCCTGGGTCAACCTTCACAACTCCCTGTCCGCCAGCGCCGACGTTTCATCCAAGCTCCTCTTGTCATTCTTCATTGTTTGGATTCTAGAATTCCCATTCGTACGTATATGTGACTCCAGTCAAAGAATAATGAACAAGTATCATTAACAATCTGTAGATGTGGATTCACCCGAGACACATCCATTACATCTTTACCGTCAAGGGATTCACCATGCCTATTGCCGCCTTTGCCATCTTTGGGTGGTGCATGGCGAACGGTGGCGGACTCAAGTCCATGGAGATGGCTTCAACCGTTGGCGAAGAAACTGCAGCAACAACGCCGCTCGGCTGGAGTGTCATGTCAGGAATTAACGTCATTATGGGTGGATTGTCGCCCATGCTTGTCAACCAGCCCGACTTGGCTCGATACTGCCAGAAGCCACGAGACGCCGGGTGGCTTCAGGGTGCCAGCGTCTTCGTCACATCCGTTATTGTATTCTTCCTCGGTCTTGCCTCCACGACTTCCATCCAGGGGGTATGGGGAGAAGCCTACTGGAATATTTGGGATCTACTCGACGCCATTCTTGACCACCATTGGACATCTGGTGCCCGAGCAGGTGTCTTCTTTCTCGGTCTTGCGTTCCTCTTGGGTATCTTCACTACCAACTTTGGAGCAAACTCGATTCCATTTGGTTCCGACATGACGGGACTGTTCCCTCGGTGGTTGACTATCAGACGCGGGCAAATCCTTTGTGCCATTCTTGGAATTGCCGTCGTTCCCTGGAAGCTCATTGCCAACGCATCTGCATTTCTGTCCTTTTTGGGCAGCTACAACATTTTTATGGCTCCGTTGTGTGCCATAATCATTGTTGACTATGCCTTTGTCCGAAGAGGCAACATTCATGTCCCGTCATCCTATGATGGAAGCAAGCGTGGGCTTTACTACCACTGGTCTGGTGTCAACTGGGTCGCGGCTATTTCTTGGGTATTGGGCACAACCATGGGCCTACCGGGACTCATTGGGCAGTATCAGCCTCAAGTTTTGACAAACGCCTCCAAGTACATGTACATGATGGGCTGGATTCTGACTTTTGTGACCGCCGCTGTGGTTTACCTGATTGGGTCTCTATTTGTTAAATACAAGGTCTTCCCAGAAGGCCGAGAGTCGACTCCTCTAGAGTGGGAATGGTTGGCCAATGAAGGCCGTGAAGGTTTCTATGAGGGTGAACATGAGGAACGGTGCTCAATATCTGCTCCTTCAACCCCGCCAGCATTAGACCGTGATGAGGTTCAAATGGATGATAAAAAGGGCTTGGCTTAGATATGTAATTAGCCCTTGAAGAGTTACTTCTCATTTGACGAAATTGTTAACTAATTGATCAATCAGTGGCAAGCCGCTGTTGATACACTTGAACTTCCCTCCCCCCGATCTGTATCATTTACTTCATGTGCATAAAGTCTCCGGGCACAACTACTGGAATGAAATGGCTCGGGGCTTGCGACTCTCCGCTTGGGCGCCGTCCTGTGTCCCAAGAAACCGATTCCCAACCTTGACTCATCTCTCTGACATCTCTTGAAATCTTGCGGCGAGCATATTTCGCATTCATATCAACACCTTGGTAGAAAACCCAGATGTATCCTTTTGCAATAACGGGGTAAGGCTGGCAGCCCTCAGCGGCGCGAGGAAGATATCTGTCTGCCCGCTCTTCGCTTTGGCTGCCCGCATCTGTTGGTTTGCGATCTGCTTCCTGAGAGGACAACGCCAAGCGTGACGAGAGCGACCATCTAGAGCGCATAGAGGGGCTGTTGCCGTCAACTGGCTGTGCGGGCGGCGCCTGTTGCGTCGCGGCAGGGCCACACTCCATCTCGCGGACAAATTCAACAAATGAACCTGAGCCAGCATATCGCATTCGAGCGTGAGTCAGAACTCCCTCGTAGAAGTAAAAAACGAACAGATATTTCTCTTCGTCCACCGCAACGATGATTGGTGCAACATTGGTGGCTTCCTGGGGAAGGTCAAAAGTCTGCAACTGCCACCTGAGGCATAGGTCCTGATCCTTCGTGGACTCAGCTTCTAAGAGAACCATGCGATCATCCATCCTATACAAGGATAGAATATTGCGGCTTTTGCTTTCGTTTTGGCTTAGAGTTGCAAAGAGTAGGTACCTGATGCTACTTCCCACCTCGCATATGTGAACCGGAGTATTTGACGCCTCTGGAGGCCACTCGCCAATTTTAGAAGAAGGGCGTGGCCATACGGCCGGGCGTATAGTCTGTTCCTCGTATTTATAAGCGTCATGGATTTTGAGCGGCGAGAATCGGCTGTGGGTGTGTGTCTCGGCGCGGTATTTGACAGTGCCCTTGCCCGTGGCAATGGCGGTGATGATGGCAGTAGTACCCTCTGCATTATCGTGGCAGTTATGGGGTCTGATGAGTCCGATGGGCGACAGATATCTTGCGTCAGCTAGGTCTGTTGGAACACCTTCGAAAAGCTTCTCTAGATGATGTATCTGAGTCAAATGGAGACCGGGGCCCCATCGTGTCAAGTCCAAGTCAACATCTTTTCCACCTACTAGGCTGTACATCAAGATCGATTTTGAGTCATTGGAGTAAGCAAGACGAGGTGGAAAATCGATCAGTGGTGCAGCATCCTCACGGTTGGGCCTGTAGGCAGGTGGAGGAAATCTGCCATCTGCTGCCTCTGGAGCTGAGAGAGATTTCGACTGATAGCTGGCGGGACAATCCAGAGTCCAGAATTGAGTGCCAGGACCTGTATTATCGGGGCCGGCTTCCCACTGAAGAAGAACAATCGTTTTGGCGGATTCGGAAAGGAGCTTGGAGGGGAGACCCATGTTGCGCAGGAATTGCTTCTTAGTGTCCAGGTCAACAGTTGTGAACTTGACCGTCATTAATCTGATGGAAATTTGAGAAATAAATGGTGATTATTGAACTTGATATGTGGCTATGCTATGAATGACTAGATAAATGCCCAGCAGGCAGCAGCCATGTTGTCAATACGTGGCACTCGTCATTCAGCCAACATCACGCATTGTTGATGTGGCAGTCCAGACTGGGCGAAAGGAGGCTTAGTTGCTTAGGCGTGGTGGCTTAGCTGTTGGTACCTAAGGCAGCGATACCTCTTCACAAATTTAGTGCATTCCCTTATGCCAATCATCCCGCATTTCCGTGCATAATTCGGCCGTGATGCTACCCTATAATCTTTGCCAGAAGTCCGGGGTAGAGATATCTGTCGGTACGGTTTGCCAACGATAATACACTTACAAGAATCCTCAATCATTTATATGCCTAAATGCTTAATATTTCTATGGTGGACATGTGGTGAGGTTGTATCCCTGCATTGCAGGATTCGAAATGGTTGCCAATAAAATCGTTGACACCGTTCTAAACCAAAAAGAAAAAAGAAAATGAATATTCTACAATATTTGCTACAATAGACACTTAAGAAAGAGACACTTGAATCTTCCAAAATATTATAGTCGCAATGATTTGAATAGTTTTGAAGAAACCCTTGATGGATAGGATAAAGGAACTCCTAAACGCTCCTGGTTAATAACTTTTTGCTTGTGCAAATTCAAATTTGTAGAAAAACAACGTACCATGGTGAGGGCCAGAGCTCCTCTGGCAACGGTTCCATCATCACCGAAGCAATAAAAAGACCGAACCCCGGGCTCTTGTTCAACATGTTGAAGAAGTCATCGCGTTCCGCAACGACCTTAGGGTCGGTCGAGTGGATTCGCTTCTTTCCATCAATTGTTTGCTTTTGCACACGCTCGACGAAATCTTTTCGGCGGATCTTGGCGTATTGATCAAGCAGCTTTGACCATCTTCCCTCGGCGGCATTCTCGGGCGCAAGCGCCAGAGGAATAACACGGGACAGAACGGCAGAGTCTACAAGGCCAGTTGTAAGGCCGAGGCCAGTGAGAGGGTTGTTCAACTGGACGAGAATCTGAGTCTCAGCTTCAAGAAAGGACCAGGGGAATGTATCCACTTACGTGAGCAGCATCGCCGCATAGCGCCACTCTGCCTGATCGAAATGTGCTTGCCACCTTTTCGTTGGCCCAATACGGGCTGATTGCGTCGATTTTGTACTCGAGCGGTCTTGGCCCAGGCATCAAACGCTCCAGCTTGGCCACAACATATGACTTCACCTCTTCTGGTTTCAAGTCTGGTGCGATGCCCATGGCGACGCGCCAGAGGCCTTCTTTCTCATTGCTGGCTCTCACAATGACGGCCCAGTCTTCGGGGTCAATGACGTGATTGGCCGCGGGGTAGCCGTGCTTGTCAAAGTCGTAGTAGATGTTCACAGCCACGAATTGCCAGTCTTTCCATGTGAAACCCTCAAACGGAATATCCAAAGCTTTCCGAACGGCCGAGTTAGCGCCGTCGCAAGCGACAATAAACGGAGCAGAGAGTGTAATGGGTCCAGTGGGGCCCTCGGCCTCAACATGGACAAGATCGTCTTCCTCATGATGGGAAACATAGCGCGTGTCGTAGAGAATAGAAAAATGGGATGACGCGAGCGCGTGCTTTCGAATAATTGCGCAGAGCTTGGCCTGGCTCAGCTGAACGCCATAGTCCACAGAGCCTTTGGGTGACTTCCCAGGAGGTATCTTGGCCAGCACCTTGTTCGTGCCGCTGTAAGGTGTTCGGAAGCAAAGCCCCTCGCTGTTTTTGAAGCCGGCTGCTACGACGTCGTCCAGTATGCCAACCTTTGCAAATTCGTTCATGACTATCGGGTAGTTCCTAATTTTCTACAATTAATTACCCCAACATTGCTAGAGAGACAGGGTGAATGGATTTGTTACATGAGTGCCTTTGGGCTGTTTGGTATGTCTGATGCCTGCTCAATGACCAAGACCCTCACATTTTTGAGTGATAGGCTTAACCCGAGGAACAGGCCAACGGGGCCTCCACCAACCAGGATTATGTCATACTTTTCACTCATGGCGCCGCAAGCTCGATGTACAAATATGATTGGAAAATATCTGTTAAGACAACGAGTGACCTGGCCGTCTTTTTGATCATCAAGCCTGCTTCTCTGAGCTCTTGGGGCTCGACAGTGGCTATGTGGCCTATCATATGACTAGCCTCATGCAAGGGCATGGTCAGCAAAAGTCAGCATGTCAGGGCTCCCCCGTCGTCATGTAGCCGTTGTCAGCACCCGGGCCCAATACCACCAAATACATATTACGCAAAAGTTTAAGTATTGCTGACAGGAAATTTGTCATTCCTTATTTAATTTGCTCCAAATCTTAACATCGAAGTTTTGGACATCATCCATCATTATATCTAGTTTGCTCTATTGCTAAGTCTGGGAACGCTCGAGCATTGAAT
Organism: Calonectria leucothoes; assembly: GCA_002179835.1. Classification (NCBI taxonomy): domain Eukaryota; kingdom Fungi; phylum Ascomycota; class Sordariomycetes; order Hypocreales; family Nectriaceae; genus Calonectria; species Calonectria leucothoes. The sequence goes on from NAJI01000060.1 coordinate 134,744, forward strand.
TTGCCTAGCTGCCACTTGTTTCTCGTCGTTTTTCTTGTTCATCATTTTCCTGTCCATGACCCTGTGCCAGAGTAAATGATTTCTAAATCGCCTCACATTTTTTACCGTTTTGAGTTGTAAGTAGACACGAAACTTGAGTTGGCTATTATTCCTGTGGCGGTTTCATAAGTATTATTTGGCAAATCGCTTGATCGAGCTACAGAAGGTCTTGAGCACTGCTCAGCCATGCATATTGCATAATTTCTAGGACAAATAACACTCTCATAAAGATGGAATTATTCTCAAATATTGTTGCTCAATGATTGGCTTTTATTTGACTTGCAAGTTAACGCTAAAACTGTGAATAAAGATGAAAATGATTTTCTTATACCCCATCATCGATGCCCGGAACCGATCTATAGCGAATGGAAAGCGCCAAACATTGATATCTTCTCGTCAATCATATCTATATCTAGCACTCGGATGTACTCTGTTATTTGAATGAGCTACACCAGGATAGGAATGCACATGTGGTCCCAAAACTGGAACAAGGGCGTACTGCTGATATCCTCGGCTGTTTGGGCTTATGACTGAGGACATCCCAAAGCTCTCTGGCTGGATCTGGGATGCTGCTTGAGCGTTAGCTGTGGAGTTGCATTTTATGTAATTGAAAAATCGGTTTCTTTTACGCACGTGGTCTCGGCTCACTTGTCGGGCAAGCTTCTAATTTGGCGTGCTACGGCTGCTATTCAGCGCCGCCAAAGGGGGAGCAAGCCTCCACCGAATGCGAGTAAGATTGAACATAAGGACCGATCGACATACCAGGAATATTTGGGGATGGGACAAGATACACATGTTCGGGGCGTGAAGCAACTGAAGCCCCGGGGTCGTGTCCTCTGTGATGATGAGAACATCCGAACATGGCCTGGTGCATAGCTTGGGAACCGTTGTGATGGTCGTGAATTCTTGTGGGTTCTTGTCTCGGAGGCCAATGAGAGTGTGGGTAGTAGGGGTCTCTCAGAGCTGCTCCGTAACCCGCGCCACTGCTATGGACATCCTCATTCTGCAATGGAGGGTAGTGGACGACAGGACTTTGTAATGGGACGCAACCGCACTCGCAATAGTGCATTTGTGTGTTGCATGCGGGCGGTGGTGGACTTTCCGGGTAAGCGTAGCAGGATGCGTTACTATGAGCGGTGGTGGGATCCCAGTCTTGAGTGCACGGAGGGGGGTTTTCGGGGAGTAGATAGTTGAGAGGTATTGAAAACGGGGAGTTTACATCCGCCGGAGATCCTGTTGCAGCAGATGATTCTGAGCATACTGGGGTGGGTAGTGTCGCGGCGGGTGATTCAAGTGATGCCTCTGGGGAAGTTGACGCAGTGGTTTCCGGGGGGGAGATTGGCAATCCCGGTTCTCCTTGGGAATCCTGAAGTATATTCTCAATGACTCGCTGCTCAAGCGATGAGATGTAAGCCTTGACTCTATTTCCTACATGTATAATCAGTATTCATATACTAGCTGGTGGTGCTTGCTGCACTCACTATGGTTGCGCTGAGCTTGTCGGTTCTGCAGTCGTCTTCGCTCTGCTCTGTCTGCGGCAGCTTTGCTTGTTGGAGAGGTTGATACTGGTGTTTCGGGCCACAAGACTGGAAGGGTTGATATTAATGACTCTAGCGATGTATCTGGCAGATCCGGCATGTTGGGTTCTAATGTCGATAAATCGATCTCTGCTTGGCGATGTTGAACCATGCCCTCGATCGCTTTTGCTTAAATTCCAATTAATCTTCATCGCCTACTTTTAGGCATCTGCACTTACCGCTTTTCGGTTGGCTTTGTTGGCTCTGTAATCACTCTCTTCTTGCATATGTAGCATCGACGCCGTTGTCATTTATTGACGGTATCTTGAATTTGCTGATTGACTTCCAATACTATCAAAGTTGCTTGGCACTGGAACATGCATCCCAGCTGGCGTCATTCGTCGGTAGATAGATGATGTAGATGCGCTTGCAGGGATCCAGCGTCAGTGTAGTTGGATTTTACCTCCACATTGATTGTGTCCTGTGAGTATGCTTAAACAGTAGTCTTCAACGGGTTCGCCCTTGATATAGCCAATAACAGGACGCGCAAGTGCCAAACAAGACTCTGGGGCTGCACGGTAATATTTATTCTGGCCAGGGCGACTCGTTGGTTAGTGCATTCATCATTCATCTCACTATATCGCGAGGCACTACGCGTACTTTAGGTTGCCACACGCATACAAGGAGAAACAGGCTAGGCACATTGATCCGAAACCAATCCATCAAGTGTTGGGGTAAAGCTTGTGATTTCGAAGGATCCGGGTCACGCAACCTGGCCGCCGCCGGGAGCTAGATACGGATGGGTTGCATGGCCCGATGCCGCCTCGGCCACACCCGCTAGATCAGGTTTACCAAACTCTGATGGAGGGATAGGAAGGTTTAGAAGCAAAAAAGACGTTCGATGCGGAATGGAGTTTGTATTTTGAGCCCGACAGAGCCAAGGTCGTTTGTTGCCACGATACAATCCGACTCTTCCTATTTGCCGTCCTGAATCAGCGATGATAGGTTCTGGGAACCACCCTGGGTACATCCTGCAAGATCCCAGTGGATATGCCGATGGTGCATGGCCATACTCGGAGTCTAGAAGGTCTATCTCGGGTGCTGACATATCCTGGGCGCTGACAGGTCCTGCATTCGATAGTTTCAGCAATCCTTGCTGAGCGGCTAATCGTATCTCGTGGACCGTTGCTGCGGATCCGAAATTACGACGGAACCTACCACGGGCGACGGTGAGCGAAGGAGTACGGGGAACGCGGACTGGAACGCGAAAAAGATAAATGAGGTCAGGATCCCTGGAAATCGGCCGATTTTAGCAGTGGTGCTGTGGATGGTGAGGGGAACGCCAAGTCCAACGGGAACAAGTTTCCAGTTGTGCCGCACCCTTTGTGTAACTCTGGCCAGCGGGCTACCTTGGTGGCTCAGCTATAGGCAGGGGGCCTGCGAAACCGAGTCCAGAATGGGTCGCTCGGATACGGCTTCAAAAGAGCATGAATGCGTTTGTTTGATCGAACGATGCTGGCGTCAATGTGGTGCGGCTACGCGGCAAAGATGGAATAAGGTTCGTTTGCAGGGGCTCCCCTGGTCATTTTAACTTCGCGAGGCTTCCGCACGCATTGCCTCTCTCCAGGCATCCATCTGAGTTTACACCCTAGCTGTTGTGTTGCCTGCTGGCCGCGGCAGTTAATTGACTTATCTACCCATCGCCAAGCTAGCTGGGCAAAGCTCAAGCAACAGTACGGATCCATCAGTTTCTGGGCCTTGTCACTACCATTCCAAACCATATCGCTCTTCCCCCGTGCTAAGACATGGCCTCTCTATTGACAGCCTTAACATCGCTGAGCAGCTATCATCTGGCTAGCTGGGGCTCGTTGCTAGGAACACAATTATACCAGGTATGACGTGACAGACAAATTCTGTCCACTTCCTTGCTGATTGTTGGCTGTGACTGGTAGACGTTTGTTATGACGAAGCTGTGCTACTTGCACCTCCCTCGTGCACAGTTTATGACTCTCCAAAAACGCGTTTTCCCAGCTTATTTCACGACCGAAACAGCTTTGACCCTTGCTACGGCAGTCACGTACCCAGCTGGCTCCATCGCGGGGTTAAGCTCGAATCCAGTGGATCTTGCCCTGCTCGGGGTAACGCTTGCAACGTCGGCTTTGAATCTATTTGTTTATGGCCCCAGAACAACCGAGGCCTTGATGAAGCGAAACCACGCTGGTATGAAACCATCCTTGTCCTTTTATCAAGGTCGCCCAGGCTAACGTGGGGCACTTTCTAGAAACCCGCGACGGGCTCCAGCTAGGGACCAGTAGTGAAATGGCAAAAGATAAAGTCTCAAAGGAGATGTACCAAGCGAAGCGACTATTCTCTCGTAATCATGCCATGAGCATTCACTTGAATCTGATTGGTGTAATCACTACCTTTATGTACGGACTCTCGTTGAGTTCGAGAATCATGAATTAGGGACAGGCTAGATATGGTATTGTGATTTGTTGCTCCTGATTGGTGCTCGTCGTCTTTTGAATGTAGTGGTTTAGGGCATAATTTGTAAAATTCAAATCATTTCTCTTCATATTTGCACTCATGCCCCTCAACCCATCAATGAGATACAAGCAAGCCATTTGACAATATCAAAAACGGAGTGATTAAAAATGTCACAACTCCAGCTTCAATAGCTCTGTAACTGCATAGTGTCCATGGACTGGTTTAGCGCAAAATGCATCACTGACAGAAGGTTGATGGGTCCCATCACCGTCATGCATGCTGCGTCAGCACATTTAGAGTCAGCAATTCTCATTGTCAAGATGGGATACAAGCACGATTCATTTTCATCAATGGGCCGGGGCATCCGAAGCCAGATAAAGCTGAGCCGTAAACCTGACCATTGTGTTAATTTCTCAATTCTAATCAAAAAAAAAAAAATAACTCGTTGCACCATGCCGGAGATGAACGCTATTGCCGTGACAAAGTTTGGAGAGCCGGCCAAACTGATTCAGCGACCGGTTCCCAAGCCGGGTCCCGGCGAAGTCCTCCTCAAAGTTGTTGCGGTCGGATGTATGCTCCGCGATTCCCAGTTGCAGCCATTTTCTAACTCGAGTCTACAGTGAACCCGTACGACTTTCGGGCTAGAGACTTAGGCCTCTTTATCGCCCCCACTTCCCTTCCCATGGTTCTCGGCAACGACATTGTCGGGACTGTGGCGGCCATCGGGCCGGAGAATCCGGAGATTAGCTACGAAATGGGTGACCTCGTCTTCGGTCAAACCAATCACGGGAAACAGGCGGCTGATCAAGCCGGCCTGCAAGAATACTGCGTCCTCGACACGTATGCCACAGCAAAGGTGCCGCCAGCGCTGACACCCGACCACGGAGCTAGTCTTCCCAGCAACGCCGTCGCCGCATTTTGGGCTCTCTTTAATGGCCCAGCACTCAACCTCCCTTCACCATTTGATGATGCCTCCGCAGACAAGTCTCGCGAAATTGCGGGCTCTTCAATCGTTATTGTAGGAGGCGGCACCAATTGCGGTCGGTACGCTGTGCAATTCGCTCGGCTATCTGGCCTCTTCTCCACCATAGTTGCCATCGCGGGCCCGCGGCACGCCGCAGCCCTTCAGTCGTTCGGCGCCACTCACATTGTTGATCGTCACGGCGATGAGGCCGATGTCATATCTCGAGTTCGTGAAATTGTCGGCGACGGTTGCATGTACGTAGTTGACACGGTCAACCATGAGCATACGTTGGGTGTGGGCTGCCTGTCAAACTCCAAGAGGGGGAAAATGGCAACGTTGTGCCCGGGAGAGGCGGATCTGACCAGGCTTGACGAAAAGCAAGCTGGCTTTGACAAAGTTTTTTCTTCGGGCTCATCCCAAAACGCACCCGATCTGGCGAGGAAATTTTGGGGCGCACTTCCGGGCTGGTTGGTGAGCGGCGAGGTAAAAGCTTTGGAGTGGGATATCATCGCCGGACTTGATGCGGACGCCATCAACGCCACCTGGGACCTGTACAGGGATGGCAAAGCTCCAGAAAAGCATGTGCATGTGCATCTATAGATGATACTTTGTTCAAGTTAAGCCTCGGTCTGTGCACAATAAACCCAAAATTGTAGTTGTTTTACGATTCGTAACTCGTTCAAGAACCATAAAAGAGAACTTGTATGAGTCGATCGGGATCAAACGACTACCATACTGGTATAGTGCCGCAATACCCGGCCAAGAAGCGGACCATAGTTATGCTTTCTTTTCCGCGTTTTTATTTTTGATGGGACAATAGGCTTCATTGGTTCTACGCCCGTCGTTTTCGCTTTTGTAGATCCTGTTTTATCTCCGCTCCCTGCCCGGATTTTGCGGTATGGGAGAGCGTATAGGCGCGTAGTGAATGTATGATGCAAAGTATGTATCGCACCGACCATGGTCAAGGGTTGTCTTGTACTCTGATGGTCTGGAATTTGATCGGCCCACTTCGAAAGATCCCTGTCGGGCTATTTGATACGTGGGCGCCGGGCAACGCGACCACCACGACACCGCAATACCTGTGCACTTTGTCAATCAAGTCGCCTCAATTAGGCCGTGGAGCTTTTTCAAGCTGGTGCGATTCTTTTTTAACTTAGATAATAGAAAGAAAGAGAAAAGAAAGACGAACCATCTCTTTCCCTAAGGGTCATGGCAGGGATGTAATGATGCGAGGTATTTGGTCTCGGGTAGGTCGTAATTTTTCGGCGCGGCCCGCAGCCAACGAAGCCAATTGATGCACTTTTGCCACGTGTATTTTTCTTGGCATCGCAATGGACATCAAGTGTCTGACGAGGATCCTTCAAACCAATCTCGAAGAGGAAAATCGAATGCGGCGACAAGGCCGGCCCGACGAACCCATTTTGAGTTCACTAATCAACCGACTCAAAGCTACGTCCTATGTTTCACACGCTCTTGGCATAATATCTGGCTAATAAGGTTGCCCGACCCCACTTTGCTGATACTAGAGCATGCCTCATGGGTATAAGGTACGGCCTGAGGGTCGTTCGACCCGTTAGGCAGCCTTTTCTTTCAGTTGCTCAGTGTTCATGGTAGACCTGAATGTATAGAGAAATGCATAATTGGTATTTGTAGCAACCAAGCGATCATAACTTAAATCGCTTTTCTCTCTCTTTTATTGCCTTTGTCTACATTCACTTGCTCTCCAGCGAAGCTGAGTCTAACTCCTCGATGATGACCTCGCAGCGAAGTGGTGCGAGGATTCCACCCTTTGCAAGATTAGACATGTCCAAATTGACGGTGGTTATTGACTTACTGGGGTCATTTTGAATTTATATGCTGGGGCAACGACCCATTTAGTTCTTCTAACAAGTTCGAATAGTGCGACCTTGGCCTCCAAAAGTGCGAACCCACTGCCCAGGCACTTGCGTGTGTGGGCATTAAACGGGATATAGTTCCCCCTTACCTGTTCTCTGCGATACTTTGCCTGTATTTCTTTCATGTTGCTGCCCCATCTCTCTGGCACAAAGGCCATGGCGTCGCTGCCCCAGACCCCGCGGTCTGTCTGCACACCGTACGCATTCCAACCCACCCAAGTCCTGTTTGGAATCTCAATCTTGGTGGCGAGAACCGCAGGAGCAACAGTGACTCGGTTGATGAGCTGTGAGACAGGAGGATATAAGCGCAGCATCTCGTAGACGACGGCTGTTAGGTACGGCATTTCGTTTAGCATGGCGGCGTTGGGATATGTGGCATTTTGCGAGAGAATTTCTTGTCGGAGCTTGCTCTGCGCAGTCGGATTGGTGCCGAGCTCCCAGAAAACTGAGTTGAGAAGCTGCTGAATATTTTCATGGGCTGTAAGAAAGACGATTTTGAGGTTGGCGCGGAATTGGGTTTCTGTCAAGACACCTTCTTGAAGGGCACGCTCTAGCATGTGGACGACCAGCTCTCCGGACTGATCTCCCGATTTCTCGATGGAAGGATTCACTTTCCGAGGCCGGTTTTGCACTAGCTCAACTAGCAGGTCTTCAAATTCATGCATGATGCTATACGCATATCTGCGCGATCGAAAAAGCCAAGGAAACTTGTCGAGCAGGGGAAAGTTAAAGAATAGAGGGTGAAACAGCACCCGCTTGATGATGGACTGAAGCTCCTCGATACGCTGGCCGGCCTTCTCCAAGCAGCCAAAGTCGATATCCAGAAAGCTCTCCCCCATGATTGCGATGGCCCAGCGCTGGATGAGACCATTGACGGGGACACCGGATGCTGGTCCGATTCTTTTCTGTTCTTCGAGAAGCATGGAAACAAAAGTCCTCGTCTTGTCGATAATGGGCTCAATTTTGAAATCTTGCTTCTGGATCCCGGGCTTGAGCACCGACGTGTACAACCTCCAAGTATCTCCATGCGAGTTGATGATGTTGTCGCCAACCAATGTGGCGATGACGCTCCACGGGATCTTCTTTTGGCTACCTGCCTTTGCATACATGTCCTCGTTGCGAAACATGTCGGTCAGGAACTCGGGTCGAGTAACTAGAACATTCCACCTGCCGGCAAAGAATATTTTGACAGCACCGTACTCTTCTAGGGGTTTTCGTAGCCACCGCTGATAGATTTCATCTTGGCCCATGTTGCTCCACAGACCAATCAGCGAGACATAGATAGGAACAGAAGGGATGTTCCTTGGCATGTCAGACGGTATGCGAATCAGCCACCACAGCAGGATGGCTGCGCACAGGCAGAACGATGCTATGACTTGAAGCATATTGAATGATGTAATGAGCCCTGAACCAACGCTACTGTGCAACCGAGAGCCATGGAAACCTTCTCTCTTCTAAACAATGCGTGTATTTATATTGTATTTTGCCTTGCCAAAACCACATCATTAGTACCATCTCTGGCCTTTGCCAACAGGCTCTTGTTTCTACGTGGGTGAGCGTGAAGCATGAGCCGTAATACAAAAGACATGCAGTGCCGGGCCTAGTCATCGCAGCAATCCACCCTTAGATTGCTGCTTCACTTTTCTGATTGTCGGAGACCCCCGCCCGACGGCAATCACACACCCTCGCTGAGTCGTATCTGTCCATCGCCACGGATTGGCCTGGTGCCCTTGGCATATGGCCAGGTTGCACAGTAGCGGGGCCACTTCCGACCCCTGCCACGACCAGGGCCGGCATGCTTAAGCTCGGGGCCCGATCCCAGTGCTGACTTCACCTGCATATCCGGAAACAGCTAAAGGCAGACGTAAGCTTTTGTTAATGCCGAAGCTCAACGGATCGAAGATTGCATGGAGCAATTGGTTTCCGATCGTAGGATGGCATGTTGTTGGCTTTCACGGTGGTTTATTAGCTTTCTATTGATCTTGATGACATCTTCTAGGTGGGAAAAGAAAGAAAGAAAGCCACTTATTCCTTTTTGGCCATCTCTTATCGAAACCTCCTGATCCAAACAAATTCGCATCTTTGCGTATACTGAGTACAGATCGCTATGCCTTCTGAAAAGGTCATCGCAGGCGAAAAGCCAGATGTATCTCCGGTTGTGAGCAATGGCGTACAGCTAGAGGCGGCAATCGAAGACTCGTCAAATCATGGCACGCAAAGTGAAGAGGATGGCGCCAACGATAAGCCCATGATAGATGTCAAATCTAGAGTCTCCAAACCGATTGTACGTCGAAGCGGCTGCAAATTCATTTCTCCCTAGATCAGTGCTTACCCAATTTAGTGGATCATCATCGTGACAACCATGATGTCGTCTACATTTTTATTCTCGCTCGATAACAGCATTGTTGCCGACATCCAACCCGCTATCCTCAATAGCCTTGGTGGTGTGGAGAAGCTGGGCTGGCTCGGCGTTGCCTTTGTGCTAGGCACGCTCTCTACAATCATCTTCTGGGGCAAGATAATGGGGTTGTTCAACGTCAAATGGTCTTATATCACGGCCATCATAATCTTCGAAATTGGCAGCACTATTTGCGGTGCGGCACCGTCCATGGATGCCATGATTTTCGGTCGAGCCTTTGCCGGCGTCGGCGGCGCAGGAATGTACGTCGGCTGTTTGTCTCTCCTCTCGATGACGACGAGTATACGCGAGAGGCCTATATACATGGCATCGATTGGCTTCACGTGGGGCGCCGGAACTGTTCTTGGTCCTATCGTCGGTGGCGCGTTTGCTGAGAATCGCCATACCACTTGGCGATGGGCGTTTTACATCAACTTGTGTATTGGCGCTTTATTTGCTCCGGCTTTCCTCTTCCTCCTTCCTTCAAGCGATCCGCAAAAGGGTATCCCCTATTCTACCCGCATTAAGCAGCTCGATTATATTGGGGTTGTATTAAGTGTCGGTTTCCTTGTTCCATTTATCATGGCCATTAACTTTGGCGGTACCGTGTACGCTTGGGATAGTGGAGAGGAGATTGCTCTTTGGGTTGTTTCTGGTATTGTTTTCCTTGCATTCTGTGCCCAACAAAAGCTTTCATTTGGCACTACTAAGGTAAATCGTTTATTTCCCGGAGACTTCCTGCGCATGTACGACATGTGGCTTCTTTTCATTGGCATGGCATCCGCCTCGACCTGCGTTTTTGTTCCGACCTATTATATCCCGTTATTCTTTCAATTTGTCCACGGTGACACTGCCCTAGATGCCGGTGTTCGCCTCTTGCCATTCATCTGCGTCATGGTATTCTGTGGACTACTGAGCGGCGCGTTCATGACCAAGTCCGGATACTATATGCCGTGGTTCCTATTGGGTGGATGCCTAACTCTTACTGGTGGCTCTCTGTTGCATACTATCGACCAGGATACCTCGACCTCACGCGTTTATGGCTACATGGCAGTTACAGGGGCTGGTGCTGGTCTTTATATCCAAGCATCTTATGCTGTAGCCCAAGCCAAAGTAGAAGCCAATCGGGTGGCTGATGCTTCTGGGTTTATTTCCTTTGCCCAATACTTGGGTATTACGCTCTCTCTGGCTATATCCGGTTCTGTCTTTCAAAGCGTTGCCTTTGATAATTTGAGGGTGCTTTTCCCAGATGAACCAGCTGCCAGAGTTCGAGATATTATCAAGGGCACCAGCGGGAATCTTCTCGATGCTCTGGATACCGACATGACCCGAAAGGTACTCAACATTATTATTGATGCTATGAGTCGGACCTATATTCTGGTGCTCACGGCCGGAGCAGTCACCGTTATTTCTGCTAGTTTGATGAAGGTATGTGTCATCGCCTACTCCAATGCTGCTGAAAGATCTCTCATATTGATCCAATCCCTAGCGAGAGCGTCTTTTCACTCAATAGTTGTATTTTCTCAAGTCTAAATTGAAGCCTGATGACCATATTCTCATCCAACTCCTCGCTTCTAATCTCCAGATAAAGATGGAATACCCGCGTAGCTTGGGACCAGTGTAATGTAACATACAGTTGAACAGGAAATTTCAAGGCAAACAGTTTTCGAAATAGGCACATTTCAATTCATCATAGCTGGAGAATACTAATTTTCTTATTTTCATTTTCAACATCTTTTAATGCTACTCCTCCCGATGTAATAGAACACTCCTCTAGCAAATCTGATGGACGCTCATATCAGCCTGGCCGACTTGTTATGACTTAAATGTCTGGTGCAAATTGGAATTCTCTAAGAGAAATTAATGATATTGTCATTGTCGAAACCACAACCTTCACTGACCTGCTGAACTTCCAGTTCCCCGCCATAAGCATCGTTGATTTGGCCATGCTAGGGACACCGGGTGGAAACTGCTCGCGCTCTTCTGCGGTCAACGATCTCATGAGATAGGTCGCACACCACAAGTGCCCATCTTTCTTCATCAATGCCAGGCGGCGCCTCTTGTCTTCTTCTTCAAGCCTGCTCATATCCTCGGTAGAGACCTTGGATTGCACCTTATTGAGCAGAGCGGCCTCGGCTGTAAAAACTTGCTCAACTTCCCCCCACAGCTTACCCAGGACCTTTGACACATCACCTTCAATACTGGCATCGTAAGAGTCATTGGCCCTGCGTAAGGTTTCACGAGCTGCTTTAGATGCTTCACGGAGATGGTCATATGCTGCCACACGTTGCCCTAATTCTTTGTCATGTTTACTCAACACAGGGAACCATGATCTTTCGGTGGCATCAAGGCGAGACTCCAACAGCTCAATTGCATATAGTGCGTATCTGGTAAAGTATGCGCGCGTTGACAGGTTTACGGTATCGGCCTTGTTAATTGAGGATTGTAAACTTCGGCTAATGACCTTGTCTGAAAAGGTTAGAGACAAGAACCCTGCTGCTTTATACAAGGTCAGTACTTGGCTAGTAAATCGTCACCTCTGGAAATTAAGCAAAGGTACTAACGGGACGCAACTGGAGTTGACATTGGTATCACACTAGGACTTCAAGAATCCGTTTCGACAATGACAAATTGAGATAGTGTAAAAAGAGGTTTGCGAGAACACAGAAGATTGCCCGTCACAACGGGGAAGGTCAACAGAGAGATTGAGCGGGGGCTGTCCCAGTAAATCTAACTGGATTAAGTTAGTCGTAAAAGAGCCTTTCTTGTCTGGTAGGGATTTGATGAACAGGCATGTTATCTTTCGTCAGCTCCCGATACTTGCTGACAGGACGTGCATGTAGTTGGCCAGCCTACACCGGGAACCTCCGTTGGACACATCCACGGCGTGGTATTGGCAAGTGCAGTAATCGAATGTCAGTAGGTTCCGTGTCGAAAGAGTCACACTGCTGTAACAACGCCCCAGATCTCAAAGCGATATGTATACGATCGTGTGAACCCGCACATGAATCTCTTGTAATCACGCCACGCTCTGGTTTGCCACACAGGACTTATGGTATTCGGCGGCAATGTGTTGAGGTGGAACGGGTCAGTTCGCTACTGAGAATACTGACTATCGGAAGGCTACAATCACTAATGAACTTACACACGTTCCCGGCTATACGAGCATGCATGTGGCATAAGGAATATTGGCTGACAGCGATGGATAGTCATGATCACCTTTCATTACTAGGGAGTAAACCTTGTCACAAAAAAGTGCTATTCTAGTGTGGGCATCTTATTTGTATTAGCCCATCATAAAATAGCTCATAGTGATAATCTAGAGGAGAAAATATCATGACTTCATGTCCCAAGTTCGAGCTCATGCTCAAGCCGAAATCACACATCTTTTTTACAGCTCAAGCCTAAAAGATATGCAATCCATTACCATGCCGACGCTTGTAGATGTCCCCTCTCCTATCCCCAACCTTTTCAAGGATCCTGAAACGGTTGGGACCACCTTGGCGACTCTTCTCGCTAGAATTCAGGCTCTAGAAGTGTGGACGCAATATGACACAGCCACGAAATCTAATGGCTTGAAGGAATCCAGCATTGAAACGACTCAAGATCACTCTGCTGCAGATATTCTTCCCGGCGATGCCATTTCGCCGAAGATTGAAGACGTCAAAGAACCTGAAGTCGTCGAGATCCTAGTTAAAACAGATGACGAAGATGACGAGGATTCCAAGCTTTCCAAACTCGCGAGCGACATTCTTGATGTCGTGGCAAGCTATGGTATCCGCGAAAAAGAGTATGCCGACCAACCATATGAGGCAAAGAAGCTATTTCTTCCGACGGTGCTGGACTGTCTTGAAAGGAAAGTGGCCGTAAAGTTGGTTCTTCCTGCATTTCCATTCAAATCTCCCAATCGCCAGGACAAGGTGCTTGGTGCGCTTCCGGACCTTGGCGAGGAGATAGCTCTAGCAAATTTGCAGAGCCTTTGCGACAGCATCCGCGAGGTATACGAGCACGGGGCAGATTGTTACATTACTTCGGATGGTCTTGTGTATAACGGTAAGTCGTCCTTTACGTCGTAAGCTAGAGCTTAGTTTTAACATGATATGCCACCTTAGACCTGCTGGGGGTTGACGACGTTGATGTCTGGACATATGGCGAATCGCTGCGTCAAATAGCCCAAGACAAGAAATTTTCCAACATCAAGTTCTTTCGGTTGTCGGACCTGCTTGAAATTGCTCGTATTCGATCAGGTGGCACAAGTCGCCACAGTGTCCAACTCGAAACGGCCGAGGAGAAACGAATCCACAACCTGACCCACGCGCCCTGTACTCGCCGGGAGCTCGTTGCGCGGTATCAGCCTCCCGGATTCGACGCAGATAAAGCTATCAAAGAAGACACCGATACACGTCTGACATATCAGGGCTACCTTCGATTCTTGAAGAAGGATCTTGAACATCAAGAGGAGCTCAAGCGTGGTCCAGATGGAAAGCTCCTCAGCAGTAACAAAACTCAAAAGGCCATCGCTGATATTGCCAAGCGCATGCTTGCTCGGGGTGCGGCCTTCGCAGCTGCGATCAGGGATACATGCGGTGATTGCGTGCGTCTTTCTATTCATCCCACAGTGGCCGTCACCAAATTCCCTGTAAACTTGATTCCCCAGCCATCAGGGAAATTTGGCCCGACGCCTTGGCATTCAAGCTTGGCTCTGAATCTAGATGGTTCGCTCACGACTGGACACTCTGAGGACTTTTCCACCACCCATGATCTCATTTATCGGTCTGGGAGACCCTATTATTACCGGGAAAAGTCTGACCTATGGGCCTGGGGTGATCTTGAGGTAGAGTTTGAGCCATTGTATCCTTGCGGTGTCATGGTCCGTCCCGTCTCCGGTTCTCCATCTGGCCGCCTCATCCCGATGGAAAAGGTGAAGCAGCTCAGCATCAACCTGTCGCCAATCGTCCTGCGTGGCTTCTCGGAGACAACTGATGAAGGCTTGTTTGTGGAGAAAGGACACGAGGCAGGCAAGATCCTCCCGTGGACCTTTGGTATCGTCCAAAAAGTCAAAAACGCCAAGGATAACACCAAAATGGGCAACAACGTCACCTCCAACGAGGCCATGCCAATGCACTTTGATGGCATGTTCAAATTTGAAGAGCGCAAAGATCCCGAGACCGGTGAGGTTACCAAGGTTCAAGTTCCGCCTGGATTCCAGTTCTTCACCACCCCGGCAGTTGCGCCTGAAGGCACGGGTTATACTCTATTTGCCTCTTCTCAGCTCTTCTGGCGATACCTTCGCCTGCCATACAGTCTTGAGAGGTTTGAAAAGATTCTATGGAACATGGATAACGACGGATTTTGGGATGCAAAGATGAAGAACTTGCCGTTGGTCGTTAGACATCCAGGTTTGTACCCGACAATGACTCGAGAGCGAAAGCATGGTTTACTAACCACATGGTCTGAATAGTGACAAATTTACCGTGCCTCCGTTGGCATGAACAATGGCAAGAGAGCAAGACCAAGTTTTCCACTTGCACCGTTACAATCTGCAACGATGACAACGCAATTGTTGAGGCGGTAACGAAGCTGCTGTACGACTATCGGGTGTGTCTAAGATTCACCTGGAACGTCGGGGATTGGGTGGTAAATGACAACACGTCTATGTTGCACACCAGGACGGCATACACTGCTGATTGCGACAGAGAACTGTGGAGAATTCATTTTGATTAGCTTGTTTTTTCGGTTGAACCCGTCCTAGAGGCGAGGCTTTGCACTTTCTAGAATAGTTTGATCACTCATTCGTTCGGCATCTGCTCAGAAATTATGTCTATGCTTCCTATAATTCTTACGTACTATTTTACCGTGGACAAGATCGTATTGATGTGACACTTGTAGTCGCGACACGTGGAATATGTTATGATGACTTTATGAAGAGGCTTGGTGATTATTATACTCCATAATTTCTCTCGCAATGTCCGCCATCTTTTGGCCTGCGACAATTGACAAAACATACAGACTGGCGTCTATTCCGCTAGATATTCCCCCGCTAGTTACAATTCTTGTGCCATTTTCCAGGAATCCTCCATCGACATATCGAGCTCTTACTATCTCGGTACCGTGTTGATCCATCCCGCAGGCAAGATTACAGACATGTCTCAAGATATCAAGCGCTTTATGATGTGTGGTTGCTCTTCGCCCTCTCAAGAGTTGTGTATAGCCCAGCAACAGTGCTCCAGTGCATACTGAAAGTAAGACACGGTCGCGTGCTTCGGTCCGCCTGGGTAATGAGGCAAAGGCGCGAAGAAATTGCAATTCGGGGCCATTGCGCTCACAGAGAATCCTCAGCGCGCTGACCGGTCCTCCAGGAACGATTAGGATATCGTATTCCATGATCTTGGTGAATGCTTCGGATATAGAAAGATGGCGGTTAACGCATAGACCTCGGGACGACCGGATGATCTTGTCGGCTGCAATCAGGGTAATGTCGAACGCTTGGCTTGGAGACTTGGAATCGGGATCGCGAAGAATATTTGCAAAAACTTCATATGGCCCTGTATAATCAAGTACATCGTGACATTGGAACATCAAGATGCAAACTTGCATCTTGGAGATTGAACTGTGGCCACGTTCCATTTCGGTAAAACGGTAGCCTATCAGGGAGCGCGCAGAGAGTATCAGAGAAGTTGTAACATTCTTTGCCAACAGGCCACAAAAGCATTCTCAAATTGACTCGTCCAAAAAAAAGTTTCAACTTAATGACCTGTATCTGATTGTTTTCTAGGGGCCTAGAGTTTATCACAATGACCCTGGCCGATAGTCGCAATCTAGGAAACGCTTGCAAGGGATCAAGCATATTGCTGACTCCTCCTGCATACAACTATTGAACTTTAACCAGGGCAGCACACATTATTTAACCTATCATCCAGCACATTCATCTCCACACTTTTTTCAACCTTGCCCTACTTCCACGGTGCCAGGGACACGTTAATGCAGTCCAAGGTTCGCGCAAGGAACACCCTGAGTCTATCATGCCCACATTCACAAACAATCCAGCCGGTCGGGCCAATCCATTCCTACTCCCTGGACTCATATTCCATCACTCTCTTGATGAAAGCTTCCATATCTTTGGATACCTGCATGCCAACAATGTACAAAGCTGCATCCAAGCAACTGCTGATGCCCCCCGATGTGATGACCGACACTGGTCCAAATTTGCTAATCCCACCGTCCACGAACCGCTTGTTGGCAATCGAAGCAGGTTCGCCGTCCACTTCGCAGCAAACCTGGCGCAATCTTTCCTGAGCGCGGTGATGTGTGGAGACGTTCAGCCCCCGCAATATTCCCGCAGCGCCGAGAAAGAAGGCACCAACACAGACGGAGAATATGATGCGAGGCCCACTCTCCACGCTTTTGGGCGGAAGCTTTGCAAAGGCCGCCACAAGCTTCATTTCAGGGCTTTCTGGTTGAAGCAATGGTCGTAGGACAGCAGGCGGCGCCCCCGGCACGACCAGGATGTCGAATTGGTCCAACTCAGCCAGTGCATCTTCAATCAGAAAGTCAACCTGGACAGTCAGGCTATCTGCAGCCCGGACAGAACTGGTGCGACCAATCGTAAGGCATTTATAGAGGCGGTCTGGATTATCAGGGTTTTTGTTCAGTAGGACGTGAGAGAATATGTCTATGGGGCCAGTAAAATCAAGGACGGCAACGTTGTCGAATACGAGTAGCCCGACATTGTAGCGTCTAGTAGGAACCGTCATTTTTGATGTAATGTAGAAGCGGATATTCAGAATACTTCAAAAATGCAACAATATCAGGTCCATGTTTATATCAAATCTCCGAGGTTCGTTGAACCCTGCTTACTAACACCAGTGTGCCCTTGTTCCCAGGCCCAACTTTAGGTCTTGCTGACAGCGCCTGCATAATTAGTCACAGCTCGTACAGAGATAGCGTGGAGATTAATTATATCCTACTCAATGGAGCAACCTGTGCCCTGTAAAAGTCTACAACGTAGACAATTGTGGCTGGTCATCCTTCTATTAGCTTGATTAACTTCTTGAATGCAATCCAGCTCACCGGCCAAGCATAAATTAGTGTCGATGCAACAGCAGTCAAATTGAATCAAAAGCTTGCCTCGCACGACTGTTTCTTGCAGAACGAAAAATCTCATCCCTTTGACTCTCGTTTTTACGATAAGCTCAAAAAGTTGTGTGGGGGCTCATTGTTTACCCTACACCAGCCCCCGATCAGAACGATGACATCATGTCCGTGATTGTTCAAAAATGCTCTCAAAGTCATTCTCATCTCTGATGTGTCATGTAATTGATCACACTTTTTAATTGGCGTAACATAACTGAACCCATTTTACATAATAAATGAAATCCATGGATTAGTGATCGACGCTATGGCGTTTAGTCGCTGTCGGGACAGGCCCACAAACAACCGCACGCCTGTCTGTGCACTCACTCCACTTGTAACCGCGTTTTGATGCGATGGTAAGACAATCAGATGAAATACTGCCGACGTTGGTCTTCTTGGGGTATTCCATTGCGGGAAGTAATTATCTTCGGATTTGTCTTTGAGCGGCTTACCTGGAGATTGGACGACCAGCAGTAGAGAAGCATAATATGCTTGTGACATTGGTGCGCTTGCAGGAAATACATGCGGAATGTCACTAGCAGTTTCTGGGTTTACTAACTCGGCCATAGACCTAAAAATATCAAACAATAGCGGGAGTTACCGAATATCCCCAGAATCAGCAACTATAAACACTAACACGGAATGGTACCAAAGGCCGTTTAGCTTAAGCTGAAGGCTGGGCTTTATGCTTATATATGCACATAGATTCAAGGAGTGTGCTGACATAATATGTATTAATAGCTTAATAATAACTCTATCTATAGAAGTGAAGTCGGACAAATGAAAATATCTGCATGCGGCTTGAGAACCTGTGGAAACTATCTGAAGCAGCCAGTCTGGCATGCATTGTTCCTGAAGCTTTTGTAGTTTTGCTGATATTTTGCCTATTTGTTGAGCATCCTGCTCTTCGCTCGAATGGCAGACCCGTACTTGAAAAGGAGCCATGGGATCGGAAGGAGCGCTAAGGACAAAAACGCAAACACACTCCCAGCCCAATGTACGCCGAGATTCTCAAACATCTGTATGGTGAAGAGAGGGAAGACTGCTCCGAGAGTATATCGCAAGATTCCGTTTGCCGCAAGAGCTGCCGCATGTTAGTGATAGAATACTGAAGCTAGAGGGATGCTGTTTTACCTGATGCGGCACCCTGTGCGCCGTAAAAGTCAACCATGTAGACAATTATGGATAACTGTTGATTTGGATTAGTTGATATAGTAAGAAACCGAAGTTCAAAGACTTACAAATAAAGAAAAGGCCCCGATCCCAAACGGGATACCAGCAGCTACCAGGGATGCCCATCGGCCGCCCTCATGAGCCTCCCAGGAGTACCTGCACAATGAGTCAGTCCCGCCCACGAAAGATTATTTCGAAACCTACCAAAATAAACCAATTGGCAGAAAGACGCTTCCCACAAAGGCCGAATAAAGCCTGTGCTCTGGGTCTGCTATGCCTGTTGGACTAGCCTTGCGCGCCCTGGCATAAAGGGTGTGGTCAAAGATGCTGTAGATGACCATGGCTAAAATGTACCCAATGATTACGCTGATGAATGAAAGCCCGACCTCTCGAAGGTTGAACCCGTAGAAGCGTTGGAGGATGTAGGAAGCGCTAGAGAAGTAGCTGAAGATCATGGCATAGGCAAATGCGGCGTAGATGGCCAGCGAGAAGACGACGATCTCGGTGAATAACATCTTTGTGGGGCGTACTAGTGCGGCTCCAGCTATTTTAGATACCCGCTTGAAGGTAACTGGGCCCTTTGAAACCGAGTCGTTTCGCAGGATCCAGACCTTGGAAGTCTCCTTCATCGAGAGGCAGGCAATCCAGATGGGCGCCCCCACCATGAGGATCAGGTACTGCGTCCAGCGCCAGTCGTAGTCCTGGTCTTTCAGAATATATGCCCCCGCGAGCGGTCCCAGAGTGGGCCCCAAGAACGGGCTGAGGATGAACAACAGCGATGCGTCGGCTCCAGTCTTATCCAAGCGCCAAATGTCGGCAATTGATCCGGCGCCGATTGCCACACCCGCAGATCCGAGGGTCCCAGCAAAGAACCTGCACACAAGAAGTGACGCGAGGCTGTTTGACGCAGCGGCACCGCCGATAAAGGCCAGCAGGCATGTGCTCGTGATGACATATATCCACTTCCGACCAACGACCTCGGAGAACGGGGCGATGAATAGCGGTCCCAGCGCGATGCCAAAGGTGTATACCGTTAGAGGCAAAGTAGACACGGTTCGCGAGATGCCAAATCTTTCCATGAACAGACCAGTTGCGGGGACTGTGACCGAGGTTCCAAAGGTGCTACCGATGATTAGCGTGAACTGAGCCGAGTGTTTGCTTGCTTTGGGATTTGGTACATCAAAAAAGCCAAAACGCCAGGAACGATGGTATGGAACAGCTTTGATGCTTGGCCCCAGTTCCTAGGGTTTCTCAACTCTCGTGGATCATCCCACGCGATTGTCTCGCCGGTCTCCATGTCCAATGTCTCGCGGTTTGATGGGGGTTTTGAGCCTTCATTTGCTGTGGCTTCCGCTTCAGGCACCGCTATTGTTGAAGTTGGTGTATTGAGGGGATCCATTTCAGTCAATTATAACTGGGCTGTCGGATAAGCCAGTAGACCGGGTATCAATCAAGAAGGAACCGGCTTCGGGATAGCCTTGATGGGAGAAACCCTCTTTATCTTAGGCGACTGGATCAGTGCGAAACGACCCAATGATGTCAAAACAGAAATTATTGCGGGTTTCGAAACCCCTTGGTTTGTGTGGTGCTTTTATTATGAGCTGGTACATGCTCCTCGCGCTGCTCGCGGGTCCGAAGGCGCTCTATTCTTGAGACCGACGGCGGAGTGAATGGTACTTTCGATAATAAATTCGACGGCGTGTATTGAACTTGTTTTCGGGAACAAGTGGGCTCAGTTAGCATCAGCAATCCTGTCGGCATTATCAAGTAATGACGCCGCCTTGAGAAAAAGTCCGACGGACTCTAGCTAGATGCACAAATCATGTCGCGCTACTGCGGCGTGGTGCCAGATGTATTCACATTCATGTCAATTCGGGTTTAGCCTGGGCTCAAAACCGGCCAAAGGCAATGCAGCAAGTCGTTGTCTACAATGAGTTTGGATGGCATGACCCGGAGCATGGTTTGCGACATTCACAGAGGTCGTCTTTTGCTTTGCTAGTCTAATGGGCTGCCCTTTTGATACATGGCGAGCAAGGCTCTGGCCATTTTAGTCAACACGCCTAATGAATTCCGAAAATAAATCCCGAGTGTCCATTTTACATTTGACATCCCAATATCGCTAGATGTGATTCTATTATTGATAGATGGGGCCTTTAACCGCAGCAAGGTGGATACAGTCCAGCCTTGCGTGAGTCAATTAGTAAGATGCCTTGCAGCTGGATACCGAAGCATACTAGATGTACGAGAAATAATGCGCTTTACTAGAAGGAGATGTTGCTAGAATCGTAAACAGCAAACCATAAAAACGGCTTAGCATATCTATTATTCCGGAGTGCTAGTTATTCCTTGAGGCATTGACTAACAACTTTGCACACTCAGACATCAATGCAAGGAACAATGCTGCGCGGTAGGCACTAACACAACGCTCTATTATTAAACAATGGTAGATACTCTTCTAAAAAAAAATCTATAAATCATGGGCTTTACACATAATCGACTTGAATCTTGTACTTTTCTCCATGTTGCGACAACAAGGTGACCTTGACTCCCCATCCGGGGACATCGTAGGACTTCACGCCACTGAGAGACAGGGTGCCATCATTCAAATCCCCGCCCTCGCCGCACCCACCGGACGACGGGGTTGCGTCGAGAACGCGGATGGGACCTTGGCCGGTAGTGAGTGTGGTGTCGATGGTGTAGAGCAGAACACCGGGCGCGCACACGGTGGTGTCGAGGCCCTCTGCCACGCGAACCTCTGCGACCAGGGCCGTGGTCTCGCTGTTTGCAACCACGAGGGCCTTGATGCCGTCGGCTCCCTCGAGCGGCGAGAGGGTGTGCTGGGTGGTGCCGCGGGCGGCGACGCACTCGACGTTCTTGTCCGAGATCCAACCCATGCGCCACTGGTCCCAGGCGAAGAAGTCCGGGCCCGGTCCGCTAATGAGACCCATGATGCTCCAACCGCCGACGTAGTAGCCGGTGTCGAGACCGCCCTCGTAGGGGTAGTAGTCGGGGAGACACATGGTGTGGCCGGTCTCGTGGTTGACGGCCTTGTATCCCCACGTCTCAAAGGGGTCGACGCCAAAGGTGACGGTCCTCTTGGCCACGTACGCGCCCTCCCTTGTGCTGACGGGGCCGTTGTAGGCCATGGAGCGGACGAGGAACTCGCGGGCGGCGCGGGTGGCGACGACGTAGAGGAGCTCCGTCTGGGCGGGCGGCGACCCGGCGTTCTTGGCCATGTAGGCGTCCAGGGCATCCTGGATGTAGGCTTCGTGCTGCGCCGAGGTGAAGCCGCTCTGCCAGCCGTACGACCCGGCCGGGCTGGGCATGCGGTAGTACTGCGTCGTGTCGGCGTTGACGCTGAGCGTGAGGGCGCCGTTGCTGGCCGACTTATACCACTCGATGGCGTCGGGCACCAGGAAATCGCGGAGCGTCTCCGGGGGCTGGTCGGCCGGGGCCTGCGCGTCCGAGAAGTCGACGAAAATCATGGTGGCCTGGACGTCGCCCGTGCTGGGCACGCAGTCGCCGTTGAAGTCGAAGCCGACGCTGAGAAAGACATCGCTGCGGGCCGGCAGCTTGCAGCTTTCCACCGGCGTGCTGTTGCCGGAGGGGGAGGCGGTGCTGGTTTCCGACGAGGTGCTGCTTGTTCCGGATGGAATCGTGCTGGTTCCCGATGGGAGAGTGCTGGTCCCAAAGGTGATGGTGCTGATCCTGGTGCTGGACTCGATGGTGCTGGTCTCTGAATGGATAAAGCTGCTGGTGTGGGAGGAAATGATGCTAGTCTCAGGCCGTGTGGTGGCGCTGCTGTGTGATGGCGGAGGATAGCAAGCGGCGCCTGCAACAGATGCGGCTTGCCAGAGGAGCAGGGACAAAGCGGTAGTTCCAAACATTGTGAAGACGGTTGAGGAGTCACAGAGCTTGATGAGAGGAATTGGAGATTTTTCGAAATGCCAGACAGCGAGCGATGCCTATTAATATCTCTGCCATGTCTGGCCATGTCTCTGTGGCGCATCGCGATGTCTGCTAGGCCGCCGCTAACACTTCAGCCGTTGCTACTGCGTTGGAGTCGCAGCAGCGTGCGGACTCGAGGCCCAGGGACGTGCCCTGCTCTGTGGCTGAGCCCGGCGTGCACGCTGGCCAATCGAAGCTCGCCGACTGGATACCTGGCCGTGGCCTCCGATTTGGGCGCTGAAGCCCGGCAGTTGCCCGCCCGCTTATTCGCTTCGCTCGCCTCTCGTATCCCGCTCCAGCCACAGTGACGCTATGGAGCCAGCTGGCTCGCTTGGGTCTGGCACTGCATTAGTCGCCTGGAGACACCGTTGCTGGCGCACAGCTACCCCGCTTACATGCTTAATTGTGATGCTTGTTTGGTTGGACGTGTTACTGCTCTATTACTATTATCTTTACTTGTCTATATTTGGCATCCCTACGTTTAAACCCCGAATCTTAACCTCGGCCTCAAGCATTAGTAGTCACGTAGCTAGCGTGCTGGCCCTCGAATTCCCTGCTCTTGCCCAATGCTTTGGTCTGAATGAACCGTGTCTAGCCAGTTCGGCAATGATGGTGAGGCTTGCAACAGGCTTCCGTCTGCCTTGCCATGCTCCTCATCCATGTTTTCCTGCTCCTCCTCATCTACCACGCCCATGAGTGGAGAAAGCGCTTCACCCTCCCAGTCAGGATGCATATCCGTGTCGAATCCCGCTGACCCTCGCGAATTCCGCGCCAAAGACGACATTCTCGACATGCTTCGCCCCGCTGCCCTGAACCTCTGGAGCGAGCTCGCCCGCGACCCTTCAGAGGACCACGACGATCGAGCGCCCATTGACTTGGTCCACGCGGGATTGCCCCGGAGCGCGTTGAAGAAGGCCTGGTGCGCTAGCAACGACGCCGTGGACCCCGATGCAATGCTGGAGGCGCGCCTCGAGGAACCATCGGTCGAGATACTCGAAATTCGCTTAGGCATAGCAATCGCCATCCGGTTCATTAGCTCCTCAAAAGTCTTGTCGTAGTATAACTCGGGGCTGTTGGCCAGTATCTCAAGTCCATCCATCCACCATTCCACATCCGTTTTGGGCGGCGGGGGAGTTGGGGCCTCCTCGGCCCGTGGATGCATCAACGCCATGGTGTTTCTGAGGTGTTCCTCCAGTTCGGTTTGGACCTGCTTCACAAACTTGTTCTTGCGCCTTATCGGCGTCGCCCATGCGTGGTGCTTGCGGAATTGGCTCAGGAATTGATCAATGGCCACTTTCGCCGAGTCCTTTTCGTTGGAGGTAATCTTGTCAATTGCCCTGAGGCAGCGCGGGACGTGGAACGAATGGCCATCTCCCTGTATCCCGAGATCGGCATCTTTTGATCTGCGCAGCTTGTCGCGTGGATCCGGCACGAAGAAGCGAGACTCGTCGATGATCATCCTGCAAATGATCATCAAAAAGTGCGTCGCAGAAATGCCAGCGAGATATTCTTGGTTCAGCCAAGCTTGCCCATCATTTTTATCCGGGGGATGTATTTGCAGGTCCCGCCACAGGTGAGCAAATAGCTGACTACTGTAGGTCCACAGGATGATATCGTTCCAGTTCATCTTCCACCGACTGACAGAAACGGGATCCGATGTGATTTTCCGCATGTCTTTCAACTTGTCTTGTTCCGTTGCAGCTCCCTTCATTTTCTCAAGGCGTCTTTTGCACCATGCCAGACAAGGCTTGAGGACAAGTGTCAGGGTGCCTCCAATAGCACCGAGAAGCTGGCTGGGGATCGACGCGTTTTCGCTGCCTTCCAGCAGATGCTGAAGTGTCCAGAGATCGACCGGACCATTCCGAGAAGGATCCAATGGTACGTAGTGGTCAATAAAATTTCGAGCCTTGTTCAGGTGTTCTTGAACTTCACTTCCCGTGCCATAATAGTAGGAATAGATTCGAGCCAGGTGTCTATGAAAAAGGAATGATTCGCGAGGTGCCATTATATCCAGGCTTGCCCGGTTTCTCTCTCCACGGTGGCTCGGATCAAGGGGGTCGTAGCTAGTCTTCAGCTCAGATTCCAACATGACGCGCGCCACCTTTCGCGTGCTTGTGGATCTCGCTGTCCTGGCCAAGTCTAATATCCTGCATCGCCTTTCTTTGCTCGAAGACGTTTTCTCTCGAAATGGAACAGATATCTTAAAATAGTGACGAAAAGACCTGTTGAAAACGTAACAGCTATCCAGGAATTCTGCGCATAGCGTATCGATGTCGGTTGCGGGAGTGAATGAAGGGTCGGGCATGGCTTCAACACCCGACTCTCCTGGTGTGACAGATATTGCGATTGAAGATGGACTTGAATTACCAATATGAGCCGATTTGATAGTTGAAAGCGTAGGGTTCTGTAGCGTCTCATCTGGGTCTGGAGTGATCTCCATCGCGCTGGCACGGGTATCGGTTGTCGTTTGTCTGTGTCGCTTTGCCGGGGGTCTAGGAGACAATGACCTGGTGGTATCATAATTAAGGTTGGTCTCGTTTGTCGTGCTTCCTGTACTTCTAGGCCTCTTGCTCGCTTCTGGATAGAAGTTGCAGTCCTCTGAAGAAAGTGTCTCGTGTGCATCTTGGGCTGGTCGGCTTTTGGGTACAAGTGGGATTTGATTCGTGCGAGATGCAAAAGTGGACGCGCTCGTTTGGCGAGGTTGTTTTGAAAAGCCCCATCTGTTTGTGGCTTTGGAGAATTGGTCAAGACTGGGTCTCGAATGTCAGTACCGCCATGTGGAGAACAATTCCTTACTATCCTACTTACGATAGTGAGAAGCCGTATTTCTCCTTCAGCAGTTGCACTACCCTATTGCGGCTCAAATTCTGGTCTAGATACATTTCTTGGATCCTGTCTTTGTAGAGATCCATTTGATCGTCGGAAACCTTTGGGGCCCGCAAAGCCTTAGAAGACCGCTCATTTGCCCAGGTGATCTTAGCGTACGCATTTTTCGGGGCCATGCCAGTTTGATGCAAGTGGGAGGGCATAAGGTCGATGCTATACCAGGACAGAGCGAGAAAGAGAGATGGGTGGCTGATGGTGGAAAACGCCAACGGAGGCAAACGATGCAAGGATGCGTAGTGACAAAGAATGCAGGTGACATGACCATCAGAACAGGGATGCTCATATACGTAATGAATGGTTCGCATCGAGGCCGACCGGGAGAAGGCAACGAACCAGGTGCGCCCTGTGGCTGAATCTGCGCCTCACTCTCCAGGGTCGGCTCTGAATCGATTGGATGGCAAGTCAATGCATCTGAATCTGACGCTCTTCTATGCCCAATGACGTGCAGACAAGGACACTTTGGCGTTACACTAATCCTAGTATGGAAATTCCAATGTTTACCATCTTTTATTTCTTTCCTTTTTCTCCTCATTTTTTTTTCAGAGCGAGCCTCGGGAGGTCAACGCGCCGGTAAACATGGAAATATGCCTAACGGACGGCTGTGCTGGTGGCGCGAAGCTAATCCCTTTATGGAAACTCCAAACTTTTGCCTCCAAGTCCTTTCTCAGGGCCTGCCGTCTGTGGATGGAAATGCTGGACGGGTAAAACTGAAACGAAAATAAGCTGGAAAAAAGCCATCTGGCGACATGCATACATGTGCTGGCACCTCGTAACAGAGTGTTGGATATTCCTTTTTGGGAATTTCCAAACATGACCACATACGTCATTTGCCAATTCATTTACATTCGGACTCGTATTTAGGCGATAAAAGTGTTTATTTTGTTGAGGAGTTTGCCAACAATGACTTACAAAATACATCTACCTGAACATTTAAAGCCCATTGTATTCCAATTCCTTTCCTCTCCGTCCTGCAATGCATTGATCAATCGCTCTACCAACCTCACTTACATCTACCCTTTCTTCATAATCTCCATCTCTTTCCACTTGAAAATGGCTCTGGATCCTTTCAAATATGCACAGAAAAAGAATGCAGACAGCGTTCTTGCACACGTGGGAGCATGGACCAATACCCAGTCCACGTCAAAGCCTAAGACGGTATGAATCATCGAGGGCCTTGGTACAATACGCTAACTACAAGCCAGGCACCACCGTCCAAACCCGAACCCAAGTTCCAAGTCAAAACTTGAGCTTCATGCTTAGCAATTTTCAGAAGATGGGAATGGGGAAATGGTAGGAAAACATACCACCATTGACCCTAAATTTGCCAACAAAGATTCTCTTTGCGATGCTGCTCATGATCAATATTAAGAACATTGACGATGAGTCTCGAGCTTCGGCCGAGCAGGGGCTGTCGCCATATAGGGCCAAGGGAAATGAAAGACAAAATCGAGGCAAGACGCGAAGGAAATTAGTAATATTACGTTGGAGATGCATGTGGTATGATGCAGCGCATTTGGACGCGCATTGTAGACGATAGAGCAGAATCAAATTAATTCAAACGGTCAACCATGCAACTTCCATCTTGACTATGAGAGTAATTGACAAATTTGTGAAGAATATTCTTGATTTTGGCTCTCAATAGCGACTTGATCTTCCCTAGGTTATTGTCGCACGATCGACATATGCCATTTTATCCACCTCTAAAGCGGCCACGCGCGTGCAAACCCATTCCCTGAGGCCGAAGATGTTGTAAATAAACAAGGATTCCGACATCCGATAACCCAATAAAAAGACGTTGTTTGCCGGGCAATCTACCCAATCCAGTGAATCCGCAGTGAGAGCAACATCACTGAATCATGGTCAGAAACTCGGTTCCTGTGGCTACAGCCAGGCAGCACCAAGCAAACAATTCCAAATTGTTTTCAAGCTGTCATCCCGGATGTTTTCTTTCCGATCCCAAGTGTAGTTACGAACGAACATTCCCACAACTACCACAGCCGCGGAATCTTCTTCCAACACCCTTTTGCGAGGATCCACCCACCCACGACGCATTTTCCTATTCAAGAACTAACCGCCTTCATTGCGATGCCTACTTCCCTAGAGCAACCAGATATGGAGACCATAAAGTGTCCACCGTGGCTTACACCCGTGTCTCTGCCTCCTCCGAATCGCGAAAAGAGTTCCGCTGTATCTCCCGAGCTGGAAGTGGATCCGATAAAGCGCGATGGTCCATCAAAGAAGCAGAATAGCCGCAAGCTAGGTTATTCTTCATCAAACGTCTCTAACTCGCGGCCTTCGCCGTTTCTCAACTCCGGCGTCTTTCAGGAATGGCTCGCCGGGTCACCAATCAAACTTGTCAAGGCACCTGTGCCGGCAAAGAAGACCTTCATCAAGCCTAGCCGCAAACGCACGAATGTCCACAAGATGTATGCAATCGAGGAAGAAGAAGAAGACGTTGTTCCGCCGGAATTTTGCAACGTCAACGAAACCAAAAACAAGCGCCGCGACTGAGGAGAATGATGAGCAGTGTGGCGTGAGACGATTGAATGGAAGTGTCGGTCGTGGAGTACAACTTCACGATTAGGTGCCGCTGCAGCATTTTTTGGGAAGATTCCTTTCGCTCGCCAGTGATTCTAGGAGCTGAAGTACGTATCGCAATACAACCCAAGCTGTGTACATTTTTCTGATCAAAACTCGTAGCGGAATGGCTACTTAGGTCCCTGTTAAAATCGGTACGTTTATAAATGAGCAAATCATCCAACGACTCGGGACACCAAGATGGCGACCCTGACGGAAGCATGATGCACTTTTCATGGAGACGGCAACTGTAAAAAATCGCACGGAGGTATGTAACAAGTTCACGAGTAAGCTTGCTTCCATCATGTCTACGCCAGAAAGCCGGCATCACTGCACGATCGCGGACCTAACTTGTGTTTCTAGGTTTGGGAATAGTTGCTATATCCCAAAGATGGCGTCTAGGTGGAGCGTGCTGGCAGAGCCGAAGAATGTTGCCAGATGTTATCCGATGGGTGCGTGAGAAAGTAGCCGCAGTCTCGCCAAGGAAGCTGCCGAGGTGCTATTACACAAGTGCGCTATGTTTTAAGCTGTGTTTTAAGCTGTGTTTTTTTAAAAGGAGTACAATTTTCCTAGACATGGCGAGTTCCAACGTCGCCCAGTCTCTGGTGAACCGAGGAGAAATGCACGATACCTAAACCAGCCGCTTCAGGGTTCGTACCGCTAATTGCAAGATTAAAATCATCTACCACGGTACAAGCCGCGTGAGTCTCGTTGTTATGCATTTCGCCATGACCTTTACTTGATGCCCTCATGTCGAGCGCTATTGATATCGTATCCCAGCCCAAAGCAATGCAGCGAGGATCGAGTTATTTTGCCATGGTGTGGAAGTACTTCGAGAGGCATGAATTGAACCCTCTGCGATCCCAGACTTCAACCTCTGTACATATTGGTAGGCGTAACCACTTTGCGCACAGTGGTTAGGTTTCGCGTCGTAGCGATAAGCAGGTGATGTGTGCATACTTAAAATGCCCGCAGTCGCTAGCATGGCATTTTGCGTTCGGTCTGCCAGGTGTATCGATATATCGAGGTTGCAAAGCTCTATTTTAAAAATGCTCGAAATGTTTTATTTTCCTATAATTATACATTTCAGGAACACTCGCGGTCCCGTTTCTCAATGCCCACTGCGATACCAAAAGGACATTGGATCGTTGCTGGCCAACGAACCATATTGAAACGCCGACCACGTCTGAGGCACCACTAAACAAAGTCCTTGAGCCCTGGGTGAAAGTGCACTGGACCATGCATTTTTCATCCACAATTAATGGGTTTTTTGCCTTATTGGCTTATTCCCAAAAAGGCAAGGCCATTTAGCGCGTTTGGGGATGCTTTGTTGTGATTAGCGCTGTTGAGTGCAGGCGCCAGTGCCCAGCCGTCAGCCCAACTCCGCCTCTCGCGAGGGACTTGTTTACTTCACGCGCAAATGAACATGGCTCAGGATGCACGCGCGTGCATCCCGTTAGCTCGCACCTCGATTACGTCTCTCTCAGAAGATCTGCTTCTGGCCATATTTCAAGATGACTGCCTCGGCCATGACGACATTATCGCCCTGCGCCTGACTTGTCGCCCCCTCAGCAACGCCGCTGCTGTCATTCTCTTCCGCCGCATTCAGATATCTCAGCTTCGTTGCGACCGCGACGACTTCTTATCCATCTGCAGCAGTCCTCATCTTGCCCGACATGTCCGCGAAGTTGAGTGGCAGGAGGTCTCTTGGTTTCCCGGCTACTTTCGTCAGGCATCCGACCCCGATGAAACCGTCGAATCTACCCTCGCCAAGATTGAAGACTCGGCCGATCAGTTGTTTTGGCTCAATGTGGTTCCTCCAAAGAATCCCGCAATCGACGTAGAGAAGCTCCAAGCCCGACGTGATGCCGCTATTGCGGAATTCCGTCATCATTTCCACAATGCTCTCGCCAATTTGCGTCTTCTCCAAACTGTTATTTCCCGACCTATGCCTGAAGACCGCATTCTGGACTTGTGCGAGTACCCAATCGCTGTCAGATATCTAAGTTGCCATCACCCTTCAAAGCCCCTGGAGGAATCTGAATGGATACCGCAAACCAACGACGGGCTCTTCCTATTTCTTCTACCTGGTATCGAGTCTTCACTTTGCTCTGCCACCAGGCTGCTTTGGGAAGATGAGTCGTTAGTTACCGGCAGCTATCTTCGCCAATCGTTACCGGGAGCTTTTCGGTGCCTTGATACGTTGAGCATATCCATTACACCCACCTCAGACATGCAATACCCCAATTTTGCGGCCAACATTGATGCGGCAATCAATGTCCGGAACTTGAGCCTGGAAACAACGTGGGAAGGATATTGTCCACAGCTTCAACTCCACATGCTTCGATTCCGTCCTCTCGAAATGATATCTGACTGGTCGCGCCTCCACTCATTGAGCCTCAAAACCATGCCCGAGGCTGGCCCTATTCTTGCAGCCATTGTGGAGGGTAGCGCCGAAACATTGCGCCACTTGCATATTAGCAATTGCCGCGTACCCTTCACATCGGTGCAAAAGCTTGCCGACAACCAGGCCTTGCATCTGAACTCGTTTCGGGTGGTTGATTATCTCTATGAGCCAGATCTATATGTTGATGAGCATCGCTTGATGTCTTTCATCAACAAAGAGCCGGGCGTCATAAGCGATCATTTCATTCGGCTTCCTGGCAGACCCAGCCGTGCTGATTCGAACATGATTATCACAACAACCATCGAAAACATCCCTGAAAGCCGACGTCGCACCCTCGAAAACCCAGTTTATGTAGAAGAACAGTCTGTTTGCAGCGACGACGACTCACAAGACAGTCGACAATATCGACGCCGCAACGGCCCCAAGTGGGAATGGGACTATTTCCCCAGCGCTGGCGACGTGTATTGCTACCAAGTTCCGCACACGCACCCTGAGGCCAATCCTACAAAATGCTGGAAATTCATCAGTCGTGATGACAGAGTAGGCTACGGCGATGACCCTTTGGATTGGTTTGAAGAGTGGGATCCAGAGGCTGGGGACATGGAAGAGCCAACACCATTTTGCGAGGACCTCTTTGACTTTTTCGAGATGTGCTTTGACATGGATGAACCACTATCCAAAGACGGAGGTTCGTCTTCTGACAGAGTTCCGCCTGTAGGGGCCATTAAATATGATGACGAAGAGGCTCATCTTGCGCATGAAGTTGGAATATTCCGCCGCTAAGTCACCATGGAACCCGACAGAGCTGACAAGAAAAACGTCAGTAATTCTGATTCGAAAACTTTCAATCCTTAGCCAAATAACCATAGCAAGAAGAGCCTTGATTATTGATCGCCCGTTCATCCTACGGAAAAGCCAAAGTCCAGCATCCTATTTCTGACCTTTCGACTGAACAGTGACATTTCTAAACGGTGATCATATATTTCATCTCTCAACCCCGTAATATGGTTTCAAATGGAAGCTAAACTTTAGGAAACAAGTTTTTGACAGGATCTTCTATTCTGAGAGCCATTGCCGTATGTGAAAGCCTGGTGGTTTGAATCAGTCTATGGCTTGGACCTCGTCCGAGGTTGGATTGTCCATGATGAAAGCACACGAATGAATCCTCGTTCTTGCGCATGCAAATGGAATATACACATGAATTAAGAAACTTTATTTTCGAAATGTGATGTATTTAATCCACGCATGGAAGCAAAATGGCAAAGAAATAAATGGCAGTCGTCATGACTTCGTCAATTAGGGTGGAGTGGGTTAATCTCGTCGAGTTCCTCAAAATTACAGAGCGGAGCGCCAGAACTCAAGTATCCGTCTAAAATCCATGTTTGGGTTGGACAATCTGATAAAATGAGTCAAGCCGGCCAACTCAGACATCTTTTTCGGGACTCAGACGGCATGCTATTTTCATTGCCGACGCCCCAAGTCAGCTTATCAGCAAAAGTCGGGGCGCTATTGCCGGTTTCGGCCGTCAATCTGCTTCCCCTCATGAACTCCACAATCGGTTGGAAATGAGCCGACCACGCTGACGAAGCCGAATTGTTCAACATCAACCTGGTATAAATGACTAGCTTGAGTGCAGACTCGAGCGAAGCAACATTAGCCAATTCCAAGCTGTGCAAACCCACTCGTGTTTCGCCACGTAACAATCATGGAACCGTACCGATTGACTGCAACCGAAGTAGTCGCCAAAATCAAGGATGGCACGCTCACAGTGGAAGAATATGCTCGGTCGCTGCTCAGTCGGATCCAAGAGCGCGACTCTGTGGTGAAGGCCTGGGCATACCTTGATGCCGAACATGTCATTGAGCAAGCAAAGAAACTTGACCAGGTCCCGCCTGAAGCACGAGGGCCTCTACACGGTGTCGCAGTGGGTGTGAAGGACGTCATTTATACCAAAGGTATGGCCACTCAGAGAATGCAAAATTCAATACCGCAGCAGACAACCCTAACTCGACTAGATATGCCTACACAATTTAACTCGAGCATCTATGAAAACGATGCTCCCCAGGTCGATGCGGCGTCAATTATAATCCTCCGCAAAGCTGGAGCGCTAATTCTCGGCAAAACAACAACGACCGAATTTGCGGCGACAACACAGGGCCCCAAGACGACAAATCCCCATGATTCCGGCAGGACACCTGGCGGCTCATCATCCGGATCTGGGGCTGCCGTCGCAGATTTCCAAGTTCCCATCGGCCTTGGAACTCAGACTGGAGGCAGCACCATCCGGCCGGGCTCGTTCAACGGCATTTATGCAATGAAGCCTACGTGGAATGCCATCTCGCGCGAAGGCCAAAAGATATATTCGCTCATTCTCGACACTTTGGGACTCTACGCGCGCAGCGTCGCCGACCTGGAACTGCTTGCCGACGTGTTTGCCCTCAAGGATGACCAGCCCGCCGACGAGGCCTTCACCGTCAAGGGCGCCAAGTTTGCCATTTGCAAGACAGTCATCTGGCCGCAGGTCGGAGACGGAACAGCAGCGGCAATGGCCAAAGCCAAGGAGCTTCTCGAAGCCCAGGGCGCCCAGGTGGATGAGATTGAGCTCCCCGAATCGGTCAAGGACTTGCCCAAGTGGCACGCCACCATCATGTCGACGGATGCGCGCACCGCCTTTTTCCCGGATTACTGCTACTCCAAGGAACAAATCTCCGACCAACTCGCGGGGCACGTGGAAAACCGGACCAACATTTCGCGCGCAGCAGAGCTCGAGGCCTCCGACAATATTGCAGCAGCACGACCAGTTGTGGACAAGGTTCTACAGGAGTATGCCGCAGTCATTGTGGCCAGCGTGCCGGATGAGGCCCCAGAGGGAATCGTGTCTACCGGAAGCGCCAGCTTTAATATTATTTGGACAGTAAGTGTTCCATTATCAATCAAGCACACAAACGTAGCTCATATCTGAACAGGCCCTCCACACGCCCGTGGTCAATGTGCCCGGTTTCACTGGCAAGAATGGTCTGCCCATTGGTCTGTCTCTAGTCGCACCTCGATACCACGACAGACACTTGTTGGCAGTTAGCAAGAAGGTGGGAGAGATTTTCGAGTCGCAGGGAGGATGGAAGTCAAAGTTATGAGAGATAAGGTATATTGATGCTGGCACTGGTAGGAGGCCTCAAGGTTAATAGATGCACATATTATAGCACGATTACCGCGCGTATTCAGAATAAAATAATCCATTCATACAACAGCTTCCGTGTCGTAAGATAACGGTCGTATATTCGTACACATTATTGAGCCTACCCTGCAGAGAGTTCTCAGAGAGTAGGGTGGCGGGAGACTTCGGATCGCGGTTTCATTTAGACATTGCCATTGAAGCCGGATTTCTTGCATTGAGTGCAGGATTAATTTAGCAAAGAAAGCGAACATCTGATTCTCAGAATGAATTTCAATCCAACATGATTATCCACCCGAAGCCCGCAAACTTCGACCTTCTACAGCCCTGCGAATCCATGACCGAGCTACCGCCGAAGACCATTGGGCTCATCCCAGCAATTGAGGCTGTGTTTGACGAGAGCTGTGCACTTATTCGTGCCACTTCATGTGGGATGGCACATCTAGCCAATTAACCACCTTGCTGTTGTGACAGATTACGGTGAAGCAGCGGCCTCCCGTCATCCATGATGATGATGGACCGTGGTGAACATTGGGGCGCCATGTGGCCCGCGTCATTCGTCCCCACCTCGGGTCGCGATTCATGTGGTGGAATTTTTCGGAGCTGCAGGCATCAGGTCTGGCAAAGGCACTCTAAATAAAGCTTGAAACTCAGGTCTGCGGGTAACATGTTTTTTTTTTGACATTCAGCAAGAAGAATTAATGGAGGCGAGCAAACGCGAAACCGTCTGTGTTGATGTGCTGCTTTTCTAAAATAGATATTCGCTGAGTAGGTATATCTCAGACATGTCTTGGGCTTAAGACGTCTCTTAAGGCTGCATTTGGATTGTTGAAACTGTATGCTGCCGTCAACATGCATCCACCATCTTGAATAAAGGTTCCCCGGGCTTTTCGGTTCATGATCCGGATGGGGGCCGGTTGGGATAGCCGAGCGATGAGCAGGGCACCGACAAAAATCCCGAAGCAACAAGGCCCCATGAGCATGTAACAGGGGAAGTATCCATCAGTACTCCCAAAAATGGATCACCAAGCATCACAGATCGCCTCAGCTCTTCTGATAATCCCAGGGATCGCCCAATTTTGTCATTTTTGTTTCATGTCTCCACAGCAGCTGAACCCGATCCCTCGCTACTTTCGACGTTCTTGATGGCCTTGGTGGGAGACATCCCCGCAGCGGTTTCAACAGCACCTCGTATCAGGTACCACGGGAACTTTTTTGGAAGATGTTTTTGGTTTTAGAAGAGATGCCACGTAATCCCCGCAGCTAGCAGGACCTCGCATCGGAGAATTAGCGTGGGCCGTGACAGTCGGGGTGCCGTGCTTCTTGAGCACTGACGATGTTTTGCAGTAGCTCCGCAGACGAAACTCACTAAGCTTAGATAGGTGCGCCCAACAAGGTGGGAATACGGGCCCCGGCCTGGAGATGGAGGATATGGCTCCAGCCGATCAACCGGCTCGGATCCAGGAGGGTATTCCTGCGATTCCGTAACTCACCTGAACCCCCAGAACCAGGGTCAATAACCACAACTTTACCAAGGCTATCACACGGACCATCTGGCAAGAGGATGGAGTTTCTGGAGGGTTCAATCCAAGACTTGACGTTGAGAAGAAAGATGCCTGAGCAATTTGCTATATAACCAGGCTTCGTTGCCTCTGGCTGAATATTCTGTCTTCACTCACTACCTTTCCAACACTTTCTCACCTCAACCCTTCGTTTACAGCTTCCCTTCTCTCGCTTCCATTGTTTTTACATCTTCACTCGCTCAAAATGCGTTCTACTATTGCTACTGGTGCTACCACGATGCTGGCCATCTCGTCGGTGCATGCCAAGCTGTCTGCATCCGACTTGAACGTCAAGCTCGGCGATGCCACTGACCTGTCTAGCGATGCTTACCAGCTCGCTAATGGGCTTGATGATTCCACCGCTGGCGCGGATGGAAAGGTGAGACTTCACATATGGACTGAAATCCGAGGCTGCAACTAACACGCGCATAGAAACTCGTCGAGGATCTTAGCAAGATAATTGACGTTGTGACCACCATTTGTGATGATCTCGGTGACAAGGAACTGAAACGCTCCTATGGCTACGGAAGCGGGTCTGGATCCTCTTCGGGCTCGTCTTCGGGGTCATCCAGTGGACACGGAAAGGCTGGTGCCTCTGCTGGAGCATCTGCTGGTATCAACGTCGGAGGCTCTATCGGCGGCTCTATCGGCGGCTCCGTCGGTGGTTCTGTTGGCGGTTCTGCTGGGGGCTCGGGCTCTTCTTCCGGTGGCTCCTCTGGATCCGGATACCACTCTGGTAGCGGTTTGTCCAGTGGTTATGGATCATCCGGAAACTCTGGCTATAAGCGTGCCAAGCGCACATTCGGCTGGCTCTTCGGTGGCCACTCAGGCCTCGGCAGCATTGGTGGATCCAGCGGTTACGGCAGCTCGAGCGGATCCAGCGGCTACGGCAGCTCTACTGGGTCTTCCGGTGGTTATGGGGGTATCAGTGGAGGAGTAGGTGGTTCTACTGGAGGTTCTGGTAGTGGCTCTGGCAGCTCCGGGTACGGGTCCGGGGGCTCCTCCAGCGGCTCCACGGGAGGCTCTGCCGGTGGTTCTGCTGGTGGCTCTGCTGGTGGCTCTGCTGGTGGCTCTGGATCCTCTTCAGGAGGCTCTTCTGGGTCCGGATCTGGGTCTGGATATGGCTCTGGCTCTGGCTCTGGTAGCTCCACTGGCGACTCCGGTGGTTCTAGCAGTGGTTCTGCTGGTGGTTCTGCTGGTGGCTCTACTGATGGCTCAGGTAGTGGCTCAGGTTCTTCCGGGGGCTCCTCCGGGGGCTCCTCCGGATCAGGATACAGCCCTGCTGGAGGATCTTCCAGCGGTTCTACTGGCGATGACTCCAATGGCTCTACCGGTAGCGCTGGCGGCGATTCTGACTCATCTTCCGGTGGCTCTTCTGGATCTGATTCCGGTTCTGGGGGTTCTGCCAGCGGCTCCACTGGCGGCTCTTCAAGTGGTTCTACTGACAGCTCAGGCAGTGGTTCTGGATCTTCTGGTGGCTCCTCTGGCTCTGGATCTGGATACAGTCCGGCTGGCGGCAACTCCGGGTCCTCCAGCGGTTCATCAGGATCTGACTCTAGCACTGGTGGCTCTGCAAGCGGCTCTACTGGCAGCACTGATGAAGGTTCCGATTCCTCCAGCGGCTCATCTGGATCTGGATATAGCCCTGCCGGTGGTTCTTCAGGTGGCTCTACCAGTAGCACTGGTGATGACTCTGGTGATGACTCTGGCGACTCCGGATCCGGATACAGCTCTGGAGGTTCCTCTGATGGCTCGGGTTCATCTTCCAGTGGCTCTTCTTACAAGCGCTCCGAGTACGGCAGCGACGAAACCTGCGCCGAGTTTGAGACGGTAACTATACTTCAACCCTTCTTTAAGATACAATTCTAACATTTCACGCTAGTTCATTGAGAATGTCACCAAGACCGCCAATTCCATCACCACTCACGCAAAGACTATCTCCAAGGTCGGACTGACGGCTGAACTCAAGACGATCGTCACCTCTACCAAGAGCTCTGTCGACGAGTTTGGATCCAAGTTCTTCGCAGTTGCTCCATCTTGCAAGTCCACTGGACAGCACAGCCTCGAGCAGGCTGACAAGGCTTTCCAGGCTTGCATTACTACCCTAAACTAAGTAAGCAAAGCGGAGAAGAATAGTGCACTGGAATCGTAATCAATCACTCCATGTGTCTTTGGGATGGAGGAGCAGGCGGACGACGAAATTAGATCAATCACGTTCTTTAAAAAGGCTCATCGGAAGCCCTTCGCTCACTCTCTTATATAATGTACTCAGATACAAATTCTACAAGTTCGAAGCAAATTTCGCCATTTGTCCCCAAGCTATTTTCTTCATCTTTTATTTCCAGACATAGCCTATCTCTAATTAAGTTCGCGGCTATCAATACGAGTCAAATCGATCAATTGAGCTCATATTCGACTTCTCTCCTAAAGTCCCAGGGACTCCCTTGGCCCCATCTTCACAGTCCTATATTTACTAGGCCGTTGCAAAAATTTGTCTTTGATAGTAAGACCTCTGCACATCTAATCTTCTGCACATCAGAAACGATACTTCCATTCACCCACCTCTTTTTCGGTGTCATTCCTTACTTCATTCATGATGGCGAATCTACCAACAAGAAGTGTGATTCTTGCCAATTGAAGGATCAAAAGCCTAGCGCAAAAGCCTGGTATCCCAAGGCTGCGCTTTTGAGCTGGCTTGGCTGGGGCACATGTCACCACTGAGTAGACATGCACAACTTTATATTCTCAGCACCATAAATATTTCGACTTAACATCTAGGTATAATATGATGTAGAAAGCTATAAGTAACGTGAGTGACAGAAACAAGCAATTTTATAGCCTGTGAATATTATCTGGTGCTCGTTGATCTTCGGTCCGAGCCTACTGTGACGGAGGTTTCCAGCCAAACACGATACTGAAACATTTTCTGAGGATTTGTCCCACCTTTGAGATAATAGGGCGAAGGAAATTGGTCGCATTGTGATGTCACAATTTATCACTGGATGTCTCAGCAGGTCACCAATCACGGCCAATCATCCCGACTACTTATCGAAACTTGACCTCGGCATGATTGTGGCCAACCAAGACTTGATGAAAAGAATATTTTAAATGCTAATGGTTAGGTTTAAAATACTTATAGGATTTGATTTAGGGTAGCCTGTGAGATTCTATCGAGACAAACCACCAAGGAAATAAACATTGCCGGCATTTACTACTTCCGCTACAACAGGCCATGATGAAGCTAGCCACTGAAAATTTAAAAACAACGGCAATTATATTGACTTGATTTAATGCGTTGAAAGTGCATAACCCTTGTTTCTATCATGAACACATTACAACGATTTCAACACATGACAACTTTCTCGCGTTGCTTGGCGTTCATCTGACCAAAAGCCGTTCACCAGTCGTTGAAGAAATGAGACCATTGGAGAGGGACTTATAACATATATCACTTGAGTTCTCGTGATAGAAATGCCACGCACATCGGCCATATCTCGGCTCCATCGCCAGGAACCGATAATGAGGCGTGCCAGCACTATCACATAGAGCCAAGCAACGGCAACTTTAAACACAACAAATCTCGAACCGGCAAAAATACAAGGTAGAAACGAGGCGGGTTCACGACAGTCCCATCAACTCGAGCTCTATCACCTTCGTGCCTCGCGAGCTCCATCATGTCCTTGAGTCAAAATACGACTTAATATACGAATAGATGCCTTGAGGCAGATTATAAAAAGACTTATGCCTGTCAATCCTCTTATCCACATCCTCACTCATCCAGCATCATCCACCACCTCCTTCCCCTTTCTGAGTATTCCCAAAGCCCCAAATACCACAACATGAAGTTCAATACCGCCTCAGTCATTTTTAGTCTTTTGGGCGGTTCCTTGGCTGCCCCGCTTATTGCCGATGAACCTGCATCCAACCTAGGCGCACGGGATGCACAGGGCACCAATGAGAACACAATCGATGCTCGGGAAGTCACAGTTGGAGACTACCAAAAGAGAGACCCCGAGGCTCTCTTCAGCGTAGATGACTTCATGAACATCTACGGATTTCCATATGACGATCTTTTCGGTGGGGCCAGTGTTAACAAAGCCTTCAGGCGATCAACCGATGCCCTCTTCACCAAGGCTGACTTCAAGTCTATTTCCGGCATTTCATTTGATGATTTCGTGGCTCAACTTGGCGCTGGGGGTATTCGAAAGAGAAACGCCAATACCCTCTTCAGCAAAGCCGACTTCATGTCCATCTTTGGGTTCCCCTATGACGATTTAGTGCGTGGGTCCGGTCTCAACAAAGCCTTGAAGCGAGACACCGATGATTTCCTCGGCCTCGACAGCTTCAAGTCCCTTTACGGATTTTCATTTGACGATTTATTGGGTGGGTCCGATGAGAAACAGTCCTTCAAGCGAGACATGGGCGGCCTCAGCATGGATGACTTGAAGGCCCTGGACGATATATTTGGTGGTTCCGATATCACCAAAGCCTCCAAGCGAGAAGTCGGGGACCTCAGCATTGAGGACTACGTCGCCATCTACGAGTTGATGAATGAGACCGGTCTCAACAAAGCCCTCAAGCGAGACATTAGCGACTTCACCATTGATGACGTAAACACCGCGTACGAGCTACTAGGCCAGGCCGGTGAGGCCGCTATCAACCAGGCCTTCAAGCGAGAAACGAAATACATCCTCAACCCCCAGCAGCAAGAGGATCTGGAGGCTATTGTTCAAGAGGTTCTCGATCGATTTAACCGACACCAATCTTCAAGGAACTAATCAAACGGTCTCGACGGGGAGGACTATGTTCTGTAGCCTCTCATCTTGCGTGGGCCTGTGCTTGCTGGCTATGGGGCCAGTGTCAATGTGATTGCTGAGGAAGGCAAGGGTCAACAAAAACAAGTCAATCATCTCAGCTCATATGCATTATCAAAAATTTGAGCTTCAGCGATTTCGACTCTGAAAACATTAATTACTGCTGGGATCCGGTCACTCTTTGACAAGGAAACGCCCAGTTGATCGCTTGGAAGCACTCAAAAGTCGTGGTGGATCATTTTTTTCGTGTTTCAATGTCGGTTTGGCAGTCTTGGTCAAAGGGCAATTCTCTTTTCGGGTATTCTGTTTGCTGAAAGATTGTGATGGACGATTCCAAAAGAAACCCCCTTTTTCATTTCATTCATTTCGGGCTGCGTATGAAAGACTACTTCCTAGAGTAGATTTTTCTTCTCAGTCTTGATTTTAGCTGTTATTTTCACAACCAATAAAAGACTATCTTAAACGCCTTAAATTTGCAGCAGTGATATATGTGAGTAACATGTTAAAAGCAGAAGAGGAAAATAGAGTCCAATCCAACCCCTCACTTCAAAGCGCACAGGCATAATGTGGTGAAAGTGTAATACTAATGCACCAACTAAGCTAAACTCAATCTATGGCCGAAGTTCTACTTGGTTTGGTATCAAATCTAATCATTAGCCAAGGGTTTCCCATTCACGGTACCAAATCGTCTTGCCAGTACATGTAGAAGAATGAAGGCAGCCCATGGGTGGAGCCTAGTCTCTGCATAGCAATCCTTTCGTATAAAGTGATACGCCATTGGTGGGAAAGGCATAGATTGTCAATTTTCGATTTGTCAGCGTCTCCAGCTTAGTAAATTCCATGACGAAAACACTCTTGGCGATATCTCCACTTTTTGTCTGCGGACTGCTTCACTACAAGAACAGCCCAGCGCTGCACACGTCCATCATTCCATAGGCTCAATCTATCTCTCTTTCGCATTTTGCTTGATACATCTTCCACCTTCTCAAAACCAATAGACACAATAATGTCTCTACAAGGGAAATTCACCCTCCTCGTGAGTTTCTCCACAGACCTTGTCATGGTGGAGATGCAGGAATAACGGCTGCGCAGACAGGAGCCTCCATGGGTATTGGAGCAGTAATTGCCACCTCACTCGCAAAACAAGGGTCGCATCTGATTTTGGTTTCTCGGTCGGGAGTAAGTTTTCATTATCATGCCCACTTATGCATCCATCCACCAGCACTTGAAAGCAGGAACCCCGCAACCACTAACTCGTTTTTGCACTAGCACAAACTTGAGGAGGTCGCGGCCAAAATTAAATCAGAATACCCCCAAACCAAAGTCATTTACCGGGCAGTTGACATC
This sequence comes from Calonectria leucothoes, assembly GCA_002179835.1. NCBI lineage: Eukaryota > Fungi > Ascomycota > Sordariomycetes > Hypocreales > Nectriaceae > Calonectria > Calonectria leucothoes. The sequence goes on from NAJI01000060.1 coordinate 176,063, forward strand.
GGGGATTATCAAGCTGTAGATGCTGCCGTGGCTTCTGCGATTGAAGAAGTTGGTGACATTGATGTCTTGATCAACAATGTACGGCCCAATCGATCACTCCTCAATTATATCCACAGCTGACGTGGCACCCTCAGGCCGGTCTAGCGCTTGGGGCTCCAGCTCCGTTTCCAGAACTGAAAATCTCAGACATTGTCACCATGAACAACACAAACATCAATGGAATGATGTTCATGACCCATTCGGTACTGAACAAGTCAATGCTGTCCCGCAAAGCTGGAACCATCTTGAACATTACATCAGTCACAGGTCTCGAGGTTCCCCCCTTCTCGGGAGAGGCCGTCTACCATGCAAATAAGGCCTGCCAAGAGGCTTTTTCTAACTCGCTGCGAAACGAGCTGAGCGGGACCAACATTAAAGTTCTTGTGCTCCGGCCCGGCTGCGTTGCGACAAACTTCCATCTCCAAAGAGTTGGAAATGACAAGGATATGTACGCGGGCTTTTTCGAGGGCTATGAGTAAGCTGAGGTCAGCACTCTCATTCGGGTAACATGGCTAATTTACCATTAGGCCCCTAATTGCAGATGATATTGCACAGGCTGCTGTATACATGCTTGAGCAGCCTCTGAATATGTCGATTAAGGCTATGGATGTTGTGCCCACAGGTGAGTCCCGTTGACGATATACTCAATTCTCTCACTAAAAAGAGATCCAGCACAACGATCACTGAACGTTTTTGACCGAAGTTGGAACGAGAGGAACAAGTAAAAATGACCATTTAAAATGTGGAGCTTCATGAACCTGAATCGGTCATTTGGAGAAAAGACCAGAAGAATGAGCCCCTTGTGGGTGTCAGTAAAAGGCAATAAACAAAGGCACTATACCTTCCAGCCAAAATAAATTGTATATACGAATTACACATGATCGAGTCTTGTCTACTGAATTAAAGACACTATTACGATTGATCATGATTCAAAATACGGTTGTCATATTCCATTTGATTGACTTCCACGTCTTGCATTTCTTTCAGGCTCCAGTCGCGAATATTTCCTGTCTAATATTTCTATAAAATTCGATACACAGATTCCATCAAACTCTACATCACAATAGGGGGGCAACCCCAAATTCCTCGCCAGACTACCAAGACCCGATAGGATAGATTCCCAATCGAGAGGCTCCACTGGGCGGGATCCGGCCCGAGAATCCGACAATTGGAGACTAGGGATGCGAACAGCATGGAAGAATCCCACAGCAACTGGTCTTTTTCTTTTTCCTCTTCTTTTCTTGCGCCCACATAGTTTCCCATAGATACAGACCAAGTATGGAACCAGAAAAGACCGGCTCAGAGGTTGAACAGCGCGAATCAGGTGATGACCTCACCTATCCCGAAGGTGGCTTCAAAGCCTGGGGCGTTGTGTTTGGATCATTCTGCGTCATGATGTCCGTCTTTGGCGTCATCAATTCCTCGGCGGTATTCGAATCATATTTCCGCCAGCACCAGCTCAAAGACAAGACAGATGCCGACATCAGCTGGATATTTTCTCTCTACCTGTTTACACTCTATTTTGTCGGCATCCTAGCTGGGCCAGTGTTTGATCGATTCGGCCACCGAATTCTCTTACTATCCGGAGGCCTTCTCACGGCCCTTAGTCCAATGCTCCTCAGTCTAAGTTCAGGTGAGACATTTCACATTGTACCACGCCGTTTCCTACTAACTGCCACAGAATACTACCAAATAATTCTCACGTTTTCCATCATGAGCGGCATTGGCGGCGCTCTGATCAACTCGCCTGGGTTTGGTGCCATCAGCCACTACTTCAACAAACGTCGAGGGCTTGCAATGGGGATTGCCGCCACAGCTGGCTCAATTGGCGGCATTGTATTTCCCCTCATTCTGCAGGCAACTCTCCCTACGATTGGCTTCGCTTGGAGCATGCGTATTCTTGGGTTCATTCTACTATTGCTTGCAATACTCTTCAATCTCTTTGTTGATACACGCCTTCCCTCCAGCACCAGATTAGAATCAATTTGGCCCGACATACGAGTGTTCCACGATCCGAAATTTTCCTTGTGCTGTGCGGGTATTTTCTTCATGGAATATGGCGTCCTGATACCCCTCACCTACGTTGTCTCATATGCAACCAGCCATGGGCAGGATCTAGAGAAGACTTACAAATTACCAGCCCTTCTAAACGCAGGAAGCGTCCTTGGTCGAGTCATTCCTGGGATTCTCTCTGACAAAATGGGAAGGTTCAATGTGCTCATCCTAACAGTCAGTGCTTGCATGGTTTCCGTTTTTGCGCTTTGGCTCCCCGCGGGGGATTCGGAGCCATTGTTGATCATATTCACGCTAGTTCTCGGATTTGCCAGTGGTGGAAATGTGAGCTTGATACCTGTCTGCATTGGTCAATTGTGCGAGGTTTGCGACTACGGTCGATATTTATCAACTGCCATGATAGCAGCTAGCTTTGGGACATTAACTGGTATACCAATTGGCGGGGCCATCCTTGGGTCCAGAGGCAGCTTTGGGTGGGAAGCTCTAATTCTATTTTCTGGTCTGTCTTATGCAGCTTCAATTATCTGTTATATTTGCGCAAGGGTTTTGGCAGTTGGCTGGAATCCTAAAACTCTGTACTAGAATAAACTATCTGCGGGGTCTGATACTCATGAATAGAAGAAGAGCAAATGTGTTGAATGCCAGGGCAGTCCATAATTGACTGTTTAACTAAATGTCTAGTATGCTAGGCAATCGCCGACCCGTCAAGCTCCCAGGATCTAGGTTTAAATAAACACCTTAATCTTCTGTGTGGACACTCTGCGCTCCAGCGTCAATCTTGGCCCAGGCATCCACCAAAAACTCCTCTGGTTGTGTAAACTTGAAATCAGGTAGCAGTTGGTTCCATGCATCATTGGGAGCCTTAAGGTTGTCTGCTGACATGCCCAACATTAAGGCGCAAAACATGGGGCCAGCCAACTTTTCTCGGACGTCTGCTGGGACGCTTGGGTGAGCAAACTTGGGCAACCACGAAGCCTTCAATTCTTTGGCCTCAAGGTCTTCAACTTGGAGCTTCTCTACCTCGAATGGTCCACCTAGTACAGATATTAGCAATGACATCATATTGCAGTGCCCTAATACGGAACTATGATATGACATACGAATCTTTTCCCCGAGTGCAATGGTTTCAGCGATAGTCATATCCGCGCCTTTGATGCCGCCGAAAACAGGCCACTCTCCTTCATAGTCGACGGCTCGGGCGACAACTTTGGCAAGATCCTGAGCGGTCGTGAAAGTAATGGTAGCATTTTCGCCTCCCTCAGGGAGCATTGCGCGGCGATTGTGAAAGTCAATCGTTATCTCAAAGATTTCGACGTGTTTGGATGAGTTGTACGGGAAGGTGAGGTAGTTGGTGAAAAGGCCGGGAATAAAGAGGCAATACTCGAGGACCTGATAGAATCAGTATTGGAGTCAATACACTCTAAAGATCAGAGCACCAACCTTCTTATTCTTGTTCAGCTCCGCAAGATATTTGCGGGTATCCTCCTTGTAAGCGTACCAATAAGCGTGTTCAAAGTGAGCTCTGTAAACTGTGTGAGAATAGACATGCCAAATTTAGCACTCGGAACACTTACGAAGCCCATTCGCTTGGAGCGAATCGCTTCACGCCAGCCTGGATTGAGGCATCGATGAGCCTCTTCTGCCTCGTGGGCTTTTCGGTGGAACTTTCGTCGACAAACGAGAGGACAGTTTTCACGCCTGTCAAAGCTTGGACGAGTTCCTCAGTGTCATCATACGACACCTTGAGCCATTTTACTCCAGGTCCAACTGGTGTTTCCGGTGCGTCCTAAAGAATTTTAGCAATTGTAATGCCAACAGAGTAGGCGCCAACGTTGGAATGGGAAACAAACCTTTCGGGACAGCAAGAGAATATCATGCTTCTTGGCAGCAATTAGGCCGTCGATAATCTCTCGGCCGACGTCTGGAAGATGTCAGGAAATAAAGTAAAGGATGTGGTAAATTCTGAGGCGCATACTTCCAGATCCTCCAGCGATTGCGATTTTGACCATTTTGAATGATGTAGAACGAATTGGGCTGTGTTGTAGTTGGGTTTGTCGAGAATGAGAATGTACCAAGATGGTGATGAATCGACTGCAGATGAGGATTGAGGATAATGATAAATGACTCCCTCTTTATAGATCAAGTTGGGAGATGGGTACGGAATTTGCATCGGTGTTTGCGGTCCAAGTCTGAGCACTCCAGCATTACCTTCCGCCGCCCAACCGGACATGAAGATGCGCCATGAATAACGCCACAAAAGTACAACCCCATCTCGAGCGAGTTGATTTGCGCGAGGCTGCCGTAAGATTCCCAAAATGATATCTTCAACTAGATTCAAGGCGTTAAAATACAAATCCCATGCTTTCATTTGTTTACGTGGGTTCTCACAACCACAATAGCAGATGCCAGCATGCCAGCGTCAGCCGAAACAAGCGGGGCCAATGATGAGCCGCGTCTCATCCCTAACAGATGACAGCCAATTTTAGTGCAAGTTGCTTCAGCGCCGATGCTCCGGAGATTAAGCAGGCGACATTAGTAATACCGCCGTCGCGCCGGCGGTCGAAACGGCATCGCCAGGTCACGGGGTTGTCTCCCCTGACGGCGGAACCGGTCCTCTCTGCTGCCGAATGCACCCCGAGGTCTAATCATGGAGCAAGCAGCCTCTCCCAATCAAAGCTGCGCCGTGGCTCCGGGTCCAAAGCGCCGGAGGCTCCGCAAGGGCACGTCCAGCTGCTGGGAGTGCAAGCGGCGAAAGGCGAGGTGCACATTCACGGCGTCGAGCAATACCGCCTGCTGCGATGGCTGCAAGCGCCGGGGCACGCAATGCATCAGCCAAGACCTTCCCGACGAACCAGCTCCCGCCGGGACAAACAGGCATCTTGTCGACAGGCTGGGTCACGTCGAGGCCCTCGTTGGTCAGCTTGTCAAAGCGGCACAAGGCGCAATTCCATCTCAGCACAGCATGCCTCCATCAGCCACGCCATCACCACCCTCGCAACAGGCTACGGCGGCTGTACACTTAGAATCCGTGGCAGTCGAGTCTCTCACGGCCGATGAAATCTCGGTGGCCCCAGAACCCAACCCAGTACCTCTCCACTGTCAACCTACCAACGGGACCCCGGTAAGACCTTCTCTATTCCAACTTAATGTGTAGATATAGAGAGCCAACTAACAACAGCAGGGCTGCATTGAAAGCGAGAGCCCCGCGCAAACAAACCATGACGACGTGACGGTCCTCTCGCGGGGAGGTTTCCTTGCAGAGGACGATGCGCCATCACCCTCCAACAAGCATCATCATCATCTATGCAAAGAGCTTCTCGCTCTGTGGCCGACGCAAGCCGACTTTGAAGTCATCATGAGTGTTCCGGTTGAGACGTCTGCTGTCGTCCGATGTGTCACATTCTCCCAGCCCACAGGCTCTGGAGAATTGACAATACCAACAGCAAAAACGCTTCTGCAATTGCCGCCTTCAGGATCACACCCAGTCTTGGTTGCGCGAAAGCTCCTCATCTTGGTGACAATGCTCCAAGGGATGCCATCGTCGTCCGCTGCTCGCCTGGAGCGTCTAAGCACGAGCCGCGACGAGATGATGGCCGAAATGGTGCAAAGGTCGCACAGCCTGGTGACGTGCAACGACGACTTGGTCGCGTCAGTCGAGGGCATCGAGTGCATCATGCTGGAGGCGCTGTACGAGAATTACTGCGGCAACTTTCGCCGCTCGTGGCTTGCTGCGCGTCGCGCCGTGACGATTGCAGAAATGCTCGGTCTTCACCGGGGCGTCAAACCGCCGAGCATGAACGGGGCGCCATTTAAACCCGAGTACATGTGGTTTCGCCTGGTTCAGCTCGACCGCTACTTGTCCATGATGATGGGCCTGCCGCAGACGTCGCTTGATGAGTCGTTTGCGCAGCCGGAGCTCATGGCAGAATGCTCCGGCCCGGAGCGCATGCACCGTCTCAATTGCGTGGCTGCCGGACGCCTCTTGCGACGCACCCCGGCCGAGATGCACGATGCAACAGTCACCAAGGAAATTGACAAGCTGCTCGAAGAAGCGTCGGCCTCGTTGCCGGCAAAGTGGTGGGTTACTCCCAACCTGTCGACGTGCCAAGGGAAGATGGATACGCTTCGCGAAACGCTCCGGTTCAACGACCAATTCATGCACTACCACATGCTGGTCCAGCTGCATCTCCCATACCTACTGCGATCGGACCCAGGCCGCGATTACCAATACAACAGAATGACGGCCATTTCCTCCAGCCGCGAGATCCTGTCCAGGTTTGCCACGTTCCGCACATTCCATTCGGCGGGGTACTACTGTCGAGGCGTAGACTTTTTGGCCTTTATAGCCAGCACGGCGCTGTGCATCGGGCACATCAAGGATCAAAACACGCACGACAAGGAGGACGGCGGCTTCTACTTCCTGGCCCACCAGCGCCTGTGCGACCGCGGGCTGCTCGAAACCATCCACCAGAGCATGCTGGAAATAGCGCGCCGGAGCGGCGATGCCATATCCACGACCGTGGCCACGCTGCTTGAGCGACTCTTGGCAATCGAGAAAGATGTTGCTTCCGGGGGGCGCTACGCGGTGACGTGTTTTCCCGAGTCCAGAAAGGACCACGGCCCCGGGTGCAGTGTGAAGCTGGAGAATGATGGGGCCGTCTTGAGCATATGTCTGCCGTATATATGGCCCATCAAGATTGAGCGGATACTTCAGCAGACGCCGTTGCCGACGGCGTTGAGCCGGTACCAAATGGTTCACGGGCACAGTACCTCCGGCGGAGTAAATGGAGCGGGCAATTCACGCTTCTTGAGCGAGCAGTCGTTTGATCTGAATGAGGTCATTTTTCAGGACGTAGATTTTTCAATCTTTGACACCTTGTTGTAGAATTTTAATCAAAAATGATTCCATCTAATGTGTTGGCCGGTTTTTTTCGTGGTGCCATTATTCCGCATCCAGCCAACATGAGCGTACTCAAATGCAAGTTGGGAAAAAGAAGAAAGAAGAAAAAGCCACCAACTTCACAATGAAGTTCTCAACTAAGTTGCCCTGGATTTTTGATGATAAACGCGGTGAAGAAGATGGCAGTGTGGTAAGACCCCCAGCACTGCCAAGTTACCAGCCATCATCCAGGTACACGGTCACATTGATTCACAAGCGAGAAACAAGACGAAAATATTAAGCTAATCAGATGCTTTGTATTAATTAAGTATTATATATACCAGGGAACAGTAGGTACTAGTACGCGTTATCTTAACAGAGATTGGATGTTTGAGCAGAGTTGAAATGCGTGCAGGCGAGCTGGACGCCAGGCTTTTTCGACTCCCACAACCATCACAGGGTCATACGCTTTCATAAATCAAACTCTTTCTCACATGCGTGGTGCGCTTACCACCAGCCGAAGTGCTTGCCCTTGTTACCAGAACCGTAGTTGCTGGATCCAGAGTTGCCACCGTTGCTGCTGCCGCTGCCACCGGGGCTGTAGCTACCGCTGTTGCCGCCGTTGTTGCTGGATCCAGAAGAACCAGAGCCGTAGTCAGAGCCAGAGCCGGTGGATCCAGAAGAACCAGAACCGTAGTCAGAGCCGGAGCCGGTGGAACCGGTAGAGCCAGTGGAGCCGTAGTTGGAACCAGAGTTGGAGCCGGAGCCAGAGTTGGAGCCGGAGCCGTAGTCAGAACCAGAGCCGGAAGAGCCAGAGCCGGAAGAACCAGAGCCGTAGCTAGATCCACCATTGTTGCCGCCGTTGTTGCCGTAGCCGCCGCTGTTACCGCCGCTGTTACCACCGGACTTGGAGCAGGTCTTGTCAGCGCTGTTGTAGGTCTGAGCCTTCTTGTCGCAGACGCAAGACTGCTTCCACCAGGAGTAGGAAGCCTCCTTGCCGCAGTCCCACTCGCAGGAGTAGCCGGACCAGGTCTTGCCAGCGGGGCAAGCGCAGGTCTTGCTGCTGTCGGAGTAGGTCATGCCGCTCTTGGTGCAGGCGCAGTAGCGGAGGCGGGAGTTGTAGGTGGCGTCGCTGCCGCAGTCGTTGACGCAGACGCCGTTCTTGCGGGTCATGCCAGAGGCGCACTTGGGAACGCAGGAGTCACCGACAACCTCCTTGTCGTCGGGGCAGGCGCACTGGTTACCGGAGAGGACGTAGCCCTTGGAGGCGTTGCTGCAGACACACTTGCCGCTGTAGTCGCGGGTGGTACCGGCGGCGCAGACGGGGACGCAGGCCTTGTTGACCTCCTCGGTGCCGGAAGCGCAGCCGCACTTGCCAGAGATCAGGGAGTAGCCCTTGGAGGCGTTGTCGCAGACGCAGTTGCCGCTGTAGTCACGGGTGGTGCCGGAAACACACTGGGGAACGCAAGCCTTGTTCACCTCATCCATGTTGGTAGGGCAGGTGCACTTTCCGCCGCTCAGAACGTAGCCGGCGGCCGAGTTGTTGCAGACGCAGTTGCCGCTATAGTCGCGAGTAGTTCCGTCAGCGCACTTGGGAACGCAGGCCTTGTTGACATCGTCCATGTTGGTAGGGCAGCCACACTTGCCGTTGGCAAAGACATAGCCGGCAGCAGCGTTGGGGCAGGCACACTTTCCAGTGGAGTCGCGGGTGGTTCCAGCAGCACACTTGGGGACGCAAGCACCGCTGACCTCATCCATGGTGGTAGGGCACGCACACTTTCCGTTGGAGAAAACATATCCGGCGGCAGCGTTGGTGCAAACGCAGTTGCCGCTGTTGTCACGAGCAGTTCCGGTAGCGCACTTGGGCACGCAAGCGTTGCTGACCTCGTCCATAGTCGTAGGGCAACTGCACTTTCCGTTGGAGAAAACATAGCCGGCGGCAGCGTTGCTGCACACACAGTCACCCTTGTCGTTGCGGGTGGTTCCAGTAGCACACTTGGGGACACAAGCATTGCTCACCTCATCCATGGTGGTGGGGCAAGCACACTTTCCGTTGGAGAAAACGTAGCCAGCAGCAGCGTTGGTGCAAACACAGTTGCCGTTGTAGTCACGAGTGGTTCCAGTAGCACACTTGGGGACGCAAGCATTGCTGACCTCATCCATGGTGGTAGGGCAAGCACACTTTCCGTTGGAGAAAACATAGCCGGCAGCAGCGTTGCTGCACACGCAGTCACCCTTGTCGTTGCGGGTGGTTCCAGTAGCACACTTGGGGACACAGGCCTTGTTGACTTCGTCCATGGTGGTAGGGCAGCCACACTTGCCGTTGGAAAGGACGTAGCCAGCGGCAGCGTTGGTGCACACGCAGGAACCGCCGCTGTAGGTGGTTCCGGTAGGGCATGTGCTCACACATGCGCCATAGTCCTCCTTGGTGCCAGCAGGGCACACGCAGGCGGTCTTGGCGGTGTTCAGGACGTAGCCCTTGGTGGCATCGCAGGTGACGGGCTTGGTGTAGTCGCGAGCCTTGAGGGCGGCTTCGGGCTGGGCATTGGCGGCCGCCAGCACCGAGCTGAATGCCACGAGGGCATTCAGGGTGAGGGTTTTGAAAAGCATTGTAGAGATCCCGTAATGGGCGTAAGGAGTTGGGGGAGGGTGGAACGAAAGGATAGGGTTGGTAACCCAAAGTCAACGAAAGACTGTAGTAAGATGGGGGAGCTCGGTGTGTTGAGTCTCTGGCCTGAAGAAAAGAGGAATCTGGGAAGGGCGATGGCCCGGCATTTAAAGAAAAACGCAAAGTGATGCAAGCCCGAGCCAGGAGTCGGGGGCGTCGCGATGCTCGCAGCTTGTCCGTCTAGCTCCGATACAAGTCGGTGCTTCGACAAGGCCCCAGCAACACACATGGCGGGCTAGAGACGATTGACCTGAGGCCATCGCGATCTAGACTTTTCCAGGTGCAGGATAGCATGTTTCCATGTGCACGCTGCCAGGATTGGCTCGCAGGTCGACCAGGGCGCCGGCGCCAAACGAGCAAGCCACGCTCGGCACCATACGGACTGGCCTGTTCAATTCGACAACGAATCAGTCGACCAAAACTGCCACACTCACGGAAAATTTAGATGGTGCCAAATCAAATCGCCCATGCACATGCAAGCTGAATGCAGGCGTCAAATTACATCATTTAGACGTGTCCAGCCAAGTTTATTCATGCTTGTTTTTTTACGTGTTAGCTGCTGCGTCGTCCTCTGTACACAATGAACCGGCACTTGTCCACGTCCCCTCCCCTCGTCTTCTTGGCATGTCAACGGCAGTCTCGGGAGCCAAGAGTCTAGAATATGCAGCACACACACGGGTCAGTACGGGGAACCATGCTCTCTCGCGACAGATGCCGGCATAGTGCTCCCTCCCTGCAACTGCGTCTGCCCTAAATGTGGGCGTCCGAGAGTGCCGACATCCGGGCCCCACCACAGCTCCAGAGAGGTTGCCCTCCGCTCCCCCTCGGGCTAAAATCAGGTCGCCGCCTTGGACTGATACGGCCAGTCAAAAGTCTGCGGCCTTGCTGCGCTAACACGGGCACGCTTGCACTGTAGCGCCAGCGCCACGGCAGGTGATGAGGAGCCAGTAGTCAGGGGCGGGGGAGAGCCTGACTGGGCTGCACAAGATGAGATGCAAACAGGCGAAGACCCAATCAGCCAGGTTGAATCCCTTGCGACAACAGAACCAAAAGGAAAATAATTCAATAAAATAACCTGTCTCGAAATTCTACACATCCAAAATTGAAGCTTGAATTAACGAAATGATTCCCCCTCTTCTCTTCTCCTCTCCCCATCAGATCATCGAAAGCGGAGTCCCCGCCCCGTGAAGCTCACCCCAACCTTGGGTTGCTTAAATTATGGACTAAGCATCCGCTCGATCCGTATTCCGAGCCGCTCCGTGTGCTGCACTGCAAAAGGACCTGCACCAAGGCTCGGAAAGTGGGCTGCCACCGTGGGCCGTCCTGTTTTTGGCAACGACGGGTCTGGAGCCAAAAAAGAAGCACCAGCGAGGTTTGTCTGCCTCAGGACGGGATCCCCCTGACTAGAGCAGTTGAGCAGAAAGAAGCACTGCCGGGAAGATGGGTTGGTGCAATTTTAAATGGGCACGGCAAGTGCGGTGTGGCGTCTGGCCCATCCGATGGCCTTGGGCGCTAGGTGCGACGTCCTGAGACTAGCTAGCTCGTTGTGGAATACAGAATTTCTTCATCAGGATGCCTTTCTTGAGTGATCGACAGCGGACCGACCGTCCGTCCCTCTACCCTTTCCCCACGGACGCCGATGCCCCGGATCAGCCAAGAAGGCCAAGCCGGCCAAAACTGGGTTCCTGGTGCATGGCCCCCTAACGTCTTTTTGTCTCGTCAAATGTCCGCCCAGTCCAGAACGAATGCGTCTCCAATGTGAACCGCAGATCCAAAGTCCAGGCGCTGTCGAGCGAGACTCCCTCCCGAGCGAGAGATGGCCGCCCCGAGCCGTCGAGATTAGGATGGCCCCGTTTAGCGGCATTTAGGCGGCCAGCTTTCTTCAGCAGGCCATGGATGAAGGAGGTCGAGAGCGGTCGGCCTTCAAGGTACACACAAGCCCACGGAGGCAGAAGGGGGACCCGCCGTGTGGGCGCCCACGAAAGAGACCTCCATGGCACCGGTCTCGACAGGATCCATCACCAGGTTCCCCTCCCGCTTGCCGCATGGCCAGAACGCACAGATGGGTCGGCACTTGGTGCGCGAATATTCAGGAATCGGTGCCCGACCTCCTCCCGTCGGCTTGCCTGATCAAGACGGCACAGGCAGACTGCAAGCATTGCTCAATCAAGACGGTGACCTGTTTGACGGGGTGCAGCCGTGTCTTTGACCTGAAACCCCGAGGGAATGTAGTTACTCGCTCACGGTTAGACCCATCGTTCTGAATAAGCATCTTAATAACTTTCGGGCTATTGTTGATAAGTCAGTAGTGCTGACGCGGGTACGGTTGTGCGCAAGTTTTTTTGAAAAAAGGTCCGAAGTAAAACACTGTGCTCAGTTATTATCCGCAGATTCACACTAGGATCGGCATGCTTTTTTATGAGAAATGACCAGGGAGATGTAGATGGTGAGCACTTGCATTAGTCTGCACATGCCGATCTCATACTTGCCATCAGAGACATGGAATAATTGTAGCCCGTCAGAGCTTCATCAAAAGTTACCCTATATCGGTGTAGCAAATTTATTCCAAAAATCACCTGTGTTTCTAGGTATATTCATGTATGATTATCTTGTTATTATGATTGTATAAAAGTGAATTCTTTGGTCTTGAATTCACTTGTTCTTTTTTTTCTTTTTTTTTTCCAGTTTTCAGCAAAACAGTTGATTTAACTGTCATCATTAGACATGCCATGTATTGAGCGGCCACACCATATTCGTAGTCTCTTCTCCCAGAACCCACAGCCAATCAGATCGCTAAAAAAAAAAGATAGCGCAGCGCAGACCCACCATGCACAATAATTGCACAATCACAGAGATATCAGTGATAAGGTGCACAACTTTTCATCAATCACTCCAAGCAACCAAATGCCAATGCCTTGTTGCATCTTCAAGTATGCACTCAATAATGCCTCCATCCTCATATAGTTTCTTATATGCCACTCCATCATTCTGCATCTCCCATTACTAATAGCCCTCCGCCATAAGCCAACCACACCGCTATTAGTCAATAATATAAAGTAAGAGCTGGTCATACGATTGAATGATTGGGTCCAAAATCCCCGACATAGGCTATGACTTGTTGTCGTGGACTGCTTGTTGCTGACTCACCAGGTGGTTCATGCGGGTTTCCTCGGGCACTCCCATAACATTAAACTGGAAATGGAAACCCCACGCTGGCCATCTAGCCCACTTGGTCTTGGCCAAGGTGGTTAAGCCGGAACCAAGCGACTGGCAGCCGACCTCGGACGCAACGGCGGTGGAGGAGAAGGCATCATGTGAATATACGAAGGCCTGATATAGCTGGGGACAACGAGGGTTATCATGGGAGAGTTGGACGTATACTCTGCCTGGAGATCTGGCCAGACAGCACGCAGCCATGGCGAGCACGGCGACCGACCAAGACGGCCCCGTTCGACGGGTAACCGACTCGACTCCTTCTTTGCCGATGCCTCCAGTCCAACTTGATGTAGCCGAGGCAACGCAGTCGGATCAGGAAATGGCCATTTTTGACTCAACTGAACCAACACCGCCAGATGGCGGCTACGGATGGGTGTGCACGCTGAGCGTGTTTCTGATCAACGCTCACACATGGGGAATAAATAGTGTACGTGTCCAAAAGAAGAAGAAGAAGCACCAATATGTATTTTTTTATGGGCCTTGGCTAACATGCGAGGGGGACATAAGTCGTGGGCGGTCATCATGGCTCATCTATCGTCGCACTCTCACCGCATTCGCGGATCCCATCTGGAATTCGCCTTGATTGGCGGCCTGTCCATCTCACAGGCGCTCCTGATGTCGCCGATGGTCGAGAAGCTGCGCAAGCGCATTGGCCCGCGCTGGAACCTCGCCATCGGAACCGGCTTGATCGCGACGTCGCTTCTGACGTCGTCGTTTGCCACCAGGACGTGGCACCTGTTCCTGTCGCAGGGCCTGTGCTTCGGCTGGGGCATGAGCTTTGCCTACATCACGGCGTCGGCCCTCTTGCCCTCGTGGTTCTCGACGCGGCGGAGCTTCGCCGTGGGCATCTCCACGGCCGGCGCGGGCATCGGCGGGCTGGTGTACAGCCTGGTTGCCAACAAGGCGCTGCAGGCCTTTGGCCTCGCGTGGACGTACCGCATCCTCGCCCTCTGCAGCCTCGTCGCCAACTCGGCTTCCTCGGTCCTGCTCAGGGAGTGCGGCGGCAGGAGGTATGCCCTTGCCGCCGGGGAGCCAAGGTTCAGCCCGCGCGACTTTGGCCGCATCGAGGTGCTGCTCATCATGTTCTGGGGCATCGTCACCGAGTTTGGGTACATTGCGCTGCTCTACTCCATCCCCAGCTACGCCACGTCCATCGGCCTCACTCCCACCCAGGGCTCGGTGGCGAATGCCCTCCTGAATCTCGGCACGGGCTTTGGCCGTCCGCTGGTGGGCCACTTGAGCGACATTTTCGGCCGCATCAACATTGCAATGACCACCACGGCCGTGTGTGCGCTCCTGTGCTTTGCCGTCTGGATCCCCGCACAGTCCTTTGGCGTCCTGGCCGTCTTTTCGCTTCTTGCCGGAGCCGTCTGCGGCACCTTCTGGTCCACAGTGACGCCGGTCCTCGGAGAAGTGGTTGGCATCAAGAAGCTTGCCAACACGTTCACGGTTGTGTGCTTGGCACTCGTCTTCCCCACGACGTTTGCGGAGTCTGCTGCCATGAACCTTCTCGTCAAAGACGCGTCTGGCGATGGTAGCTTCATGAGGGCGCAGGTATTCGTCGGCGTCACGTTTCTGGCCGGCACCCTGAGCCTTTGGCTGCTGAGGTGCTGGTCCATATTCAGAGCGGAGCGGGAAGCCCAGAGTGATGAGGATTTGGCGGCGTTGCGATCGAGGCACGCTTTCGGCTGGCTCAACCCGCGTCTCTTTTTTCGTCTCTGGAATGTCTAAAACACATAGATGTGGGCAGGGAGGAAATTCACGATTGTTGCGGACATGGAGAAGAAGGAGAAAGATAATGAATCGCTAGATGCGGGTTTTGGCTGATTCTGGGCTTGTGCGTCAAGTAAGAAACGGCTGCTTTTTACATACTTTGATGCCGCAGTTCGGACCTATTCGCAGTGTATAATAAATTGGCCGACGATGTGCGATAAACTTTGCGACAAATGTTTTGTGCTGCATCGCCATTGGTCCATTTTATCGCAACCGTATTTAAACTAAACCATCTCTCTGTTCACTTCCAGCAATCGTTTCATCCGCCGCATGCGTGCTTCAATTGGTTGGCTCAAATATTTATCGGCTCCCAAAAAAGGAAGGGATAGACCATAATTCTATCGAAATAGTGTTAAGGTTTGACATTGGTCTTTCCCTAATTGGAATGCTTGCTTGACATAATATCACTGCAAGACTGAAACCAGACCGCAAGCGGTAATCAATTTTGATATTTATTGCTTGATTGCCCTCTCATAAGTAATTGATCATCAGCCAAACATCGCTTTCAGGCACTTTCCCATCCACATTCCCCTCTAATTTTAATACCGCCACTGTCGCAATCACCTGCTTCCACCATCACCACTATTACGACATCACACACTTAATCTTTAATCATCAAAGACTGCAACAATGAAGCCTTCTACCTTGATCACTCTTTGCATCGGTGGCGTTCTTGCCGGCCCTATGAAGCGACAGGATGAATCCTGCCCGGTAAGCATTGCCATCTGGCCCTATCCATGTGCTTCTGAGTGCTGACGCAGGATCCCGCTGCAGGCCAACATGCAATGGAACGAATGCGGATCAGCATGCCCTCCTTCTTGCGCTAGCGTCACGGACCCTAGCAAGATCCTCGTATGCACCATGCAGTGTGTCATGGGCTGCCAGTGCATCCAGGGTTTCGTCATCAGCTCTGTAAGTTGTTGAATCAATCAATGGCCCCAAAAAGCTACATTACTGACCTGAAATCACCTTAGGCTGGACAGTGTGTCAATCAAACCCAGTGCGAAACCGCCAACCAGCAACCCTCCGACCCGAACGCTGGTTCGTTCCCTAGCCTGGGTTCATTCCCCGACCTCAGCTCATTCCTCAACCTCGCTTCTTCATTCCTCGACCCCGCTTCATTCCCTATGTTGTTTGGCCCATCCAAGTAAAGGATTCAGTGGTGGTAGATTTATGGCAGCTTTAATATCTAATCTAATCTAATACAACCTCTCTGCCAAATAATGGGTTTTACTCCAACCGCACATGTGTGATTGCCACTATGCTGCCGTTTTTGCCAGCTCATCATCCGGATGTATTCTTCGTACGGCCATGATAAATCGGCAGATGCATTCGTATTTGAGTAACCTGGTAGGTAGCGCTCTTTGGAATCTTTCCACGAAACGAAGAACAAGTCATCTTGACTGCGCCTTGCATGGCTATCGACATGTCAATACTATCCAGCCATCACACATTGTGCACATAATTTACTACCTAGTCTCTTGTTCTTGACCCTTATATGAGCCTAGTGCAATTTAAACTCGATTTTAAAATTGGTGATACTACCCAGTTAAACTTTTCTTTCTACTATCATGATGCACCTCTAGCTCACTTTACCAGAATATTTAGGTCGCTGTGGAATTCTACTTGGGACACGATCACACCATTCTTCCCACTATTTCAAAAACTAATTCTCCAGGTACAACGTGTATCATTATTAACTATAGGTGTATCTTGCGCAAGCTATGCAAAGTGGTCATTAACCCATTCATAATACCAGAACGCCGTCTGATAACCGATTCCATCCCAATGCAACCTCCGATATTACAACAAGACTGGTGGGAGAGAAAGCAGTCAACTAGTAGATTCCGGCAATGACGATGCCGGCGGCCGCAGCGGCGGCAACAGCCATGCCAGTCTCGCGGGGAGCGGCGTTGTCGGACTGCGTCTGGGTGCTGTCGGCGGCGTTGGCGCCAGACTTGGGGGCTGCGGTTGCGCCGGTTGCGCCGGCCCACTCCATTGAGGAGCAGAAGGTGGCGGCGGCAGAGAGGGAGCTGATTTTGCTCTTGAGGCCTGATACGTCGGAGCACGCCTCGATGACGTCGGAGACTTCCTCCTGGTAGCTCATGCGCCAGCTGGAGAACTGGCTGGCCCAGGACGTGTACTCGTCGGCCATGGAGCCGGTGATGGCGGGGATGACGCAGGCGTCGGTGTAGGTGGTAAGCTGCGTCTGGTCAAGGAGGTATGATTCCAGGTCGCCGGTGGGAGTAGGCAGGCTGCCGGCAAGCTGGACGGCGTCGGTCAGGGCAGATGAGCACTCCTCTGCGTCACGCTGCTTGATTTGAGCGGCAGAAGCAGTGGCCATGATGGCGGCAAGAAGAACTGAAACTTGACCGAACTGCATTGTGGCGATTTATTGTTGTTGTTGCGGTTTTGTTTAATGTTTGGGAGAGAGACAAGAGAGAGAGAGAGGCAAACAATGTTGTTCTTGTAATGTTGTGGGTGATTGTGGACAAGCCTTGGGATGAGTGCGAGATAGCCTCTCTACTTAAACAAATCCTCTTCAGCTCAGCCTTACCCTTGCAATTGCCTGGAAACGCATTTCGAATCATTGGACGTGACTCACGGCCGAACGAGGGATACTGCCCACCACCCCGGTCAATCCCAAGGCTGTACAGACATACAAGGGCAGGGTTCGGTTGGTACCGAATCGAGAGCCCTACTGAATATCAGCAGCAGCTGAAAGAGGGAGAGAAGGGCGCTGCAGAAAGGCGCCGATGGGGCCTCGAATACGTGGACTTTGCTCCAGCCGGATTGGTTGCAGACGGGGACGGTAGACCGTTTGGGCATCGCGGGTGCGGGTCAACCACCCAAAGCGGGCGGTGGGCCGTATCGAAGGATTCATGAAGCCATTAGCAGGCCCATTAACCATCAGGCGTCGGGGCCAGCACCACGCGCGTATGGAGAAGAAGCTGTCGAGTGATGGTTTTCGCCCGAGCTTGTATCGACAGGGGCCCTGCCATTAACCGTCAGCCAAGGCCAGCCACCCCCGGACCGTTGTCAGCGCTAAGAAATACGGACCTTGCATCGTGCTGGCTCGTTGGACACACAGCCTCGCAGGGCACAGAGGAGATCGAGAAAGTGGCCCGAATAGGAAGCCGCCGGGCCTTGGGGAGGGCCTTTTGGGCCACTGCAGCAGCGCGATGATACGCCAACACATGTGGTTGCAGCGGCTGCTTCTAATTTAAATCTATAAGCTTGTTCAATGCCGTACGGTTAATTGTGCCGTCCAATGGTTATGCGTGCAGAGTCGCCGTGGTGCTCCGGTGATGCGCGAATCTCACGAGGGCTGAAATAGTCGCGCCGATTGAGCGCCACCGATTCTTTTTTTTCTTTGCCTCGTGCGGCATGGTTGTAAGGTGGATATTCCAGTCTGGCGGTGTCAACGGCCTTGCCTCAGTGGGTCGAATCCTTGGAGGCGCATGCTGCATGATGCAACTGTTCGTGGGGCAGCCAAAGCTAAAACAGAGAAGGCACCAACGAGATCAAGTTGATCAATGAGAGGGAAATGCTACTAGGCGTTTGAAAATGTCGCATGCCAGCTGGCATACTGTAACTCGTCAAGGCTAGTCGGACTCGCTGGTCTTTCATAGCCACTGTGATGATCATGGGGTGGATAACCTCCCGTGAAGTATAAATGTGATTTTTCGGGTGATAGGGCGGCCCGGCTGGCTATCCGCTCCAGATCTGCATTCTTAGGTTGGATTGTTGGGTGGCTATGTGCTCGCCCAAACATTATGCAACTAGCAATGCGAAGCCGAGCTGGATATCCACCTAGTTTGTCTGCTGGAATGCTCTCTGGAATGAGCATGGAGCGATTGGCAGAAAACGAGGACACGATCGACATGTGATGGTTCAGATCTGGGCTGGAATAGCGTGGATGCCCGACAAACTAGCCTGGCGCAAACATTATTTGAGGAGCTAGTCCTGCGTCAGGCAAGACGCTGCGCTCCATCAGCTAAACAACTCCTTGGGCGGGTTGATAGATGGTCTGGGCCGCTTTATAGTCGGCTGGGTAGGTTTTTGCGATAGAGTTAAGTTTAGTTCATGTAGTAGAGAGTTAATTTCCTGGTAGTGAGATGGACTGCATCCCATTGAGCGTTGGTGGTAGACATACTTACCGCGCGGGAACAACGTGCGTGATAGGATACCATATAGAGTAAAAGACTATCCAAAATTGAATAATCGAAAGATTCCCATGTATTACAATCTTCTTTCCTCCTGGGCTTCGCTTCTGGTCGCGTTTTTCTTTTCCCCTGCGAATCATTTAAACTTTCATCAGCTGGTATCCTGCTGAGACAGCACCTCCAGTCCAACGTGGCGATGGCGCTACTAAGCAGGTGGCTTTGGCTATGGCATGTAAGGTTTGAGCTCAGCTATTCACATCTTGGCATCGAGACCTCCCCGCGGCATATTTATGGCAGCACGCGGCCGGATCAAGGGATAAATCCCACCATGCTGCAGAGCTTTATATGATGCATGACCCGCCTCACACTTTTCAAATCACTGAATCGAATTCATCAATATACAATAAAAAATAAACCAACATGGGCAGAACATACTCGAAACACTACTCGTTGGCGTCATGGGTGGTATGCGCCCTGGTTGGACTTCAGATGGTCACGGCCAAGCCATTATCAACAGAGGCGGGTCGCAGCATTGGTGACAGACCCCGCTACCGCAGCGTCTTGTCATCTACAGAGGTTTCCAAGCGAGCAGTCAACTGGAAGCCACTGCCGGGCGACTCGTGGCAGATTGTTCTGCAAAACCCCGTCAAGGTGGCGACGCCCGGCACCTTTTCGCCCGATGCCAAGGTCTGGGACGTCGACTTGTACGAAAACGACGTGGCGACAATCAAGGCGATACAGAAGGCGGGCAAGAAGGTCATCTGCTACTTCAGCGCCGGGTCGTGGGAGGACTGGCGAGACGACGCGGGCCAGTTTCTGCCGTCGGACCTGGGGCTCGTCATGGACGGCTGGCCGGATGAGCGCTGGCTGAATATCCGCAGCGCCAATGTGCGAAACATTATGAAGAAGCGCATTGCCCTTGCAGCTTCAAAGGGATGCAATGCGCTGGATCCGGATAATATTGATGCATACGTAAGTTGCGTCTCTGCTTTCTTTCCATTGTCAATCGTTCTGCATTGACTGCTTGCCTTTTGGCAATATTTGTTCAAGATTATTTTGGTGATTCGGAAGCTGACTCTAACTTGAATAGTCAAATGACAACGGCCTTGGCCTGACCCAGTCAGATTCCATAAACTATATTAAATTCCTTTCGCAAACAGCTGCTACCTACGGCATGGGCATCGGCCTGAAGAACGCGGCAGAAATCGTCCCCAGCGTTCTCAATGACGTCATCTTCGCCGTCGTGGAGCAGTGCGCGCAATACTCCGAGTGCGCCTCCTTTGTCCCCTTCATCAAGGCGGGGAAGCCCGTGTTTGCAATCGAATACCCCAACGGGGCGGGCAAGACGCTCTCGTCCTCGGTCGTGGGCAGAATATGCCCCGACAAGACAAACTCGTGGAAGAACCAGGGCTTCAGCATCATCATGAAGCGGATGAGCCTGGATGGGTGGGCGCAGTTCTGCGGGTCGGCGCAGACCTTCACGACGGCGACAGCTTCAAAAGTGAAAGTCACCAAAAGGAGTTGGGAATCTTTTTGGGGGTTCAACCTAAATGACATTATCGGATAAAGGAGACGAGGCTCCTTGTATGCTCGACACTAATGCTAATTCTAATGCTAATGCTAAATCTAATTCTAATACCCGCTCCGTGTATATCCAGCGTGAAGTATGTCCGTGTAATGGGTATGTCATAAGTCGTCAGTTAATGCAAAAATCGCTTTCCAAAAATCACAACATTTCTTTTTTTCGTGGGGAGGTTACAGCAGGGCAAAGACAGCAGAAATGACAGCCGCCACGACAGGGACCAAGTTGAGTTTGCCAAAGATGCTGCCAGCACCGCTGTCGTCGTCGTCGTCAGAATTGCCGCCGGCGCTGCTGCCATCTCCATCAACGCCCTTGCCGTTTCGAATGCTGTCGCGGCTCTCGTTGAAGCAGGGCTTCCAGGCATCCCAGGCCTTGAGGAACAGGTCGAGCCCCTGGTCGAGCGGGCTGGTCTCCTCGATGCTCCCGCGCAGGTACGCCGTCGTGGCCATGTCCTCGGCGTGGACGGCGCCGGCGTACAGGAGGCCAAAGACGTCGGCGCCGTCGGGGAGCTCGTTGCACTTGGGCACGCTCTGCGTCAGGGTCCGCTCGGGGGCGCCCGACTTGGCCTCCTCGCTCGAGACGGAAAAGGCCCGCCAGGGATCAAACTCGCCGTTGGTGAACATGACGTTGCTGGCCTCCATGTTCCAGCCGCCGAGCTTCAGCAGGTGGCTGTTGTTGATCTGCGAGGGGAAGTCGGACTCGGAAAAGGCCTGGAAGGTGCCCTCCTCGACCTGCAGCGCGCGCACGTTCTCAACGCTGTAGTACTTGCTGATGACCTGGTACGGGCTGCTCTGGTTGGAGCCCTGGAAGAAGCCCAGCTCGTCGAGCGTCTGCCAGCTCCAGCTGTGGCCGTCGACCTTTTCGGTAAAGGCCACGCCCGGCGGCAGGGTCGCGCCAAACTTCATCAGGTCCTGGTTGGCGTACGAGTAGCCGTAGACAAAGGCGCACAGCGCAATCAGCCCGCCGTTGTCTCCGCTCGACGCCGCCACGCCCTTGTCGGTGGGTTCGCTGCTGTTGGGCGTGTCCAGAACCGCCTGCACTTGGGCGTTGATGGTCTCGGCCGAGTTGACGTTGGAGATGAACGTGTCCACGTCGAAACTCTCCATGTAGTCGCACAGCACCTGGACGGTGTGGATGGGTCCAAACCCTTGGTAGGACGATCCGAAGGTCAGCGCCGAGGTCAAATACGAACCAATGGTGAAGGCGTTGTATGAAAACGCCTCCCGGAGGTTGTTGCCGCCGGAAATGATGTAGGTGAATGCTTGAACCTGCTGGATCTGTGCGTCTGTGCCGGATGACATGACATTGTCGACATACTTGATGGCAGCCTCGATGTCGTTGGTGCAGTTCTGCGGCAGAGACCGCACAAGAGGGTTGTAGTAGATTGAGCCATCCGTCTGGGCCTCCAGCGGAGCACTCGAGGCCCACGAAGCGTAGATGATTTCCGGGTGCGTCACTCGGAGCCAGGCGGCGCGCATCCCCGGGTATGATCCGCCCATGGAAATCCACGGCGTGTTGTATGGATCCAGACCCTCAGTGCTTTGAATATTATCGTTGAGCCCGAGATCCGTCTTGTTAAAGTGGTTGGCAAAGTAGGCCACGTCCTCAATGGCCTGCTCCACGGTCAGATACTTGTACCCTTCGGCGCCGTCATAGGGCAGGCCGGTGTCGTCGTCGATGTCCACGGGCCGGCTGTAGCCGTAGTACCGGTGCTCCCAGCCAATGACCAGCCCGTTGAGCTTCTTGGCCAGCTCGATCGGGGCGCTGCTGAGGTTGAAGCCGCCGATGAACTGGGCAGCGACGCCGGGCGAAACGCCAGACTCGCCAAAGTCGTACAGGATCACGGGCCCTCCCGCCTTGTAAAAGGTGTCGTTGACAAAGTACCGGTTGGAATACGTCTGCGTGTTGGACGTGTCAAAGTGGTCCACGGGCATGGAAATGTTGTAAGTCGGCACATCCGGGTAC
Source organism: Calonectria leucothoes (assembly GCA_002179835.1). NCBI lineage: Eukaryota > Fungi > Ascomycota > Sordariomycetes > Hypocreales > Nectriaceae > Calonectria > Calonectria leucothoes. The sequence continues at coordinate 198,364 of NAJI01000060.1, forward strand.
ACTGGCGTGCTTTCGTCTCGCTTCTGCACAGGCCGGTAGTTGAGCTTGACTCCCAGCGCCGCCTGCGCAAACATTAGCCCGCAGGCTAGCAGCGACGTCGTCCTCATGATGGAATGGCTGGCTGGTTGGGTGATGCCGTCGCCACCACCAACGCTTTTGCGAAATAGAGCAAATATCCAACGGCGACAAAGTAGAGCGACTCGGCCGAGGAGATTGGCTGGCTGCGGTGTTGCGTCAAACGAATGAGGGTTCCAAAGGCTTTATATTGGGCATCCCCGGGCTGCTAGCCGTTTTATTTATGTTGAACCATTGTATAGGGTCCTTGGCCCAGCTTGGGGTCCCCCGTCTCGTATTAGTGGGCATCACACGGCGGCGGGCGCTAGTCTTTCAATGCCTTTAGCTACCAGCCAGCGCAATTCAGGGATGTTTTAGCCGCGGATCGTTATGGGGGCGCCACGGGCTGTGCCTCTCGCAGAGGGCCAGTTAGCGCTGAAGGAAGAAGAGCTTGCAGCCACCAACACAGCGGAGAGAGCGCGTAACGACAGCTGCCTCCGAGAGAGAGTCCACTGTAGCCAATTGTGCTGTCCTCGAGGGACTCGCGTAGCCCGGCGCGGCGAGTCAGCGGCAGTTAGAGAACCTCAGCTCTTGGCTGCTCAATGTGCATGATAGCCCGGCATCTAGGTCAATGTTGAGTAGATGATGCGAACCCATGGGGAAAGCAATTTGCACTCAATTGCAGACGAGCCACGCGAGAGGTCACCCGCGAGAGAGCTTGGGGCACGCTCTACAGGCATTGTTGGTCGAGGACTCAGGGGAGCGGCCCACAGCAATTCTGGACCGTCCTCTGGCTAGACGTTAGCGCTGATCAAGGCAGACTGATCCCAGTCCGTGCCGTCGCCCCTGATCCCATCAGCCCGCCAGCTTGACTCTGCGGGCAGTCGTTCGCTGGACAGGGACCGTCAGCCCTACAACACCTTCGTGTGACTTGAAAATACTCGTTGCCCGGCGCACGCATCATGCAGCTTACGCTTGGCGTTCTGATACGGATAACGGAGCACATATCTACAGGCAGCGTCATGAGATGCAAGATGTTAAATGGCGCGCGCCTATTAGCCTTTTGGAACGACGTGTATTCGCGGGCCGCACCGGGTAATGTCCAGGGGAGGGGGCCATTATGCCTTTTCTTTTTTTGCTTTTGAAACATTCTGTCCGCATTCCAGCCTGGGCGGTTACAAACCTTTGCAGCAAAACATGCTCCCAACGTCCCAATTGTGCACACAACTCAGGGGATGCCTGTGCGGTGGTGGGGGCTGACTGGAATCCGGGCCTCACTAGCGTATGCGTTGGCTTGGCCGCCAGTCATTTCATTGGCGCTAAGAGCCAGCCCCCAACTTGAAAAGCTGAATTGTTTTGGGTGTGGCGGCGGCTGTTCCGGGCATCTGATTTGAGTCGGGCCCAGAAAAAGAGGCTGACATTTTTCTTGCTGGCCACGCGGGCTAGCACGAACATGCATGCGAGGCCGACCAGAGACCAATAACAGAGGTGGTTTGGGGCACTCGAGGGTCAAGGCTTGGGCTAGTCAACGGATATTGAATCATGCTATTCATCGAAAAAGGACGGGACGAAGCCGTTTCCGGCGCTACCACGTCATTCTATGGCAATAAGAGAACGGTTCTAACGTCAACGCAGAATCTTGACAGCCTCTTCCAGGTCTTGAATCGTCTTGTGGAGCCGCTCGCGGCTGTTGATGATGGAGCGTGACTCGCCAGCTATGGCCAGCAGTCTGTCGTCGTCCAGCTGCAACACCCACGCCTCGCAAAAGATGCGCAGAGGGCTCATGGGTCCTGAAAGCAGACAATGCCCGACGGCTTGGTGATAGACATTGTCGATGAATCTCTTGGAAGCCACCTTGTAGTAGGCGTGCAGGATGTCGTAGACGTCCTCGGCAGTTTGCTGTGCGTTGCTCTGGTTGGCAACCACCTGGTCGATGGCATCAATGTCGACGACCCACCTGTTGCTCGGGAACTTGGTCTCTTCCTTTCGCGACTTTGCTGCGAGCGCATCCTTCATGCGGGCATTCCTCGTCTTCTGCAGGTTGTTGTTGAAATAGTGGTTGAGCGTGTACGGTTCGTTTCCCCTCTCGACCTGGACCAGGAACATGGCTTGGTCCATTGCCTGGCTGTACTTGGCCAAGAGCTGAGGCATGATGGTCGACTTGAGTTCTTCGTACACCCTTGAATCCGGGCACACGAAGCAGAGGCCCCGGAGGATGAAGCGGTGGATGACCAGAATCACCTTGCTCAGGTACTTTCTTGTCAACTGTTCCCACTTTACAGACTGCTCGCGGAACGTGCTGCACAGCAACCGCGGGCTAAAGGTGCCCAGCTCCATCCCTCGAGAGTCGCGGTGCGAGTTGGAAATCCAGCTCATGATGCCGTGGATCGGCTTCTCGATGGTCCAGTCCTGGGCAATAATGTCATTCAGGTCAGACACTTCTTCTGCGTCGAGATCCACCAGTGCCTTTTCCATGTCGCTCGGCTCTTCTTCTTCGGGCGATTCTTCACGATGCAAATCCCCAGGGGATTCTGCTCTGGGAGATGAATCTCTGATAAATTCTTCCTCCGCTGGTGTCAGTTTTTCGTCAAAGGAATATGAATGAGAGACTTCCAGAAACTCGCTGTTGAACTTCTCGGTGATGTTTACAATCTTGGTGATGAGTCGAAAGTCGTTCTTCTCAAACGCCTTGTTGAATGGGTAGTCTGCTGTCAGGGCAGCACGCACCATGTTTTGAAAGTTGCCTGCTACGTCCACAAGATATCTTTGCTGTTCTCTCTCTGTTTCTCTTGGAGGCCCGAGCCTTTTCAGGTCCTCTTGAGCCTTTGCGAGCATCTGACGGGTTTTTGTCCGAAGCTTGGGGAGAGCTTTGGCCGTGATGTGGCTCAACAGGCCCTGGAGCCTCTCGCGAAGTGCAACAATTCCAATGCGGTCAACCGGCAACGTGCACCACGGCTCATCGCTAAACATCTTTTCTCTGTCAAGAACGCTGGTGTCGTGGGTTTCATCTTCGTCGCCCCCTCGGCTTCTGACGACGTAGTACCCGAGTGTGAGGGGTCGTTTCTTGCCCTGGACCAGGTTGCAAACCACACCTTTGGCACTATTCTCAGTCATCAAGTCTGGCTTGGTGAGAATTCCAAGGGTGCGCTCCCCTCTCTCATCGACTTCTTCGGCAAAAGTTAAAATCTCTTGGTTGGCAATGTCTGCCATGGTGGAGAGGACCGCAAGGATGATGGTTTCGCTGCTCTTGATGTAGCTTTTTACCATCTTCTCGACGAGTAATCTATCATGCACCGTCGTAATACCCTCCGTCTTGTTACGAAAGATTCCTGGCACGTCAATCACTGTCAGGTAGTCCTCATGCGGGCCCCATTTTTCAATCTTCAACACGTCTTCGGAAAAGGTCCTGTGACCAAGAGGGTTTTTGCTGGTTCGAATACCCATGAGTTGATTGACCTATTCATTTATTATTCATTATGCTGTGGATAGCAATCTGGAACGTTCGCTACCTCTTCTAGAATAGCAGGGAATTCGGCTTGCAGCTTTCGGCTTGACTCGACCCGTTTTTCGTACTTTTTCAAACGTTCAACCTCATCAGACGAGGCATGCGAGCTGGGGATTATTTTAATAATGATTCGCGAATTTTGGTCACGACGATGGGTGATCTGGGTTGCATATCGAGTGCAAAGCTCCTGGCCACGCGGAAAAGGAATTCCCGTCAAGTTTTCCAGCAATGATGACTTCCCCGAACTTTGATCTCCTGCAGCGACAAGCTGGGGAAGCGGGAAATACTGCCCAATGTTCTTTTCGCGCAGTTGGTCGATCTGATGAAGCCGATCCGCGCTGCTCAGCATGGCTGGCTCAGCGGAGGTGATTGTAGACATGACTGGCTGGTAACCCAAGGGGGCGTCTTGTTTGATGGCCATGAGTAAGGATACACGAAAAGATGGAAATCTGTTGTGAGATGGGAGGGGATGATCCCCCAGAAAATCCCAGCCTCCTCAGGGTATCAGTGGTCGGCCTCCTGCATACGATACGACGACGATGCTACGTCTCGCGGAGACATGATTGGTACATTGGTGATTGTGTCAACCTTGAATTGTATGATTGGCAGATGTCATTTTCATCTTCATCTTGGACTATTTACTCACATTATGAGGATGTTATGCATGCAGATCGACGGCATGGAATTCGCCTTCATAATTTTATGATTTTCATCCCCTCTTCCCGCCCAAACCGTGTGAAGTGTTGAAAGGGCAGCTTGGTTGCACGTGTAGATGTTTCAACCCACCAAAAGATGGCAATTTGTCCATTTTCCGCCTCTCCATGCTCCAATTGTATTCAGACAGCCAGGCCGGTGTTTACATGCTGTCCCGATGCATTGAGCCACCAGCTCATCATACATGAGGCCACCCCACTTAGGCGTGCACCCTGGCGAATGACACCTGACGCGTTGAACGCTTTCCCTCACACGTGATTAACGCCATCCAACCGTTTGCCATCACAACAATGGAGGCGTTGGGCATGAACTAGCCAAACCTAGAATTTGCAACCCGCTGCAGCGTCTCCAGCAACATGGCCTTGACATTTCCGCCCATCGAGGACATCGACCCAGATGGCGACACGCTGATTACCATATGCTATCCCGCCGTGTCCAGCTCGGCCGGTGACGACACCAGCCAGGAAGAGACTAGCGAGGACGACGAGTCACGCTCACCGACAATGAACCTCTTGACAAATGGCGACGATGATTTACAGCATCAAAGTGAAGGTGTGGCGCCGTATTCCAAAGCAAAGTTGAACGAACGGGCTGGTGCTGACCCAGACCTGGAGTCTGTGCCGAAGAGGAAGATTCCGAGGGCGAGCTCTGCCTCAAGGTGTCCATGAAGCATCTCAAGGTGGCATCACGACGGGCCAAGGCAATGTTTTCCGGCGGCTACCGCGAAGCCCAGCCGTCAGAGATCGACGGCATGTTTCGCTGGACGCTCGAGCCCATCTTCGATCGGGAGGCATTCAAGCTCGTCATGAAGATTATTCATTTAAAAACACAGGAGCTGCCCGACACGGTGTCGCTCAAGACCATGGCCAACATCGCCGCCGTAGTAGACGATTTGCAGTGCCACGACGCCGTATGGTTCTTCACAAAGATTTGGATTAGTCGATTAGACGAGACGCTGCCCACCGTAGTGTGTGATGACCTTCTCCGTTGGATATTAATCGGGTCAGTCTTCCGCAATGCCGAGCTGTACAAGTCGGCAACACGGGTGGCTATATTCCGCAGCAAAGGCACTCTGCAAACACAGCTCCCCATATACCCCGACATTCTAGGTGAGTAGCGGTGAAGGGAAATCAGCGAAAGACACGGCAGTGCTAACGAAAGCAAGACGCAATTGAGGAGAAGAGACAACACTTTTTGGATAGCTTAATCGATCAACTCCACGACCTTCTCGAACGACTATTCCTCGGCGAGGGCTGCGATGATCCCGCATGCCGGGCCATGATGATGGGCGGCCTGATGCAGAGAATGAAACAGGAGAAGCTCTTCCCGCGCCCCTCGAAGCCTTTCCACGGCCACGAACTATCATCCACAATAGCCACCGTGCGAGGGTTCCAGTCCGCCACAGCGTACCTGCCGTGGAGACACGGCGTCGAAGGACAGAGCGAGGACGTGTGGAAGATACGAAGCAACAGCAGCAGCCAGAGTGCCAAGAAGATTAAGATTTCCGAGTCGGACGATAGCGAGGAGGACGTCGAGATTAGCTACACCCCAAAGTATGTTGGCTCCCACGAGTGCAACGTGCAAAAGCTTTTGAGGCCTGGAATCAAGATTTTAGAGGGCCAGATAGAGGGTCTGGAGCTTTCTGTGCATAGATGCCAGCTGTGATAGCCAGCGCGGTTGTCTCAAGTGGTATGTCTAATTATAAATTAGGTTTTTGGTTTTTCTTTCTTGGAGACACAGGACTTGGAACAGATGGAAATGCAGAAAGCCAGCGTGTTATTTATTAGCTTAGTTATTGTTAGACCGCCGGTCTTCATCATCATATCTACGTTGAGCATCTGAGAACCTTTGCTCCACAACTTGACGTTCAAGCGAATGAGGCACCTTTTTCAAAATAAAACAGAATTAGCTATTCATATTCATCGTTGAGTCAACGCAGGGGGACTAGTTAGATATAACAGTCTTTCTTAGATACAGCAACCGAATGACGACGATGTCTGAACATTGAATTCAAATGCTTTCGGGTGTGTTTCTTCTTCGTTAGACCTGTCGGGGCTCCAACACAAGGTTCAGTTCCGGGCAAGCGAGGGTGAAGCCGTCTGCTAAGCCGTCTACAAATTTCTCGGGCGTCTGGTCTGGAGCAAATCTGATGTTGTACTTGTGCACAATCTGGCTGATGACATATCGGACCTCCATCAGTCCAAGCTGCTTTCCAACGCAAGAGTATTTACCTAAATATCCAACATGGTAAGTATCACACGTCAAAAATCCTGTTACTTTCCAAAAGGAAACTCACCAATGGAGAATGGAGCAAACACTGATGCATTCTTGACCAACTCTGGCTTCGTGGTCCATCTCTCCGGGATGAAATCATTCGGCCGAACAAAGCACCTCGCGTCTAGTTTAAAGTGATTAGTACATGAAGTCTCTTTTTCCCAATATTTACAAGTGATTAATACTCACCTCGGTTGAGTGTGTATGTAGGAACCTGGACAATGGTGTTCCCCGGAATAAATGTGTCGTCGATCTGCAGGCCTTTCTCTGGGGTGATCCTCTGCACCCCCGATGGGATGGCTGGGTATAGTCGGATCGCTTCGTCGACAACAGCTTGGAAGTAGCTGAGTTTAGACAGAGCTGTGTTGTCTGATTCTTCATTCTGCGCAAAATATTCATCAATCTCCTTCTGAAGTTCTTTGTACGCCTCAGGATGTTGCGCCAGCTGAAACAAAATGGAAGTCATGGTTGCCGAAGTCGTATCACTAAACAATCGAGAGTCAGCGTGGTATTTGATTGCGCTCTTACGCTTCATACCTTCCAGCCACTACTATGAGGTGAGCGTCTCCAAGAAGGTTCATTTCATTCTGCTTGGAGGGATTGGGGAGCTCCTTGAAAGGAGCCAAAACCCAGGAGAATACATCCGGAAGATCTGGTTCGTTCTAGTCCCTGTCAGCAAGCACAGAAGAGTTGGCCTTGCAGCCTTCTTACCTCGATTCTCTGTTTGACGTGCTTCTCGAGCCACTTCATAAACTGCTTGATCTGGCTGTTCAAGATGGGGATATTTTTAATCAAAAGATAGGCCCAAGGCGTTCGACCAAACTGTGTGCCCCACAGAGTAGACTTTTGCGTGAGTTCCATGTAGTAGTGCTTGACTCCGTCCTTGAGCATGTTGAAGCTGTTGCCGAATGCAAGGTCTCCCATGACGTCGAAACCAAAAAAGTCAAGCCAGAGTGAAATGTCGACTGGCTTTCCGGCTCGTTCCTCCATCTGATTCATCAACTGTCGGGTGTATTTGGCGATTCTGGGCTCATAGTCTCTGAGCGCTAGGCTGCATAAGCATATACGCTCGAATGCACATGAATAGATGGTTCTGGCTTGTACCTTTGGCGTTGAATCCCTTGTCCCAGATCCTTCGTCGGTACGCGTGTTCCTGTTTATCTCGTGTTGCGTGAAGAGAAATCATTGGCTGAAACACGTTGTACCATGGCCCCTTCAAGCATGGCGAAGTATTTGAGTGGAGCGCTAGAACCGCACTGGGACTCGCAATCGATAATTCGTTCGGTCCTGCAATGGCGCTGCTTAGTACATGTGTTTCCCACTACTGGAGAACTGCACAGTTGGAGTACCTATTCTCAAGATGTCTCCGTAGGATTTATGCAGAGCCTGGACTTCCTTGAATAGGTGAAACCTTTTCATCGACACTGACACGCCGTAAAATGATGATAGACGAGCTGCAAACGGTCCCGGGAACCGGCGCAACGGGTGCCAAAAGGCTCTGTAGACCAACATGCTGGCGTAAACACCACCAATGAGAGCCAAGAAGAGCTTCGAGGCGGCCAAAGCGCCCTCCCACGGCTCCTCCGGCCCAGGAGGCAGATAGTAAACGTATCCGGAGACGAGGCCTGCGTAGAATAGCGAAAAGGCGATGACCATCTGGTTGGAATAAATGTCCCATTCGCCGCGGCGGAAAAATCCGAGGTGGAGCAAAACTCCAGCGGCGAATGCGGCCGCCGGAACCGGAGGGTTTTGCGGATCAAAATGTAGCGCTTCCATTTTTGTCGCTTCTTGGCTCCTTGTTGGAAAGTGAAGCCGTTGTTTTGGCGTTGAGGAAATCCGGTGGGGTATTTGTATTATTCAATTGGACTATTGAGTTGGACTGGGTTAGAACCTGGCCATCAGTCCGGATCGGCGGATTAACCGAGGTGGAAAAGTTATAAAAATGGTTCGATCGCTGCAAAGCCAATCTATGCAATAGTGTGTGTGTGTGGGAGAGGTGAGGCGAGGGTCAATCGTCTCAGGCTCAGTCAAGGCGAATGATCCTGGTCAGCAACAACCATTGCTGAATGCGAGGAGTTATGCGAAAAAGATGCCTGCCGTATATTCCTTTTTCCTCTTTGTCAGAAAAATCATTTCATCCTGTTTCACAAAAAAACCCAGCATATTTCCATTTGGCGGTTTTGCCCAGCTCGTGAGATAAACTCAGCGGGAGCATGCGCTACTCCTGGTTGATGCTAGTTGGCATTCTTACCCCGCGCCAGCCCAAGAGATTCATTACGACATGCCGAGGGCCAACTACCAGAAACATACTAAAACATGGGATTTGCATGGTCACGTTGGCTTGATTGGCGCACAATTTCGTGGCCAAACAACCGAGCGCACATGGGCTCACCCGTTGAAACGGTTGAAAGGGGAAGTGGTACCGAGAGCAGCTGTCCAATGACGCGGGGGAGAGCTCGGGACAAATATTTTGGGCCTCTTTCCTTCTCAGTAATGCCTTGGGATTTCCTCGTCTCTCTATGTATGAACTGGATCCGGCTCGCTGAAACCGTTACTGACAGCATGGTGTGGCACATGCGAGCTTGCCGCACTAGGGTTTGCCTGAGGTCGGTGCGGGGAAGCCGGCGCCCCCATGATCAGGGTGAAAACTAAATTTATCGAATCAGTTTAGGCGTATTACCACTTGCGTTACCCCGGACCCGTTTGGGCCTTGTTCCTGATTCCAACCCCGCAATCTTGGCCCGTTGCCCGCTTTAGCTTTGCCCGAGGGAGCCTCTGACTAAGGGATATCTCGAAGTCGAAAGTTGGATAGTGTGTCGAATAAGCAAGCCGAGTAAGGTGGAGGCAGTGGTTCTATTTCCACAAAGGCAATTGGAAAAAACACAGTTTGGCAAAGCTAATGAACAACAGAAGAAACAAGACAAAGCCTTTGCACTCTCCCCAATTACAGAGTTGATGTCTCCCTCCAACCTTTCTGTGGGGGGGGGGGGGGGGGGGTTGAACATATTTACAAATCATTCCTTATTCGCCACGTGAGTAACGTACACACGATAGACCCAGTTGTCCAATCACAACTTTGGAATGGAATTGTTCTGGCCCGATCCAGAGATGTCGCATTATATTCCGGCCGGCTTGCCCTGTATTCTATCCAAACCCAACCAGCACCTAAATCGTTATTCGAATCTGGGACTCATCCATTTTAATGGGACTCAATCGCAGATTTGGAAAAGTCCCAAACCCATCAACTTGCACAGAGTAAGCACAAGGCTCTTGGCGGCGTTGTCGTAAATATTAGATTGGGATTTTTAAATAACACTCAACTATTTCATCCGCCACCCTCTGGCAAAGCTGCGCAATGGCTCTATCAGAGTACTTTTGCACAAAGGGCATCAACAACGTGCGCGCCTCGATGGTGCGGTCGACACGCAACTCCCACCGTTCCACCTCGCCCGGCACGGTAGCAGGAGGAGACGACTCGGCGCTGGCGGGGGACGCGCCGTCCTGGCACCGACGGACGGACCACTCCGCCCACGTAACGATTCCCGTGGGAGCGACGCCGCGGGTGCGCATGCCGTCGGGCGTCTTCTGGAAGACGGCAGGCCACTGGTGGACCCGGCTGAGCCCAGGCAGCATGTGGATGGTGGCGCGGATGCTGTAGGCGCGCACAGTCTCGTCCCAGGGCCCGAAGAAGGGGTCGCCGGCGATCAGGGCGGGCTCGGTAGGGATCTCATCGAAACCGATGACGCCGGGGATCCGGCTCACGGGTGGTATGTAAGTCTGCAAAAGCTCCAGCGCGAAACGGGGAGGAACGTTGCTGGGGAGTGAGGCCGTCACTGATATGTAGGACTGTGATCGCATCGCCAGACGGAAGAGAATCTGCCCCCAAGTCGGACGCAATGCTCCGCAATTGGCATATAAGAATAAAAAAAATATAAAAATAAAAACAGGCAAGCAAGCAAGTACTCTCTACCTCGCTAGCAAGTGGGCAAGCAACCTTCTGGAAGGTGGATTCATGCGCGATTTTGCTCGGGCGATCGGCTAGCCCAGCTTCTTTCCAGGCGTCTGGAACCGACCCCGACGACCTCGACTCAACTCGGCCTTGGATCTTGAATGCCGGACACGACACAAGACCCTGTGGGGTTTGAAACAAGGTTGGTGTACGAGGCGCGACAAGGTACTCGGCAGGGCTTACACGAGAGATGCAGCGGCAACCCTTTCCAAAATGCCACAGGATGTATTTCTGACCAATTCACGTGACATTCTGGAATTTCAGCTAAAAGAGACAGGAGATTAGAAAAAAAGAAATCTGCGGCTGTCGAAGAAGGGGCAGGCTATTCTTGATAAGGATGCGTTTCTCCCAAAGACGCATCCCTTCGTCCTCGACTAAGTCCTAGCCGACCGCTCCACATTCTAAAATTGTCGTCTCGCGCCCAATCAGGAAGACGGCTAATCGAACTCTAAAGCACGGCTGCATCAGCCGTAGCAAGATGGAGCCCGCCACGCGAAGAGTTAGTGTCCCGTTTTTTTTTCCACCACGGGATCCAGCAATCTCGGTTCTTAACCAGTATCGTCGCGCCACGGACGGGCCACAAGGCTGTGGGTGTGTGCATGCGCATGTGCGTGTGCACGATGTGGCTCTTTCTTTTTTCTTTTTTAGAACAAATAATTGTGTGAATGTATATAACACCTATATTCAAGTCTTGGTATATGTACAAGAAAAGTCAGTCCCCCAATCTTAATGCTAAAAACGGTCGAGTTGACTTTAGTGTCTAATGGTATCATGAAAGCGTCTTTGGGGTCGTTAAAAATAGACGTGTACAAAAAGAAAAGAAGAAAAATGAAAGAAGAAAAAAAGAAGGGAAATTTTGTCAGCTCAATCCCATGTTGGTCCCGTTCCACCCGGGTGATGCGTCGGAGCTCCTCCGCGCGAGCCGTGGCCGTCGTGGTGCAGCAGCGACACTCCGGGCGGCGATGCTCCTTGGGATGGGCTGTGAGGGACGATCGGTCCTTGGAATCCGTATCCCAGCAGAGGAACGGGCTGTCGGCGATGAGGCCCGGGAGGGGGAGGGGCTGAGACTCCGCGATGCCGTCGTCGAAATTGTCCCGGAGAATAAGGAGGTGGCGGAGTTGGGGGTGGAGAATGTCTTAGATGCTCGAGTTCGGGGCCGCAGCGAGACGCCTCGGCCAGCTGTTGCCCATAGGCGCCGGGAGTATAAGGCGGCGGCGGCGGCGGTGGTGGGTAGTGCGACGGCTGCGGAGCGGGCGGTGACTGTCGTTGATGGTGATGATGGTGTTGTTGTTGATGGCGGGGGGAAGCAGCTTCGTCGTGGTGGTGTTCAGGGAATCCGTTGCTGTTGCGAGCTCTTTCCACTAGCGGCCCATTGAAGCCCTGCGAGCTGTGAGGGCGGTGATGGGGGGGCCGTCCGCCGCGCCCGTGGTGCTCGCTATGCCCATAATTGTTTCGTGCTCCCTCGATCAGCGGCACAACGAGGGTCGGCGGCGCGGGGCGGTGATGGCTTGGCTGGCGGTGCTGTCGCAGAAAGATATTAGACAGAAACCTTTTTGACGACGCACACATGTGTCGGGAGAGGTGGAACAAACCGGATGGCCACCACCGAGTAAGCCCTGCATTATCATGTATAGAGTCGGGGTGCTCTGCGAGCTCGAAGCTTCTGCTAGTTGATTGTTGTGTCGGTTCGTCGAGCAACGGTTAGCTAAACCAAACGAACCGAGAAACAAAGTATGACAGCGATACGAAGGAGGGGAGGATGGGATGCTGTCGTCTTTAATATCACGACGCTCCAGGGCCCAAAGTTACTTGCTACACTGCCCAGCAGCACCCCCGGCAGTCAAGGGCTGTCAAGCCACCCATTGCGTCATGCGTTGACAATGCACGGCCACCAGCTGCCCACAAAAATGGAGGTGGACGCGTCAAAGCTAACCCGCTTCTGGTCAAACGCGTGTGGCTCGGTATCGCCTGCTAATTTGACTAGCCCCCGACACCGCAAATTCGGCACCTCGGCCAAGCCGAACCATACCATATCTATGAGCGAAATCTCGACCAAGAAAAACGAGGCAAGGAAGTGCTTGGCAAACAAGGAGAACTCAATTGAATCCAGCTCGGCTCTCCTCTCTCTCTCCATATCTACCATGGTCGATTCTGATTCCGGGCAGTCGATAGTTGAAACAGGCATGATTACGAGACCTGAGTCAAGTGGCTGGGTCGTGGTCACGCAGCCAAGCTTTTTGCTGTGTTTTGTTTTGTTCCATCGTATTTTACCAGCTTGTAACCACTACGCGAACAGGCCGGGGTTGTCGCGCTTGCCGTCTTTTGCCAACAAAATCCAGATTTCAGGTACGATGAGAAAGTAGTTTATCTGCGTCATTAATTTTTGGTGTTTCTCGTAAACGTCTTCAATCTTCCGTTGCTGCAGAAGATCATCAAAGCGTAGCGTGCGACGCGGCTGTAGGGTAGTTGATCGATGGCTGGAATCAGACCTGTTTCACATGTCTTTTTTTCATTGCTCAGACAAACAATCCGTCATAGTACCCTATCATGATTCATGCCTTCTATTTTTGGACATCTTGTGGTACATCAAACAACAAGAAGCGGCATTTTGTCACGAGAGATGATGCATCTGCCTACGTAATGAGGGGGAGTTAGTCTTGGCTTCCACCATGAAAAAACATCGACGACATATTTGCCGGCCCCACTGACCGACGTAGAGAGCTACGAATTATCGGAAACCTAGCTTTGATCACTCGGGGATTGTGACGATGGGTGTAAAAAATTCGAATATTTTTCATTTCGTCTGCGAACCATCTCCTTTGCCGCTTAGTATGAACTTTGATGCGGACAAGGTTTCAAAGAATATGGACGGACCGCCACTTTCACAAGCGTGAATGAAGACAATTTTGAAATATAATATATGATTTTTAATAAAAAAAATGGTAATGATAATACCATGATATCAATTATTTAGAAAGTGCACCATTTTGGATTTATGGCCTTGAAGTTAGCAATCGCCTCTCCCTACCTCGATGCAGTCGCACTCAAAGAGACAGAGCATGTCGAATCATTTCGCCATTTTACGCGTAACAACACACGAGTCCACCATCCCGAGCCTCCAAGCTACTCCACCGCGGGGCCCAGCTCCTCGACGATTCCCGCAGCCTTATCGTCATAGCCGACAGGCACGCTGGCAGTTCCCCACTCGCTGCGGAGGAGGCACGGCTCGTCGGCAGGTAACAAGAACAGGGACGACTTTGCGCACACCAACGTGGCCAGGGCTTCTCGTCATGGGTCCATTTTGAAATGGGGACCTGCACTCTGTAAGCCGGGGGGAGGCTTTGAACAGAGGCACGTCTCCCTCCCGAGAGCCGTGATCGTGTATGCAAGGTGCTGCTCGGTCTTCGCTCTGCGGGAATAAAGAATAATCGTACGTTTTTGTCACTTATTGCCCTCGGAAAGCATCAGCAGCAAAATATTGGTGAGGCGAGTAAGTGTAGGGCGAAACCGGGCAAGGATGCCCATTCAAGCTAGCCCGTTTTTTCGCGAGGCAATCACCAACGAACACCATGGAAAAAGCCGTGCATTGGTGGGGAACCAACAACCAACAACGATTTTGAAGCCGGGCAAAGCAGCCTGCATTCACCAACTATCATGGTCAAAAGTTGCCAGTAATGAATATGTTGAGTTTATTCAGTATGGCTTTCTTTCTTATTTTTCTAAAAAAGCCTGTCGGTGTTTCTGCGTGCTCCTGACCACAACAACGCTATTAATAGAGTTTAGTCGCCCTGCCAAAATCCCTGCCATCGTTCGGCGGTTAAGTGTTGCCTCAACCAACACAGCAACGCAAGGGACTCATGACCTCCAAAATCAGCAGGTCTGTGCAAAATGGGTGCTCTAAGCGCCCATGGGCTTATTCATTGTTGGTTGCGCTGTTCGTCGGCCTGATTCTTTGAAGGGCCGTGCTGCCGCCGATGATAATAAAATGATGGCCTTGGTCCACCGTTTGGGACCGTATTTGCCATCGGAGTCGTCTTGTTAATATACCTTTTTTTTCTGTTGACTGTTTTGCGTTACTCCATCCTCATAATGAGCGTCAACCACTTGCCCACCGAGTTGCTCGATAATATCCTGAGCTTTCTTTATCCAGAAATCCGTGGTGGGGGCAATGATGGCTGGGATGCAAAGCCACCTGACCCACCATGCCATCTCCTCCAAGCGCGCCTCGTGTGTCACAGATGGAACAAATTGGCCACGAGCCACGCCTTTCGCAACGTTCAGATTGTGCCTTCACAAAAGGGACTAAAGGCCTGGAATACAATGTTGGATAGTGGAAGGCTGACTTCTCTGGCCCGGCGCCTAACCATCTGCAGCATGCCCGACCATGACAGCACCGACTTTGACGAGTTTTACAAATGGGAACATGATGAATACCCCGAGTTTGCGAATGGGCTATCCAGAGTTTCGGATGTCTCTGGAATTGAAGATATTTGCGTTCGGTTCTCGGCCAAGTGCGAAGGCCCGTGTTACGACGAAGATAGCGGCATGGCCTATGCAACTATGGGTGAGGTAGAGTCTGCTTCGTCGCGCAAAAAGGTGCTGGAAACAGTTTTCGAAGCCATCCGATCGCGTTCCACTCGCGCCAGCACAAAAAAGATTCGTTCCCTTCGATTGGAGAACCTCCAGAATGTTCCGCTGCCGGAATTTACATCCTCTGAGCTCTTCCGCTCGGTTACAAAACATGTGAGCCAGCTTCACCTCCAGGTTTCGGTGGAAAGAAACGAGAGATGCCCAGAGCATGATGCCTTTACCACCGAGCGCAGGATATTCGAACCTTATATGCAGAAGCATTGGCTGGCACCTGTGGCAGACCAGCTCACCACCCTGACGCTGTATTTTCGAGAAAACTGGGGCACCATGCCGGGGGTATTTGATGGAAAAGGGCTTTTGTTTCCGCATCTGAAAACCCTTCGGCTGGGGACGTATACCATTTCGCACAACGACCAATTCGACTGGGTTCTTTCCCAGCCTTCGCTGAAGTCTCTGCGATTAGACTATTGCCAGATTGCTTCCTATATCATATCCTATCGGCATTCGATGCCCTTGTGGAACGTGCCAACACACGACTGGGAGAGACTTGTCGGAAAAGGCGCCTTCGACGTCGAAGAGGGCCTGCTAGTTGCTTACTATTATCCGGGGACCTGGGAATCCGTATTTACCAATATTCGCACCAGGCTTCCCCACCTCGTCGATTTCCAGTTCCATATTAGAGAGCACCCGTCAGACTCTAATAACTTCAACCATATGGGGTCTTTGCCATCCGAATTATCCCCAAAGCGGTATGCGGCATTTGACGTCGCGTATTCAAGGCCATGGAGAGAGGCCGAGGATTGCGGCCGTCTGGAGGTTGAGAGTTACTTCACATGTGCCGAGGATGCTGTTGCTTGCTTGAACTTGCCAAGCGGGTGGGATAATAAAGTGGGAGGAGATAGTCTTTCTTTGGCGGTGGGGCAGGGACTGAACCGCCACAGAGCGACAGAGGCTGGAGATGAACAGGCGCTGCAAGCTTTGCTCGAAGAGACCTGGAAGCGGCGTTGTTGATGGCAGGGGTTTTTTGTGTCTTTCTAGAATATAATACAAGATTAGCTATCAAAGCGATTTTTTCATGACGCTCTTGTTTAATTTAATTTTCGGAATGGATTCCGGGATTTCGGATGTCCAAGGCAGCAGCGTTGAATGGATCGCGGTCTCGATCATTCTGCCAAGAGCGCAAATCAATGTCGTCTCCATAGTTTGTTTATTTTGCCCTGTTGCCCGTGCTGAGTCGAATGCAGCCATCTCGTCTGGAAGCTGGCGATGCTGCGCAGTGCAGGGCTAGCCTGCAAAGTCAATTACAATTGCTGGTATAAGCACCCGCAATGGGGGACCGCCAAGCTGCGGTCGGCGTAATTGATGTCCCGAGTTGAATCTGGGCAAACTGAGGCGCAGGGCCCATGTGGCCATCGCCAGCAGCAGCCCGGCAGTCGGCAGCCCTTCCCCGCAAAAAACCGACAAGGGCACGCATCGCGCCTGGGAAATTTTATTTTTATTTTTCGGCTGGCTATCCGAAGCGGTAGGTGATGCAGGCTGTGTAGCATCTCGTCCAAGAGATTGTGCGTCTTGGCACACTTGTGGTCATGGCCCTGGCCTGCACAAAACCTTACGCGACATGTTTTTCGCCGTCGGGACCCAATCAAGACGGCGAGGCAGGCCTTTGCGACGGCCGCGGAGGCCTCGCACGCGGAGGAAATAGGTGCTGGGCGCGGTAGCGTGGCGTGTCTCAATGGTGTTTGAGCAGCACACACGACGTTGCAGTGTTTCCCCTTGTTCGGTTTCGGCTGCCGCCGAGACTGGGTCTGTTTGAGGGCCAGGGATGACATTGCGCCTCGAGCTATCAAGTATATAAAACAAGAGGGAAACGGCGACGAGAATCAAGTTTGAATTATCATCAGTCTTCTCTTTCTCTGTCTCCATCTACTCACACAGACAATAAAAAAGCACCACCACCCGGTTTACTATTTTTCAAACACACATATTCATAATGCATCCCTCCACAGTCTACTGCTTGGCTGCTCTGCCCGCTGTCCTCGCTCAGTACGGCAACAGCGGCGGCTCCTCGTCCACAGCTACCCAGGCAGCTGCGGCGGCGACCTCTTCGTCATCCGTTAGCGGTGTGCACGTCGTCAAGGTCGGCGATGGCGGCCTCACGTTTGACCCCCAAGAGATCACGGCCGCCATGGGCGAGGTTGTCGAGTTCCACTTCTACCCCATGGCGCACTCGGTGGCGCAGAGCAACTTCAGCAGCCCCTGCCAGCCGCTGAACAGCTCGGCGTTTTTCAGTGGCCCAGTAAGAGTGTCGAGCGGCGTCAGCGACACCGTCTTCAGGATGACCATCAACGACACGAGCCCCAAGTGGTTCTACTGCGCTACAGCCCAGCACTGCCAAAACGGCATGGTTGGTGTCATCAACGCCCCGTAAGTCAATCTTTTTTTCAGCAGCAAATTTAAAATGCTTACTAACACGGTTGCAAAGTACGAGCGGAGAAAACACCATCAAGAAGTACGCTGAAGCTGCTGCCCAAGCCGCCAGCAATGTTGCCCCCAGCTCGACTGGCGGTGGTACTCTTGAAAAGGCTGCCACTACTTCGCCCACCGGAGGCTCCGAATCTGCCGCTGGAATTCCCGTCATGGGAGATATCCGATGGGGCCTCATGGCCTTGGGTACTACACTGGCAGCTTTTGCCGGGGGCCTCATGATCTAGGTTGTGGCTGGCCATATATACTAGCTGAGGACACTAGGGGCGACTTGGAGGTTTGTGTGATGTAGGATTATTATTTCCCAGAGATTTGCCATTTCCTAGAGAAGTTGCCAAAGACTCGCCAACAAGATTGGGGGGAAGCGGGCTATAGAGGTTTGTGAGATATTATTATTTTCATGGGTTGTCAAAAATCCAATCAAGTTATGTTTTTTACGAATGTACTGCAGTATATTGAACAGAATTAAATGCGCACGTGCACACAGTTGATCAAGTTGATAAAAGAGTCGTGATGAGCAGCCTATTTCGATCAGGTACCCAAAAATATCCACAGTAGTGGGAGAACCAACTACCTAATAATCTAAGGCAGGCACTCGATCGGGTTCCAACAGGAAAGAAGTGGTCGGAATTATTTGGGCAGCCATGGTTACAAACTATATTAGCTATGCAATTGCGCTATATTTATACCACTCCCAATTTTTTGGGCTGGAGGCATGCTTGCAGCCACAGGGGTTGAAACTGCTGTTGATCATTAGGCATGCGTTTCCGCTGGGCACCAGTTTGGTTTTAAAATGACGATTACTGCCTCAAAACATTTACAATTGGATCAACAGCCCACAATAATACGTTTTGGTTTAGAGGCGCCTTCAGGCATGATACCTTGTTAGGGCGCGGTTTTGTTCCTCAAGAATTGGTGACTCACGACAGCGGGAATTTTAGGCACTGGCAATGATCGAAAGTGTATACATACACTATTAGGTCGATGCAATTGACGATAGGTCGAGCCGGCCCCACGGAGAGCATTGGCCTCTGTCAATGGCTGGGCCCTATCTACCGGTATGCAGTAGCACCACTTACAGCCAAGTTTTGGAGAATCACACTATGCTCATTGGGTTTATCTTGTGAGGCCCTCTCATAATACTTGTGGGATCTGCGGTCATGCTGATGATGTAAAGTATGCTGTCTCGGCGAATTGATACGTCGGTGTGTTCGGTGTGTTTCACCCAATCTTCAACTGGCTGTGGGATTGCGTCGTGCATGGACGCTTTCCTGCTTCGCGCATGGCAGCTGCGCCGATGCAAGCATATGCAAGTACCTGCCTACCTACATACGTATACGGGCCTGACTACCTGACCAAAGACAAGGAGCAGGGTTTGGACATGGTTTTCATAGAGCATGCAACAGTCAGTCTTATGATGACAGACATTCCCTGCCCGCCCTGGCATCAAAGATGCGGGCAAAATCATGGCTCATGTGTCGCAGGTTGAGACACAATGAAAGCCCTGATTTTCCCATGGCTCAGAAGAATCCTGTGTACATGTGTCACCCGTTTCTGACGCTCGATGCTCCCACTCACGCATGGAATCTCGCGCTTCGGCTGTATCATCAGTCTTTTGCCCCCGACGGACAGGTTGGGTTGCAGTGGTGGGGCTGGCTTGCCAGCAGCTCACCGCCTGCGCCCAAGACGCGGGTCAGATAGCTACGCCCATTCCAACACGGTCAAGGTTAGTTCGAGATACTCAATGGTGCCATCGTTCCCTTGTTAAATGCAGGGTGCGCCCCTTTGATGCTGCTGACGCATGTACTTGTACGATTCCGCTCTCGGCCACACTCGTGGTAATCCGCGCTGGCGCCCGCGCACATAGCCCAACAAAAAAACAAAAACAAAAAAAACACGGAAAAACTTTGTTCGGCTGCTCAAATTTAGTCTCGAATCACGGGGAAATGCATTCTCGAATATATCAGGCACGTGCAAACGCAACACACGCTTGTTTTTTTTTTTTTTTTTTTGATTAAAGAAATAAGTAGAAAATGAAATGACACGATTTCAATTCCTCATTGCAGGGCGACGAGGCCATCACTCGTTGTTTTGGGCGCCCATTGGGCGCAAAGGGACGGAGAGGGGTTGTTCAGAGTATGTTCTAACCGCGAGGAAGACAGGCGTTCGATTTTCCCTCGGAACTCGACTTTATAGGCGCCATAGTCGAAGTTCCCATCTATGAACATGTACGTGCTAGTATAAAAAAGACTTCCCCCCCGTGTGCCACTTTCCCCACAATCTTGTGGGCTGGGCTGATCTGACGTGACCCAGCCGAGCCGGAGGAAGCGGACAGTTTTCATCTGGACCTGTTGTTGTTGCATGACGGGCGGCATGCGAGTCGCTGTTGGCTACTGCCCCGGCTGCGGAACACCTCGCTGCTCATATTGTCGTGTCGAAAAGATATTTGTCAGGGATTGACACGGGCGAGAAATCACGGCTCCCGGAACTCAATTGATTCCAAGTCCATTTGCATTCGCCCCCGCTTGAGCAGTGCCACAATGCTTTCTTTAATATTGGGAAAGTAGTAGCTCACCAGGCCAATGATGAGAACAGACACCCATATGAATGACGCGAAAACGGCACTTAGAGCGAAGAAGGACCTGCTGTTGACTACGATGAAGTGTGGAAGCGCCGTTGGTTGCATGGACAACATTGCGGCTGATAGGCCGACGGGTGTGGCGAGCTGGATGCAAAAAAAGAGGGAAAAGGTTAGGGATATATAAAATGGAAAAAAAGGTTGAATACCTCAAAAGGAGAACTTACACCAAGCATGACGAGAGTCGCCGTTAGCGTCCACTCGTTCTTTTGGTATTGAGCTTGTGCATTGTTGTTTCTGTCCTGATCGAGATAACGCGTCAACTGCGTGCCGTTCGTTAGCGGGCTGGAAATTTCACCGTCAACCGTAGCTGACTTACGCTGCGCTCATAGTCCTCACAAATTTTTTGGATATCGTGCATCTCGGACAGAAACTTGTCCAAATCTCTGAAATGGCGCTTGATTTCCGGGAGCAGGTGGGCAGCATGCCTGGACTCGCTGGAGAATATGCTATCCGAGCCAAAAGACTTCTCCCACTCCTCAATTTTTGACCTCAACGTGCGGGCCATCGTGTTCAAGTGCCTATTTGCCTGTATGATTGAATTGTTGGACTTCCACACCGACGCGTTGTCTCGGGAACCCGGAGAGCATGTAATGTTTTGTCCGGTTACAGGGCATGTGTTGACCTAAAGATGCCCGAATTAGACCGTCTAAGATTCACGGCGCAGCACTCAGAACCCGACCCCGCGTAATGGATACAACATACATATGCCTCAATAATCTTCTTCATTTCAGTCACAAGATTGTGCCATTCATCCTTGCATTGGCGCAGGCGAGATTCAAAAACTACAAGAAAATATTCATGAGGTGTTGAATCTGAGACAGGAGCATGGCTTTGCCCGCCAGTCAAGGGATCGACATGTATAAAAGTCCCAGCTTCGTCCCTGTCATCTTGATACCTGCTGATGCTTTCTCCTGCACCGTGTTCAAAGTAAGTATCGACAAAGCAATACGCCGCCCATCTGGACTCGTCAGGTCCAGTGATCAACAAGCTCATCTGGGCTTCACATGTGCAATATGTTTTTAAAGGAGGCGAGGTGGCAGACGATCTAATAAGATAGCTTAGATCAGTCACCTGTCTGAGCTGGCTGCCATCTCCTTTGTCCCTGCCATCCTTTGGTCTCTGGTGGGGAGCGACTTCTCGCAATGCATAATAAGGAAGGTCGAATGCGAGCTGAAAATTCGAGAACATATCAGACTATAGAGTGTCAGCTATTGAATTCCAAAAAATAGTGAGTAAGTCACTTACTCGAGGCATTTCCCTGATGCAGCTCTTGAAAGCCAGATGCCTGTAGAGGAATGGCCTCAATCCTCTTGCCTGATTGATCGTAGTGGCAGATATTATGGCCGCGACGGACCATTTGTTGAGGTTGGTGATGAATCTACAAACGTTATTATAAAAGCCTCGAGGGCGGGCTATTGGAAATAAGATCACTCACATGACAAGGCGACTCGAATGTTTGGACTGTGACTGTCCCATCCTCCGAGACCCACCGCTGATCCTTTCCTGCTTCGCTCGATTTTCAACCTCTAATATCTGGCCAGTGGTTTAGAACAAGTAGGGCATCAGGATCTCACAGAGGACCTTACCTTTTCCAGCACGGATCGAATCTTGTGTGCACTGAGAGGACCAGAGGGCGAATATTCATTTTCTGCCTTGCCATGACATGACCAATGATCTATGAGTCCAACATGCGCAGTGGGGATGCCGGAGAACCCGTGCATCATATGATAAAGGGAATCCCCTGTTTCTGTGCTTTCTGTGAACCCATGGATAAGCCCATTCTCTGATTGATGATTGATGCTCACACGGCAAAATTCCGTGACACATTTTTCGGTAGGTGAAGGCCAATCAGCGCTCGCAGATTCAGTCATGAAAAGTTCAATCAGGCCCCTCTCGTTGTTCTCCTCGGCGGCATCTGTTTTGATGTAAGGAATGCTAATATCCTCTCGGACAATATCGTGTTGAGGCTCGGGCCTTGAGCTGCTGGGAATTTCTTCTTTGGCTTTCCAGTTTTGCTCCTTTTCTTTCTTTTCGCGCTTTTTCGCACCCTTCCTCCTATTACGGAGTCGAGGTTTTCCCATTGAGGTAAGTGACTGAAGCACCAAATGCGCTCTGATGTTGAAAGTATTTGTTTGAAATCAAGACCACCGCTAGTCAAGAAAAAGTAGCAGGCTGGTGTCTAATAACTGCAATCGATGGCAAACTAAAAATGCCGTAGGGAACGTTATGGGAGAAGAGTATTTATGGTACCGTCAAGGACCTGGGGGAATTTTGTAGCCAAAATAAACAGAAGATGCATCTCTACTCCCATCAAGGCAGCCAATGAGTGAAGAAGAAGAGGAGAAAAAAAAATAAACAAACAAAAAAGACCAAGTGTAGAGAAAATCGCGAACAGAGACTTTTGGGAGATGAAATTTGTGGAGGATAAATTTGACCCGGAACAGAGAGCCGGGATTATATGGGAGAATAGCGAGGCTTATGAATGCTCCAAGCTAGCCCCAAAGTTTGGGGCTGTGATCACGTACATGGCTTCATTCAAATGCCATAGCGAAACCAGCAAATGGGGACCCTGGCCTGACACCCTACTGACGCATGTTTGGCATTCCCCAGGCGCAGGCGAAGCCCTTGTGTGACGTGGCAGCGATTGATGCGTCAAGCGCCGCTCGCCTCGGTGCTGGAAACACGCCTGTTCTGGTGTCTGTCATGGTGAAGGGTTGGCTCGTGATCCGTCATCGGCCGTAAGCAAACACCATTGTGCAACCAATTGGGCTCGGCCCTCGGGCCGCAATTTAGCTTCATTGGCTGCGCGATACCACCTCGATAAACAACGCCGCTCGGCAACATGGGCGCACAGCGTGCTGCCCACGAGGCTGCCTCGTTGCCTCGTCGCCTTTGGTCCGGATCCCGCGTATCATATCGGGCCAAGAAAATTTCCCGGCTAATGTACCGCCATCACGGGGTATAATCGAGTGGCTCTTCGTACAGAGCCGTTGTAGGGCTTGTTGGATTGAGGCCTTCCATACACCCATGCCACCCCCCCGGAAACACCTTGTCTTAGTCGCAAGGCAACTGGACTAAGCTTGGTCAGTCTTGACGTAATTCAACCCATTTAGTCTCTTGTGATGCCTAGATTGGGTGCTATCAAGTTTTCAAACCGATCCTAACGTTTCACGGACTCCGACTTTCGGAGTGTCTCACAACACTCAGCGCAAAGAAACAAGACGAAAAGAGTCAGATTGATTGAAAAGGGGGCCATAAAGTCTGCACATAACGTTACATTGCTATTCTCACTTTGATAAAACGAGCTTGAAAGATCCCTAGGAGAAGGAAATGACGTACTTGGGCACCCTTTTCGCGCCATATGCTCCTCTGGTCTCCTCACCGACTATCCATCTGTAATTAGGTAATCACCAGATCAAGTATAGCTTTATCTACCCGAATCCCTTGTCAGCTGAGCCCTTCCTCTTCAACACACCCTCTTCAAAGCAATGGACCATTTTCCCAACCGAGAGCATCATGTTTGGGCCGAAAACTCGCAGTGCTGCTGCTCGGCTCTTGCGATGCGTGGCCTGACGCTACAGAAGCGGTGTAAGAGGAATTTTCAAGCTGATGTAAAAATGTATTAGGAAGTTGAAGTAATCAACGGGCTGGCGTCGCCTGATGGTGCCCGCTCACTGCTGGAGCCAAGGTGGAGGAAATCATAGTCGCGTTTGAGAACAAAGTCCCCATTGACAAAAGCGCAGTCGCATAAAAGTCTATGTCATTTGTTCTGAATCTTTGGAGTATCATTTACCATGCCCAAGAGCCGCCCTCCCCTTCCTTTCGTCTTTTGTTTCTCATCTACACTTCATTATTGATTGGACCAATGATTCCTGGACCACCCAAAGTCAAGGCCACTCGTCTCCTCATGTTTTGATCTTGTGGATTCTTGCATGCACTTTGATCCGACTCATCCATCAATGGCACACACTCACCCGAGCCGATTTCCATGCGCCCGATGATGCCGCTTGTTGATTTTGCGTCCACATTGTGGCCCTGCTCCTTGAGCTGCATACCGATAAGTGCAATGGACTCGGCGTCCAAGTAACCTGTCCATGTGGGTCGTGAATAGAGGAACTTCATCAGCATGGCAAGTGCCACTATCTGTAGCCCAATAAGGACAGATATAATCACAATCCCCGCAAAGCTCTTCTTTGGTTTTAAAATGTTATATCCCGGGGATGTATATATCCTTCGGCCTCCGGAGTCAAGACCTGTCCCCGTAGTTACAGCGAGCAATGCCTCGTTGGCAAAGAACATTCCGATTTCCAAAAGCATTTCGGCATGCGCCGAGTCGCCAAAGAGCATCATAAACTTGCCTATAAGTCTTGAAAGCCTAGCAGTACCAGAATCTTCGGATAGGCTTTCGGTGCCGCATCCGTCCATATAGTAGTTGTACTTGTTGGTTGCTTTATAAAATGGGATGTTTGCACCTTGGCAAATCTGCTTGTATATCGATAGGCTGTCATTCGACAACGACCTGTTAGCAGCGTGAAATAAGCTACTATTTCCGAACAGGGACAAAGCAGTCGTCATGAGCGGTCCAGGCGTTGTGAGAAAACCAGACTCGGAGAAATTGGGTGGTTCGGGCCAGCTACCACTCTCGTCAGGCTCAGGATCACTGGGATATCTGCCAGTACAGTATTTTCTTTTTTGGTATGCAATCAACTTGCTCGTCAACAATGTAATTCCTACTGGAATCGTAGTCGTTATAACTGTTTCCAAAGTCTGGTTTTGGCCAAGTATCCAGAAGCGGCCCATTGGCGTAGTTATTTTGGTAATTTCCCAGCTCAAACCATCCACGCCTTGATGTAGCGTCACATCGCATGGTAAAATTTCCCAGCTGCCACTGGTGAAGCTCAATAGACTCATCATCTGTCAATTCATCATCGTCTTGAGTTGGTATTCTTAATTCCAGCCACATGCGCTCTGTGATTTCTTGCTTTTTTCGGCTTGTTGTCCAAGGAACTTCATCAAAGCTCCCCTCTGCACAGACGGATACATTAACAAACCGGCTATGGTAGTGCATCGTAAACGGTCTTTCCCCAGAGCATGAGTTTGGATATTTATCAACCAACTGACACTTTGACTTTGAGTCCATTCTCACAGCATGCTCTCGCAGAACGCCAATTGTTGTACCGTCGAGAATGGAGGAAACAAAGTATGGCCATCTTTCACGCGTACCTCGAGGATTGAAGTAGGTAAATTCATAAAAAGACCCCAGTGACTCCCCCGGTAGTGATTCTCGGACCTCATCGCTCCATAGGCGCGGCTGGACGTCCGTGAAGGCAAAACCGCTCATTTTATTTTGTGTCGATTGTACAACTGGGCTGAGAAACGCCGCTGAAAGGGAGGCTGGCTCTGCGTCAACTCCAACAATCACAAATGTGTTGCTGAATTTCTCGCAGCCGTAATCGTATCCGTCGCGAAATACTTTGTCGTTGCAGGTAACTATTAGTTTGGTTTCCTGCTGAATCAAGATAGCCTCCAAGGCAGGTTGCACGGCAGCTAAAGGATACTAGTTAGACGGCGAAAAGGTTCAAGCTTCTTCATGAACTAGAATGAGCGGCTGAACCGGACATGATGCAAGGGCTGTGGCAATGTTTGAGAAGAGACGTACTAATGGCAATAAGACAGGCTGCAAGCCATAGATATGGCGTAGACGTTTTTGATTTCGAGACGAAAAGGGCAGTGTACAAAGTGGGGAAATCACTCCATCCTCTGTTTGCAAGAGCAAACATCTGCCTAAGGTTGGTTTTCTGTGCCTGATGACGGCGCTGCAGGTAGACAACCGCGCCTTGAGCCAATAGAGCCGACACAACGGGTACGCTTAGCACCGAGGCCATCTTCTGCAATGTGTCGATGGCGACGATCCACCGCTCCATTTCTTGGATATCTACCATGGTATAGTTTCCAGCCTGATTGATGTATGAGGGTTTGGTCATTGGCCGATACATTGTGATGCAGGTAAAGACCCAGGGCAGGATGAGAAGAGGAAGATAAATAGATAAAACCAATATGGCTCTTTTTCGATACCTGAGACCATGGTCGCAACCAAGCCTGGATAGATCCGACACTGGTGCTGTGACTGTGTTTTTGCCTTCCCTAGCTGGGCCCTCTGACGGTTCACGCGACGGAGCCAGCAAAGATACTGGGGCACTGGAGGCCTGACTGGAGGGGCCATGGCGGCCTCGGAGGTCATGGAGCTCCGTGTCTTCCATGATGTCTTGGTTTGTTTAAGCATAAAAAGAAGAACGTGTCCACACGAGAGGTGGAAGGGATGAAAACAAGCCGACGGAATCAGTGCATGAGATCGGCGGCTCTGCATAGGGCCTGACCCGTGGTATGATTAAAAGAGGCTGGCTGGATCTGAGCCTTGCTGGAGTGGGTACAGGGCTGAATGCTAGCTTGAGTGTTGATCGTTTTCCCACGTCCATCTGAGGCTTGGCAGCTGTGTTATGATCCATCTGCTAACCTAATAAGGCATATTGCAGCGACCACGTCATTAAATTCTTTCCTTGTCATCCCCTGTTTGCAGGCGTGGATGGCATTCGGAAGAGGCACGCAGTGCGAGCTGACCTTGGTTTGTATTTAAACCCCATTTGCTCTGCGCCATTTGTTTAGAGCTAACCACTTCGCCGTGTGAATCTGGGAACTTGAACATGCGACAGAGCTATTCAGAGTGCAATGGAAAGCTGAGTGGTATTTTACCACTGGCTCACTTGATCTGGAACTCTTGCTGTTGTTGATTAGCCAAGGCTATTGCCTGTCCAGCTTAGCTGCCTATGAGCAACAGTGGGGATTCAATTCTGCCTTGGGGGGCGTTTGAGTATAAGCCACCCAGAAAAAGATGAAAATGAATCGCTTTCCATGATAATATACTCTTCCACAACAGAATCACGAGCTATTTCATTGGGCATTGGGCACCCGACGATGACCGCTGTTTGGACACTACACTTCACACCCGAACTAGTAGGGTTCTAATATAGCGCGACCGTACTATTAATGAAGTTGTGCACCTATCCAGAGGAGAACATCTACACAGCATGTCGAATTTTGAAATATTCCGTAGAGGTGAGATTAGAAAAAAAGTAACGCAAAGCGATCTGGTTTATCAGTTGCAAATGTAAATCGCGCCTCGGCTTAGGCGGCATAGGATAAGAAAGCATTGCCGATATGCCGCTTTTCAGCGGGTTCGCTTACGCATCAGCTTTTACACGCCAAGCCATCAATCAAAACACAACACACAGTGTCTCGCCATCCAATGAGGTGATTGCTTCATCTCTCTGGTTGGGCCGCCATCAAAGTGGAGCCGAGGCAAATAAATTCGCCATCACCAACGTATTCATCACCTGACTATTGGGGCCCCCGCGCGTGACGGATAAATGCTTGACGAGAGAAATATATCGACGCCGGCATTGTCGGGATTGAACGCACTTGAGCCTTTGACCTTCGCCGCTCGTCACTGTTTTCCCTGATAGCCCTGTTAAAATATCCGTGCATCGGAACTAAAGCCCGCCATCATCATGGATACTCTGCCGCGCGAGCTGATATCGCAAATTGTATCGTACCTCATCGAGAAGAGAGAGCCAGGATGGGAAGAAATGACATTTGGCGTCTATCCCCGCATCGCCGAGTATGCCACCATCTCTCGTCAGTGGCAAAGCGCGATAGAGGCCGTCACGTTCCGTCGCTTATCGTTAAACTATGAGAGGCTTGTCGCTGCGGAAGCGAAAGGCTATTTGACCCCGGACCGCCTTGCGCATACTCGCTGCATCTTATTCGACTTTACGTTTCCCAATTTGTGGGCTCCCGAACCAACTGACCCTGACGAGCGAAATCGACCGCTCGTCTTTCAGAAGAGTTCAAGGTTGCTTTTTGGTCTCCTCGGGCGACTTCCGGACCACGAAAAACCCTTGGTATCTTTGATTTGCTCTAAATCAGGCTATTTTCAGGGCCTCCCCTCCATGCAGTCCGAGATATTTAGGAAGGGAAACTGCGAGCACCTTGAGCTTCCTGCGGAATGGGACCGACAGATTAAAAATACGTCCGCCATTTATAAATTCGAGGCTACTCTGTGGTCATCGGAATTTCCTATAGCACCAACTTCGCTCAACTTAATGGCCAACAAGATGACAAGGTTGGAGCAGGTCAAGTGGTGGTTGAACGCCGAGTCAGTGCGGCAAAGAACGAGTACGTCGTGAGCTTACTGGGAGTCTCGTGTGCACTTCCTCTGCATTTTTAAAAGTGTCACTAATATTTTGCTGCAGTGTTTGCAAAGACCTTGGAGGGGCTACCAAGGTCGATAAAAGCCTTTAACTTTGAATATTCTCGGCCCCTTCCCGGAACTGATTCCCGCCGTTCTATAAGTCTTCTGCCCCCGAATGGCCCAGGAGATCTTTTAAGTGAGGCCTTTCGAAAATTCACCCAAAGAGAAGGGCTCGAGATGTGCGAGATTCACGGTAGTTTAGACAGCACGATTTTGTGGCCACAATCGATCGACTGCAACAATACCCCACGTTGGCCCAGTTTGGAACACCTTCGCATTAGCTTGGACGAGATATTGCCCTCTGGCCAAGGCATCGGAGTCTCGCTCGGCGATGGTAAACCTTACTTTGGCCCCGAGAATGAGCGCTACTTGATCGGCGAGGAATCGACATATGACCAGAAGATCCTCAATCAGTTTGCTCTGGCTGCCGCACAGGGCGCCCGCCAGATGCCAAAAGTGAAGAATTTAAAAGTTGTCTGTGAAGGTTGGGCAGAGATGGGCATAGGCTTCAAGACTTGCTCCGCGGGGGAGCCTTGTCTTGAATTTACAGGGAAACCCATCCTGCTAGAACCCAGCGAAGAAACCCTGAGCGCTTGGAGTGAGACGGTAAAAGTGCATGACCTTGAGTGGAATGTACGTATAGGGCCGTGAGCACCGGTCGAAGGAATGAGGCCAAGACAATTGTTTTATCAGCGCGATTTTTCAAGTTTGTAAGTTAGCGATTGATTTAATAGACTGATTAATTTTAGATGACCAATTTATTTGGCACACCAGAAGGTGTTCCCATGGGCTAAAACGTTCTCTTGATGCATCGTTACAAGACGGAATCAATCATTTGAGCCTGACAGATGCAGCAGAGTTTGGTCATTTCAATAAACCTGAGCGGCTGCTCAATATGAACAAGATGGGAAATGTTGTTCACAATTATGAGCGCCAGTAAACGCCCCTGGCTAGTGAAGCAGCCAAGCAGGATTTTTCAATCGGTTGCTGGACAGGCAACATCAACACCTGCGCTAAAGATGTTCAAGGCCCAACATGATTGTATTTCTATTTTGAAAGGATCCAAGAGCATAGCAAATATGATATTGAGAAGCCTTTCAAAACGGGAGTTGGGTGTGTTATTGGATGGTTGATAAATTTAGGTGGAGGCTGGCCAAGTTATAAATGGTCGCTGCTATGCATTGCCATTAAAATTAAAGACAAGCAAAACATCTGCACACCCCTGCACCCATTAATGCGCACCGAAATAAAAACGACTTGGTTTTTCAAGAGGCGCCCGGTTCGCTGGGTTGTCAGTTGCTCTGAGGGGAAATTGTGGGCCTTCTGACACGATCCGGTTATTTTGCCTTGGGAAGCGGATGAATGATCGGCTGGTCGGATTTGATGACAGCATCGTATGTGAAAAAGAGGGGAAGTGAAGGAGAGAACAGACATCTGACAGCTGGGTTGGTTTTTCGACTTGCTTTTCACCATCACTGTTGCCATTTCCATTCACCGAATGCTTTCACGATGCAACTCCCCACTCTGTCTGCACTGGTGTTGTTGCAATGGGCTGTGGTGCTGAGCGCAGCCGGCCAAGCGCCTCAATTCCACAACTCTGCCCGCCATGCCGCCGCTGACCCGTACGTCTTCTACGACTCCAAAAGTGGCCAGTACTATGCGTACTCCACCGAGGGCGCTGATGAGGGGAACAACTTTGCCATCTACAGCAGCCCGGACCTTTCCACCTGGCACAAGCAGCCCGGCGGCGTGTTGAAAGCCTGCTACGATGATGACATGAACCGCATCGAGGGCGGCCAGGCCTGCTGGGCCCGCGATTGGTTTTGGGCGCCAGAGACGTATTACAATGAAAAGACTGGGTGGTACTTTTTCTTCTTTGCTGGCCGCCTGCGCGAAGACTTGGCCAAGGACTACTTCCGCTACTCCGCCTTTGAGGAGCCGTCCAAGCTTGGCGTGGCTGTATCCCGCTCGCCTACAGGTCCATTCAAGGAGATTGAATCAAAGCCAATTGGCTACTATCCGTTTGATCCCGACTACCACGATGTCAATCTGATCATGGACGACGAGCAGCTGCTGCCTCCGCAGAGTCTCAGCAAGGGTAAGACGGCGCCCAAGGGTACTTTTATCCCCACCATCGATCCAAACATATTCTTTGACGAGGACGGCCGCATCTATCTGTACACTTCTCGAAACGCTTACCGCAATTGGAACTGGGACGAGACGCTGGGCAAGTACATTGAGGAATCCAACATCATCGTCGTGGAGCTCGAGCGCGACTGGTGGGATGACCCGACGGCCTCGACCATGCCGGACATTGTCTCTTCTCAGATAAATGCACATGCCGAGGACGCGCCAAGCCTTCCTGCAAACATCACTTCGTACAATGGCACGGGCGAAATTGGCCACCCGCCTCGCAAGGATGGCTGGAAGACGGTCATCTCATACGGCGCCGACCCGCAGGAGTGGGAGAACTTCCATGTTGACGACTACCAGAAATACAACGGCACGCGCAAAGACCGCCGATGGTCTGAGGGGAGCACAGTCATCAAAAGAACAGGCAGGACGGGAAGACCCGTCTACCTGCTTACCTACAGCGCCAACAACTACGAAGCATCCAACTACGGCGTGGGCTTTGCCACGGCCGCGTCCCCGGTCGGCCCTTTTCACAAGTCGGCGCGAAATCCCATCCTATCGCAGGATCCAGATGCAGAGATTCCCATCTACTCGACCGGCCACGGAAGCATTGTCTCATCACCTCCACAGAGAAGCGGCCAAAAGGCGGTGGGTGCGCAGGAGGTGACGCTTCAAACCCCGCAAGGAGCCGAGCTGTTTTACGTTCACCACGCCCGCAATGAGACGACACGCGATCGATCCATTTACACAACCAGGTTGACTCTCAAGGAGTCAAGCATCTATGTCGGCTCCGACGATGTATTAAGTACGCATCTGACATCGCTCGATCAGCCCCTACCACGTTGGACGTACCCGATTCAAATCAAAGCTAGCTGCTATGGGAAAAGCTATTTTGTCGAGGTTGTGTCGAAACCTGGTGCTCCGTTTGATTTGACCGAGGGCACAAACAGGATTGTGGCTTTGCCTGGGGCCAAGGAGGCGACGTCTGTTGAAGAGGATGCTACATCAGACGGATCATTTATTGTCAGATTTGGTGGGACAGGTGTCAGTACCTTGGCTTATCAGAGATTGAGCGTAGATGGTAGTTGGTCCACGGTTGCTACGAAGCGGGTCAGCTGTACTTAGTTGACGACGCTATATCGGTATGTCCGAGACAGGACAAGGTCGTGGTGTAGAATGAGATTGTCAGCAAGGTCGAGACAGATGCAGATAGAGGGCGATCACAGGGCGGGTAAAACGTCCAGAATTGGCTGCGAGACATGGGCAAGCCTGTGTACATAGTCGTTGACCCCAGACACTAATGCATGATTTAGCTTACTGTAAAAAGGAAGCGGATCCCGTTCGGTCTTGTTCTGTCATGATATATCCATTCGGGCTCGGGTTCTTAGATCCCACGCCTCCAGATCGCCGCAAAGCATAAACAGGAGCTAATAAACCGGGCCTGGCACTTTTTTTGTGTCGCCTGGAGCGGCGGAATGCCATCCCATTGGCTGCTCCGGGTTTCGCCCTGCGCGTCGCACCAATAAAGAGGTGCCGGGGGTGTTTTTCGCCTTGATGATACCATCCCCGTTGGCCATCACGAAACCAAACTCGGTTAATTTTGACTGGCTCAGCCGCGGTGCCAAACACCACCACTAGGCCTTGACGTTCACGCCTCGTTTAAGGAAGGCGATGGGAGAAATGGTTCGGCCATCGGATGATGAAAAGCGCGCCAAGATGTTGAATCAGGAACCTGATGTTTCGATTGATACCGGTGCGGTGGGAGTCGATTTGCTACAAGAATACAAAAAATACAGTAGCGGCTCTTCAAATTCAAATGCAGCCAGCCGCAGGACCCAATCTTTCGACGAAGGGAAATATTGGAGCTTTGTACAATGGCAATCTCGCTAGACCGTTTTTTATTGAGGATACAGGGCTTTGGGAAGCCCATTTACTGATTCTCGGAACACACCAGGTTCATGACGCCATCTCGCCAAGAAAAGGCCCATCCTGCACCACGCGAGACCATCTCATGTCTTGGGACGATTCGCTTCTGTGGAGCCACGGTAAATCAAACTTTTGGAAACGATGCAAACTAGACCGAGACTAGAAGCTGCACCGTTGGCGTTCCCGTGGGACAACCGAAGCGCAACGCCACCAACGCTGGGCGATGCAACCGCAATTGTGTCATTCTCGGCATGTTTCGCGTGTCAGAGTGGGATAGGATACGCTTTGGTCTGGTGTTTCTCTGATAGACATATATATGGTTGGCAGAGAGCTAGCTCGTGGATTGAGAAAAAGCCTACACCACCACCCCGCCTCGCATTGGACCCTCGAATCGCGCGCGCGCCCATCGTTCGCAGCCATGGTCTTTGCCAATCTCTTTGGAGGCTCTGGCTCCAAGTCGGAATCGACGCTTCAGCCCGACACCGAGGCCAGCGACTCGGAGCCGTCAATCATCCATGATGGAGGCCTTTCATATACGCGCGTCAAGGGAGGAAACGGCTCCAAGGCGACGTACCAGGAGGCAGTTGGTGCACCTGTCGAGGCTACTTCTCCGCTGGGATATCACGTGAATTGGGCTACCGTGATATTTCTCAATATCAACATGTAAGGCGGAAGTCAATATTTGGCGTGCGTTGGGACGAAAAAGCTGACTGGGGATAGGATGATTGGAACTGGTATTTTCTCAACGCGTGAGTCGACTCTTGGTGCTCGCTTTCCCAGCCACTAACATATAATAGCTGCGAGCATTCTCAACAGAGCTGGATCTGTTGGTCTGGCTCTGATGATTTGGGTCATTGGTTTCATCATGGCAGCTGCCGGTTTCAGCGTCTACCTTGAGCTGGCAAGCTATTTCCCCAATCGCAGTGGCTCCGAAGTAGTCTATCTTGAGCAGGCCTACCCCAGACCGAAACACTTCTTTCCGGTGACATTTGCTATTCAATCGGTGCTGCTATCGTTCAGCAGTAGCAATGCCGTCGTCTTGTCTCGGTACCTGTGGAGAATGACTGACACAACCCCCAGCGAGTGGCAGATGAGAGGTGTCGCGATTGCGGCGTATACGCTGGCTGTCATTTTCGTCATTGCCCACAACAAATACTCGCTTTGGTTGTCCAACTTTATTGGCGTGCTCAAGCTCCTCACACTTGTATTGTAGGTGCACCAGATGCATAACTGTCGAATGTACATCAAGCGTGCTAACCCTTGCGCAGTATCAGTATCGCTGGCTTCGTCGTGCTAGGCGGCCACGTTGATCGAGTCCCGGACCCAAAGGCCAACTTCCGCAACGCATTTGAGGGAGAGACGCCTAACGGAAACGACCTTGCTAGCGCCTTTGTCAGCATCGTTTTCTCATATGCGGGCTACTTTAACGCGTTCA
Organism: Calonectria leucothoes; assembly: GCA_002179835.1. Taxonomy (NCBI): domain Eukaryota; kingdom Fungi; phylum Ascomycota; class Sordariomycetes; order Hypocreales; family Nectriaceae; genus Calonectria; species Calonectria leucothoes. Next base: position 232,437 of record NAJI01000060.1, read on the forward strand.
ACGTGGTCAACGAGATCAAGAACCCAATCCCTACGCTCAAGAGAAACGGCACCGTCTCTCTGCTTGTTGTGGGTATTCTGTACATGCTGTGCAACATTGCCTACTTTGCGACGGTGCCCAAGGAAGAGTTCAAAGGTACAATCCCAGCTTCATTGTGTGAAATGAATGACTTGCTGACAATATCCAAAGAGGCTAGTGAGATTGCGGCTTCTATTTTCTTCACCAAGTTGTTTGGAGACAGCAAGTCCGCCGCCAACGTCCTCAACTTCCTCGTCTTGCTGAGTGCTTTTGGCAATCTCCTGGCCGTTTTGATTGGTTCTTCGCGAATGCTTCGAGAAATCGGAAGGTAAACATTTTTCAATTCGGTTTCAATAAAAACGGAATCGTGCAGGCTGACCTATTTCTAGACAAGGAGTTCTGCCCTGGACCAACTTTTGGGTATCAACCAAGCCGTTTGGTACACCTCTGGGTCCCTACATCTTGAAATGGGTCTTGACCTTCATCATGATTGTCGCGCCTCCCGCCGGCGACGCCTTCACTTTTGGTAACTACAAGCGGAGTACCAATCACTTTTTTTTCTTTTGCTAACATTTGCCAAGTCGTCAGTCTCAACACGTACCCATCGGCAATTTTCAACCTGGCCATGGCCTTGGGTGTCTACGTGATCCGAAAACGCCGCCAGCGCTCTGGAATCGGTCGCAGCGAGTTCAAGGCTTGGCACGTCACTGTTTTATTCTACAACCTCATCCAAGTCTTCATCCTCGCCATGCCCTGGTGGCCACCGAAGGGAGGCGCGTATGCCGGAGACGTCAGCTTCTGGTACGCCACGTACTGTGTCGTCGGCATCGGAATGCAAGTTTGAGCCCGAATGTTCCGAGGATTTTCATGCGCTAACCATGACGCAGTCTTATTGTTTGTGGACTATACTACCTGTTGTGGATGTACTGGCTCCCCAAGTGGAGAGGGTACGAGATTCGAAGCGAGATTGCAGACATTGACGACAACGGAGCCAACGCTCACCGTCTCGTCAAGGTGCCAAAGGCAGATGTGGCCAAGTGGGATGAGGAACACGATGAAGCCGGAAATCTTCGCCAGCGCAGTGTTGTCGTCTCGGAACAAGTGGAGTTTAAGGCATAGGATGATGCGTACAGATTAGCTTTTTCTTCATGCCAAGACCGGCCAATCACCTCTGGCTCCAACCCCCGTCCGGAGAGGCAATTGGATTCTCGGGATGCATGCTTCAGAGGAATTTAGTATATATAGTGTATATATTTTCGTTTCAAACACGACAATGTCAAAATCTCGCCACCCACCCCAGAGCCTATAGCGAGCCTATACCGCGGCTGTAGCGCCAACGTCCGAGGCTCATGGCTGGGCTTGAGGACACGCACGGGTGCCATGACCGCATAACATTGCGTCTAGCCGGCACACCCGTTTCACCACCTATCTTGCCAATCAACGGCCTTGGCGTGCTCTCGGAACCGTGGCCCGTAATCTGGCCAGTGCTTTTTTCCATTGGCAGCGCTGCAATGGAAGATCCGGTTGAGCCGCGCTCGCGCTGGGCAGAGCAAATTAAGGTTCGGCTACCGGCCGGTAGGTATAAAATTGTACCTGGTGATGACCGCATTCTCACCATCCCCAAATCATATCGATCGGAATAAAAGAGAGAAAAGAAGAAGCGTCATGAATGTCATAGTCACCGGATCAACCGGCCTAGTGGGCAGCGCCGTCATCCGTGAGTGCATTGCGAATCCCGTCATCTCGCACGCCTTTGTGCTCTCGCGGAAGAAGCTCCCCGACCGCATTACGGGGCACCCCAAGGTGACAGTCATCATGCATGGTGACTTTTCAACCTACCCGCAGGAGATGCTGCAGAAACTTTCCGAGTGCGAGGCCTGCATATGGTGCGTCTGGCACAAAGTAATCAGTCGTCTTACGGGGGGACACGCCAGAACTAACTTTTGTTCCTTTCGCTGCTGCAGGGCCATCGGGGGGCGGGCATCTCAGTTTCCCGACCTCGCCACGTTTCGAAAAGTCACAATAGACTACACCATGAACGCCGCCGAAGCATTCATAGACCATCTGGTGCCACAGCTACCGCAAAACCGAAGGTTCCGGTTCGTTTTTTGCAGCGGAAAGTACGCCGAATGGGACCAGGGAAAGTCGCTGAAGATCATGGCCCAGACGCGACAGGTCAAGGTTCGTCTCCCCAAAACCCTTTGCTAACCATTGATCTAGCACTGAACTCGCATCTAGGGCCAAGCCGAAAAAGAGTTGTGCGAGCTCGCCGACAACCAGGAAAATCGCCTCGATGTCTTTTGTGCCCGGCCAAGCGGCATCGTCCCGTCAGATATCAACATCCTAGGCAAATTAACCGGGAAGCTATTTGACACGATAAAGGTTCAGGATCTGGCCAAGGCTCTTGTTCATCTCGCGCTGGATGGAGGGAAGAGACAGATTGTCGAGTGTGATGAGCTGATACGACTTTCATGATGGGGCCGTGGGCCATCTGTTGTCATGACCTCTAATGTTGTACACCTTTTTATTCTTCTTTTTGTTTTTACTTTTTGGAATAGAAATAGAAATGATACCTAGATGATGATGCGAATTAATTCCATTCTTTTCTTTTCTTTGATGTCTTCTTACCTGAGCAAGGCTTTTCAGGTAAGTCGGCCACAGACGTCAATTTGGGCGACGACCAAAGGCATACAGGGCTTGGAAAGGACAACTGATATTCCGGCTGAAATTTATAACCAAATCAATTTCAAGGGCCTTTTCAAATTCATATATGCTGGGCCAAGATCGCAGAGTGGCTCAGTCCAGCTTATCGGGTATCCGTCATTGTGAGCGGGTCCATCTCGAACCCTGCACACTGCACGAAAAGCAGACTAACTGACGATAGCTGGATCGCCCGAGCGCATTGTCGGCAACCTGCCATCGGGAATGTGGCCCTGGCCCAATTGCCGACGAGCACTGATCAGTACCGAGGCGGACGCCCTATATCCTATCTTGCAACGGAAGGGATCCGTCGGCTGCTAATTAAACCTGTGTGGGGTTCCTTGATAATTGTCGCAGCGCACGCTTCAATTGACGCGCAAAGATTATAAAGCTATTGCGCGCCCGGCTGATTGGCGCAAACGTGACGAACAAGTACGCCAGAGCTGGTCAATCGTCAGGATGAAGCACCACGTTATTGCCAGCGCCCTCGCCCTAGGCATTGGCGCACTTGCGGGCCCAACTGTCAAGGTGCAAAATGGCACGTACGAGGGCCTCTCTCTGCCCGCGGCCAAGCAAGAGCATTTCCTGGGAATGCCTTTTGCGCAGCCCCCGGTTGGCGATTTGCGATTCAGAGGCCCGCAGCAGCTAAACAGCACCTGGGCCGGCAAAAGAAACGCCACCGCATTTGGCGATGCATGCATGCAATATGTGGTAAGCGACTCGTCATGATACACTATTCTAGATTTTTAGGACTGAGAATTTAGGCCCCCCCAGGTGTCGTGCCAATGTCCGAGGACTGCCTCACCATCAACGTCTTTCGCCCAACGACGCAGGGCTCACAGGACCTCCCAGTTGCAGTTTGGATATACGGGTATGCTTGAGAAATCGCATGCAATATTCCTGAAAACTAATCATTTTCAGAGGAGGCCTCTACTCTGGCGTGTCTGCTAGTTTCAACATGACCAACTTCGTCAAGCAATCTGTCGCTGCCGGAAAGCCCGTCATCGCCGTGTCCATGAATTACCGGCTGAGTGCCTTCGGGTTCCTTTGGGGCTCCGAGGAGCTCAATTCGACTGGATCGGCCAACAACGGCCTGCGCGACCAGCGATTGGCGCTTCAATGGATCCAGGAAAACATCAAGGCGTTTGGCGGAAACCCCGACAAGGTCACCATCTTTGGAGAGAGTGCCGGCGGTCTCTCGGTTGGAAAGCAGCTGATTGCCTATGGCGGTCGTGACGACAAGCTGTTCCGAGGTGCCATCCTCCAGAGCGGCGGCATGGTGGAGAAATGGCCGTACAACGTCATTGACTCGACCGCCTACATGAAGGATCTGTACCAGAACCTCACCATTACCACAGGGTGCGAGGGCGAGCAGTCGGAACTGGAATGCCTGCGAGCCCTGCCGGTGGAGACGCTCTCCAAAGCGCTCAATGTCAGCAACACGCCAGTCTTTTCTGGCACAGGGCTCGGACCCTGGTTGACCGTCGTCGATCGCGACTTCTTGCAGGACGGCCCGACCGAGAGTCTCTTGAAGGGAAACTTTAACAAGGTCCCCATTATGTACACGACTACAACCGACGAGGCAACCGTGTTTGGCTTTACCGACCCGGTAAACACGGACGCCGAGTTCCGAAGCTTTGTTGCTGCTGGCGGTCCTGACGAGGCCACTGTTTCAGTCATCGAGACTTTGTATCCCAATGTAAACGACCTCGGCCTCCCAGCAGGATATTCGCCGCCCGAAAACGACACACTCGGATTGCAGTACAAGCGCGTGGTTGCCTATCACACAGATGCCGTGGAGACAAGCTCTCGAAGATTGACTGTCGATACCTGGGCCACTCACGGAGGCACTGTTTACTCTGGGAGGATCAACATCCTCGACCCCGACACTGCTGCTTACCTCGGCTCGCACCATGCAGTGGACAATAATTACGTCTTCAATACCATCGACACCGAAAACAAGGCGCTCCAGGAACTGTCCAAGCTGATGAGCCGAACTTGGGCGTCTTTTGTCAGCGATTTGAATCCCAACCATCACGGACGTAAGTTTTATGCCTTGAAGTGTTGAATAGCTGTTAACTGAGTGTGATTTCTAGTCAAGGGATACCCTGAGTGGCCCATTCGAAATGCAACCACTTCCAGCGAGGTTGGAAAGAACTTTGTCTTCAATGGCGATGGGGGGAATAGCACAACATCCTATGTTGAGTCGGACGATTACCGTCTGGCTCAGACACTGTATATTCAAAGTATTCTACAGAGCCAGCTGTATTATTAGCTGTCATATACAGATTCTGTTTGTCATCCATTAAAACTCAGCAACACAGAAGCGTTTCGTAAATTGTAGTTCATATTTCATCATAAATGTTCAATCATCCAGAGCTATTCTGCTACTCTTTGAATAGTCCTCTCTTAGGGAGAAAAGTGAAACCCTTCCGGAACGGCCAAAGCCAACGTCGCCTTCACATCATTGGGATTAGAGCTGGTAGCAACGGTCACTTCATGCTCACCACCCTCGACGGTCCACCGCTGCTTTGTCACGTCTCCATCCTCGTCATTCCAGTATGCAACCTCGCTGCGGCCAAATGAAATAGTCACTTGCTTGCTCTCCCCAGGCTGCAGGTGCACCTTGCCAAATCCTACCAGCGCCTTGGGTGGTCTTCCCTTGCCTGACTGAGATTTCGGTGGCGCCACGTAGGCTTGCACGATTTCTGCACCAGTCTTGGAGCCAGTGTTCTTCACGCTAACGGACACGACAATGGCGTCGTCTTGAGTTGCAGAGGCGTCAATTTGGCCCGAGATGGTTGCATCGCTGAGCTCAAAAGTAGTGTAGCTCAAGCCGTGCCCGAATGAAAACAGCGGCTCCTTTTCAGTGCCGTAGTGCTGGTCAAAGTGACGGTAGCCCACGTTTACACCCTCAACGTACTCAACCTGCAGGCTCTCGTCGCTGTCAAGCCCGAAGTTGCCGTAGCATGCCGTGTGCTCGTACTTTTTGGGCCACGAAATGGGAAGCTTTCCACTAGGGTTGGTTTCTCCTAGGAGAACATCCAGAATGGAGTTGCCGCTCTCTTGGCCGGCGTACCATGCCTGGAGAACAGCAGGGACCTTTTCCAACCACGGGAGTTCCACGGCCACTCCAGTGGTGTTGACAACAATGGTGTTCGAGTTGACATCTGCAACGCCAGAGATCAATGCATCCTGAGAGCCATCGGCAGGAAGCCTCATGGAAGCCATGTCCTGTCCCTCCGTCTCCCACTGGGTCGTGTTTCCAACAAAGCAAATGGCAAGGTCGGCCTCCTTGGCGAGCTCAACAGCTTCGGCCAACAAATCAGTCTCCATCTCAGCCTGTGAAACGAAGCCCATATGCGCTCCAAGGAAATCGTCAATCAAGTGAAGATCCGAGTTCTTGATGGGTGGGATGACAGTTTCAATGAGGATTTCGTAGGCTTTGGTCTTGTCGCATGAAAATTGGAACCGGTGCTCTTCCTGCACGCCGAGCAGGAACCCCATCGAGTCCTTGGTCTGTTTTGGCTGCTCGTACTCGAGCGACCCGTTGATGAACAACTTGGATGGGCCGAGACTCGAAAAGCTGAAGTAGTGGTTGCCACTCTCGGGTGGTGTGTAGGTTGATCGGAATCGCACGGATTGCGCCCCCTTGGCGGCCTCGTCCATTAGGCTAATCAGATTGCCGCTGGGAAAGTTCTTTACGTGCATAGGGGTTCCTGAAAAGTCCTTTGACCTGAAAAGATCGGCGATAACGCCCGGGTTGCCCTTTGCATCAACAAGGCCAGCCTGGATATCAGGGTAAGTGCGGAAGATGTGAGCACCTGAAAGCCGAGCCATTTGTTAGTCATGAATTAACCAAGAATGACGCTGTTTACTCACCCTTGGAACTGGTGATCTCAATGTCAGACCCCAGCCGCTCTTTGAATGCATCGTAGGGATTGACTTTGTAATGGCAGTTCAGGGAAGCGCTGCCGCCACCATGAGCCGCAGCATATTTAGCCAACGGACCCAGCAAGGCTATCTTGCGGATCTTCTTGGGTTCCAGAGGAAGGATGTCTCGTTCGTTCTTGAGAAGGACAATTCCTTCGCTTCCTGCTTCGCGGATCAAGGCTCTGTGTTCCGGCAGGTCCACAGCGCTTTCCGGCACAGGTTCCTTTCGGTCAGAAAATTTGCCGGTTTGTTTCAAGAGTGTTAGCAACGCAGAGATGGATCTGTCAACCTCTTCAACCTTGAGCAAACCATCCTCTACAGCTTTGGCAAGGCGGGTTACATCGCGGTGGTATGGTGGACCAGGCATTTCGAGGTCAAGACTAGTCGGTTGGTTAGCTACGTCAGTGCTTGGGGCCTGGAAATATTTACCCGTGCTTGACACTGTCCACGCAATTGGACACAGCACCCCAATCACTCATGACGAGACCACCAAAGCCCCATTGGTTGCGCAGAATGTCTTGAAGAAAAGTTGACTGCGCATCGATGTGAGCTCCGTTCACCTTGGGGTAGCTTGTCATGATGCACCAGGGGTCGGCTCGCTTGACTACGAGTTCGAATGGCTTGAGATAAATTTCCCTACTCCATGTCAGTCTTTTGCATGAAATCCAATTCTAATGTGCACTCACCGAAGCGCCCTCTCTGAAATTGTCTCATTCACAGTAAATCGTCTCGTATCCTGCTCATTTGCAGCATAATGCTTCACAGTTGCAGCGACTCGCTCGCTCTGTAGACCCTTGACGTACTCGGTCGCCAATAAGCCAGACAACAGAGGATCCTCTGAAAACGACTCAAAATTCCTGCCGCCCAGTGGCGATCGGTGAGGGCAAACAGTTGGTCCTAAAAGGACGTATGCACCCTTTGTCTGACATTCTTGCCCCAGCGCTTTTCCCACGCGTCGAGTAACGTCTCTGTTGAAAGAAGCGGCAATGGAGACACAAGCAGGGAAGCAAGCGGCGGTAGTGCCATTGAAGAAATCGCCACCACGCGCACCATTTGGGCCATCGCTCACCTATCCATTCCAACGCCGTGTAAGCTTACAACCCTGGTAAATAATATGCCGGTCGGCATGGGAAAGAGTTCGAGCGTGAACTGACCTTCAAGGCTGGAATGCCCAAACGATCAACGGCATGAGTCTCCCAGGTGTTGCGGCCGGCAAGCATTGCCAGCTTCTCTTCCAAGCTAAGCTGTGACAGGAGAGCGCGAAGCTCTGCATCTGTTGGTTGGCTCATTGTGGCTGCTGCGCAGAGTAACAGGCTAAGCGAATTGAGACCAGAGCTTGGCACCCCTGGCGTGAAACGAATCGGGGCAATTGGTAGCGAGCAAAGACACGAGCAATAGAGTCACCCGCACCAAACGATGGGGATTGATATTTATACCGCCGCTTGCCAAGAAAACCATTATGCAAGAGACCCGGTCATGATGGCTTGCGGCTCCGAAACAGGCTTCGGCGGACAATTCCCAAAGCACCGGCGCCGTCAGACGGGGGCTTGTTCGGCAGCAATGTGGACTCGGTCACACCACACGCCATGATGGAAGGATGCTTGAATTGAGGAGTCGTAATGAAGCGGGCCCTGGCGAGGGGGATGGCCCAACCGTGCTTGGACATGGGTAGATTCAGAGTCAGATGATGACCTTGGGGCCCCACGACGGAAGTGAGAACCCCAGACGGAGAATCCACGGAGAATCCCACGATGCAGCTTTAGCTCAGGCCGGGACACGACCCGACCATCTCCACACACCACGGCAGCGAACGCTCCCAACCTTGAATTGGGTTTCTCCAGACTTTCTCCGGCCCTCTGCTATCGACATGGCAAGTCGTAGCGTTGCAATTGGCCCCGGGAGGTGACGACGCACGCTTAAATCACGGCAATAGCCCCGGACTATTGAACCAGCTAGTCTAGCACCCACGCACACGTCTCCACCAGCTTCCCCAGATTGTGGGATGGATGGGTGAAGGGGAGAGTCGGGGAACGAGAGGACGCACGGTTGTCATTTACGCCGCGGGACCATGTCATGTTACGAGGGCAACAACGCCAAGGACCCGGAATACATAAAGAGAAGGCCATGGACCCTAAAGTCAAGATGCCGTTTCCAGGCCTCTGGCTCGCCCATCAATCTGCGTCCGTTTCATCGGTAACACTTTGGCTCTTATTGATCTGCGCCACCATCTCTTGGCACTTCAGTTACACACTCAAGACGTCGCCATGGCAGACACAAAGGATGCAAGTGTCCAAGGGCACGATCTCGAAGCCGATTCAAGGAAAGAGATGACCGTGTCGCATTTGACTGCGCAGTTTGAGGCGCGAGAGCAGTCGCTCACGCGAATGCAATCCATCAAGGAAAACAGAATCTCCATTGCATGGTGTAAGCCCTTTCTCCCCCGCGGTTTCAGGTTGTGGCATTAGGCTAATTGCGCCCAAGGCATGTACATGTTCTTCCTCTGCATCACATGGGGCTATGATGGTCTGGCTGGTGGAGTGGTCGTGTCCATCGCGGAGTTCCGGAAAGACTTTGGAACTCTTTACCAGGGTGCCTATGTAGTGGATGCCAATTGGCAGCTTGGCTGGTCGGCCGCCACTATTTTTGGTACGCAGACACATTTGCTGAATGGGCACCCAAAGATCCCAGCTAACCCATTAACCAATAACTTGCAGGTCTCATCTTTGGCGGTCTTATCACGGGCTTTACCGTCAACAAATGGGGTCGGAGGTCCAGCATTGCCGGAGCTTACCTGATCAGCGTTGCAGGCACGTTCCTCCAAGTGTTTGCCAAAACACCAGCCCAGTTCTTCGGTGGAAAGCTCCTTACCGGCCTGCCCATGGGGTGCTTCACCACCGTGGCTCCCACTTATGCCTCCGGAGTTGCGCCAATCTCGATCCGCGGCGCCATCACCTCAGGTGTCAACTTTTCCATCGTCGTGGGCCAATTGATTGGATACGGCGTGATGCGAGAGGCCTCGAAGTACCCGGACAGTCGCGCGTACAAGGTTTTGTTTGCCACCCAATGGGGATTTGCCGCTGTTGGCCTCGCGTTTCTGCCATGGTTCCCTGAGTGAGTAGCATGAAAACACAATATGCAAGAGGCATTATTTCTGACACGTACTTCAGGTCCCCCTACTGGCTTGTCGCCCATGGTCAAACCGACAAGGCTCGTGCCAATGTTGTGAAGCTACACGATGACGACTACGATGTTGATGGCCACATGGCAGAAATTCACGAATCACTAGCTCGCCTAAACCACAACAACGAATCACAGGGTTCAATGCTTGAGTGCCTGTCGTCGAAGCAGATTAAGCGCACCTTTACTTGTGTTATCATGGTCTTCATCCAAACCTGCAGCGGCAACGCTTGGGTGGTCGGTTACATGTCTTGTATGTTTCACTCCTGATATGCATAACAGATGGGGGACTAACGCACAGCTAGATTTCATGGAGCTCGCGGGCATGGCTACATCCAAGGCCTTCGACACTAGTGTTGGACTCTGTGGCTTGATGGTGGTTGGCAACATGTGCGGCTGGTTCTTTGTCGAATGGCTGGGCCGTCGAGGAACAGCACTCTGGGGCACAGCCATCCTTGCTGTGACATTGCTGCTCATCGGTATCCTGGCTGTCATCGACGCACCCGGGGCAATTTGGGGACAGGTTGTTTTCATGGCTGTCTGGTCGTTCAGTAAGTTTCCCTCCGCAACCAAGATGCAGCAAACAAGACATGAGCTTACAATTATACAGCATACCAAGCCACTATTGGAGCGGCTGCATGGCCTATTACCGCTGAGAACGCGACATCTCGACTGCGTGCGCCCACTCAAGCCATCTCGACCATGGTCAATGGTCTGTCCTCGTCCATCTGGACTTTTGCGCTTCCATATGCAATCAACCCGGACGAGGGCAACATGGGCGGCAAAATTGCCTTCATTTTCGGCTCATGTCTCGTTGTTGCGACTGTAGTTGTGTACTTTGTCATTCCCGAAACGACCAAGCGTACCTATACCGAGATTGATGAGCTCTGGGAGCGGGGCGTGCCACCCCGAAAGTTTGGTTCGACCCAGATTGTGACGGTGGAAGAGATCGAGGACAAACATGAGGTGGAAGTCAAGCACGAGGCATGATCCACCGCGCACCGGGGTAACAGGACCAGGGCAATGCGACCATTGCAACAGTGATTTAAAATATTCAATACAGACAATTCATCAGTGAATAATGGGGAATGTGGTCAAAACACGTCAAGACTGCCTTTGTTGTGCTGAATTGATGGTATCCACCCTAGACCAAAGCAACTGTCATGCAGCCCATCCAAGCACCACCACCTTTGGTCAACCAATTTTGACAATCTACGATGACTCGCGATCGCAACGACCTAACTGACAGGTTCTGCTAGGGGTGCAACGGCAGGCATCTCGGAAATGTACAGCCTTTCCGTGCTGCAAGGCGCTAGCGGATTAAGTTCGTGATGCGGGGCCCCAACGCAACGCCGCACAAACGACTGCGACGGCCCCAAGCCGAGGTTAAATTGTAGACGCGTGATAGCCTTGCGGTGTATGCACTTCTCCATACGCTGACCGAGTGCAACTGAGAGGGAAAAAGAGAGACGAGTCGACAGCGACGGCCCCCTGATCCACAGCAGCCACCCCCCGCACAGCGCTACCCTTTCCGGCAGTTGTGATTAATGTCGCAGAGCTCCTCCAGAAAGGGCCGTCCAATCTCTCGACGGGCCTGCGACCTGTGTCGCGAGCGCAAAACACAAGTGAGTTGAGTTTGATTGAAGCCGACGCGTCGGTTCCCCCCCCACAGGTCGGCGTTGCATCCAGCAAGACCCTCCTCACCTCCCACCCAAGAATACATAGCATATGCAGGTCTGATCATTTCCTCTCCCTTTGCGCGCCAACAGTGTGTCTTTGATGACGCTGGCGAGACGCAGTGCCAGAAATGTGTCCAGGTCAAGGCTCCTTGCACCTTTCTTAGCGCCCGGAAGCCGCGCGGGCCGCCAAGCAGGTAAATGACCGTCCACATCCACAACCAAGTACAAGGAAGCACAATAGTCCTGACATAATTCCCTTGCCGGGTATTATTGCAGACGCGTCGCAGAAGCCCGCCAGCGTGCCACTCTCTCGGCCGAGTCCCGCTTGACTCCCGACGCCCAGAACAGCCGCCCGCTCGAGTTGCCTGCCGTCCAGCTGACTGTGGCTCACTTCGTGCCCCAGCAAGTCTTTCACACCATCATTGACGACTTTTTCGAGCGCATCTATCCGCTAGTGCCCCTGGTCGATGCCTCAGTCTTTAAGCGTCGCTTTGAGCAGCGGCACTATGACGTCGATGCCGCCTTTTATCGCCTCTGCGTTTCCGTCTGCGCAGTAACAGTTGCCTCCATCCAGCGGAACCGTCCAACGTATGGGCACTCGTGGTACTCGACCGTCGACGAGATTGTCGACAAGGCCGTCCATCTTGTACTGCTCAGCAGAATCGTCAACGATTCTCAGTGGCAGAACAATCCCAGCATCGATGGCATGATTGTCTCAACCCTGCTGGCCTTGGCCAATCATTATGGTGGGCGGCCGGTGGCGGGCTGGGGCTTCACAAGCGAAGCTATCCAGTTCTTCCGAGCCCTCGAACTCGATAAGACCGAGTCTTATGCCCAGCTTGGCACTGCAGATGCTGAGCTGAGCAAGCGGACGTCATGGATTCTTTTCATGCTTCAAGCGTAAGTCTCCTCCGTGTCCAAAGCCTAGAGACCATGATGCTCTTTAGTCCTCCACACGACAATGCCGCTAAACAGCTAGCAGTCATGACAGAATATCGCACCTCGTCCCTCATACTGGCCTGTCATATAGCCCGTCGCACATTGTTTGGGATTTCTTGATGCCGCGAGAGCTCTTCAACGAGGAAGTCCTGGACGAAACTTGGAGCGGATCGTCCGACACGACCGTTTCTGATTACTCGCCTACCCTCATATCCGGCTTTGTCGGACTCATCAAAGTCTTCCTTTCAATTGTGGACATTCTGCATAAATTGTTTCCGGGGGCACCTCACGCTTACAGCCTCGCATACCAATTGAGCGTGCCGCGGGTATCCTATGCCGACTTTTACGACAGCTCAGCACATGATCCCAATTCATCGGCCATGCAAACTTTGTTGCAGGGAATTGAGAGGCTCAAATCAGTCTTGCACAATTTACCACCTCACTTGAGCTTCCCCCTCCACCCACAACCAGAGCACAGCATGGGTGCAGAGGATATCAGTGGAGGTTATTTGGCACCGCAGTTTGGTATCATGCGGGCAAATATCCACATTACGGATCTCTACCTTCAGTCAATGATACTGGAGATGTGCTTGGTTGAGCTCGCTAAGCAAGGTTATGGAGCGCCACAAGCGGCCAATCCATCGCCAACAGCAGGCGGGGACGCGGCCGACGCAACTAAATATTCCATCCGCGATAGACTCTGGGTAATGAAGGAGGGTGTTGCCGAGGAACTTTTAACGGTTCTCCGATCGAGTTCGTATTGGACGCTTGAATCAAACGGGCTTTCCATGGTATGTTGGGGTTTCTTTGGTTCTCCTGCTTCCTTTCGATCCAGGCATCAAATTCATGCGATCGCTAACATGTTCAAAACAGGTGCAAAAGATAAGGGAAATCGCAGCCACCCTGCTTCAAGGGAGTGAAGAGTTTCAGGTTTCTGAAGAGGTAAAGGCGCGGATGCGGAATTACATTGCCCAATTTTTGGAGGTCTTGTCGGTAATAGACTGTACCACAAAAGATTCAAAGAGAAGTTAATAACAACCAAGATGAAGATCGTGTTGATATTGAAGAAATGAGGAGGTTGGACAGAAGCGGTGGGCATACACGTGGTACTGTAGTGAATTCGCCGTTCCGCCTTCCTTCTAACTTCATCCTAACCCTTATAACAAGTGGATGTGGATGAGCTTTAACAACATGCTTAAATTAAAATTTCCTGTATCAAACTGAGTCGGACTTTGACGGAAAGGTTCTGAATTCTCCGGGTTTGTATCCATTTAGCGCTCTGCGGTAAAGCTAATCCGAAAGAAGTGAGCCAACTGTAGTAGGCCCACTTGGAGTTGGACGCGGAGTCAGCAGGAGCCAAATGACCAAAACTATTGCTTTAATAAAAGTCGTGGTTTTACCTAGTTAACTCAATCAGAGCTAAGAAGAGACAACGGTTTCCCTAACAAAAAAACCAGTTTGAGCTTTGCCAATGATTTGATACCGAATGTGACTGAGTCAGCGGGCTCTAGGCACTGAGAATCGCCCCAGGCCGGTTGTCAATCTTGGGGAAGATATTGTATGATTAAAAGTATTAGAGAGGTTGTTCTAGTTTGGCATTAATCTAAGAAACAGCTCCATTCAACGAAAAGTCGTGCCCTGCAGATGCAATCCTACCAAATACGACGCATGGTCATGTCCGGCCCTTTAGGCTAGAACTATCAATAAAACAATAAATGAGAAGCTAACAAACTAAAACTCAATGATAAGTATGCCAAATAATTATTCATGTTTACCATCGAAGCTGCAGAACTAGCCGTTGTTGTTGTGGGTGTTGGTTGAAGGTTGTATGACTTTACTGTAGCTCCCGCGCTGATCACTCCGTGTGTTGCTGTAATGACCATCTACACATATAAAATTAGCAGCTGCCTCCAGGACGCAACCTGGGTGTGTGAAATCTTACCGCTCCATCATCAGCAACTTCTGTTGCTGCTGCACAATGTTGGAACTCCCATATAGTGGACGTAACCGGGGTTTCCGCCTGGCACAAGGAGGCTCCATCGATTAGGCAACCTGATGCTAGCGAAATGATGGACGATTCACAGCGACAACTGGTGATTTGCGCCGCTTTGCTGTACGAGGATGAGCAGGCTGAAGTGGCTTTGTCTAATAACACGCAAGTGCTCAGGGCATCCTGACAAGCTTGCTCGTTATCTCTGGTCTTTGTTGGTTCAGCCACAGCTGGTGTAGTAATCCCAGTGACATATTTGGAGCAGGCATCATCCCAATCCTTGATCATCTGGTCTATAGAAGTGTCACCCCAGTTTGTCAAGTCGCACTGTCTAAGCTCCCCCTTGCAACTGAATAATTCCTGTTAGTCCATTTAATAATCGTCATACGTTCCGATATCAACTAACCCCTCGTATGCGTTCAACAGTTCTTGTGTGCAGAAACAATCGATGGTGTCCTGCTTTGACAGATCCTGACAGCCTTTGGGGATATTGGTGGCCTTTTCACAGTTTGGGAAACTTGAAACTTTCCCCATGCAGTCACCTGGAACGATTCCCAGCGCATGGCACCCAGTCAGAATGACAAGAAGAGCTGAAGAGGCATTCAGTAGCTGAGATTTAAAATGCATTGTGCGAGGCAATCATCCAGAAATTCAATGGTGATGAGACCTTGGGCCCTGTCGATCTGAACACTTATATACCATTCTTCCGGGACAGAGTTTAAAACAATGTTTCGACGCAGAGAAACTCAGATGTGACCTAAAACGGGCACATGACGCTGTCTCGACTCAGCTAAGGCGCCTTGTGGCGCAGGAATGAAAGAATGTACCGAACCGGGCAGTTGGGTCAAAAGGTAAGCTTTTTTGGCACAGACTATCCTCGATAAAGCTTCAAATTAACGCTAAAAGGGCCACAGCCTCAGGAGCTGGACCAACCTTTTCCGATTCAGCTTTCCGCTTCGCGTTAAGCAGTTCGCTCCCGATTCTGCCTAACAGTTGGCCTAACAACATTCAAATAGCTAGATCTCTGGGGTTCTCCTCCCATAAACCTGAACCACAATGCGACTTATGGTTCTTTACTCTTTAGATATTTGCTTATCCTTCACCAGATCATGGCTACAGATTCGTCATTGGGGTGGCTATCCCACGCGATTCGCTGGCCCTCGCTCATCGCCTTTGCCACCATTGTTATCGCTCTAGCCGCCACAATTATTGGGTTAATGGTTAAATCCTCTTCTGAAAATGGATTTGCTACCATTTCCTCGCCGAAACTGAATCTGAGTGCAACAATCGGCCAGCAAAGAGACCCTCTCCAGTTCAACGCTTCTTGGGATCTAGGCGTCCTCTGGACGACAGTGCCCAGCTTCGTCTTTACTTTGGTCGGAACCTACTGGGCCTGGATAGCCGGAGCCATCTCTGACCGACAGCCTTACGTCGAGCTGCGCAAGGAACATGGCGCCGACGCCAAAGGCTCAATCTTGTTGGACTATCGCCTTTGGCCTTCCCTCTGGCGTTGGATCGCAGCCTTTCGCCGATCTCACAAATCGGTCGGCTCAACAACCCTGCTGGCTGTTATCCTAAGCTACATAGTAGCGCCTTTTGCAGCACGTTTATTCGCGACCAAAGTCGTACCAATATCAGAGCCCATGTTGGTCACATACAATACCACGTACAACAGCTCCAACATGGGTGCGAATATTGATTGGCAACCTGCTTTAGACATCACTGGAGCAACGCTGCTGTATCGCGCGTCCAATATTGCTTGGACTGATAGCCAGAGTGCCTACCGGCCGTTTTCTGCCGTCTCAAAGGTTGCTGCAGGCGCAGAGGTAGAAGCCAATTCTACTTCATATAGGGTCCATCTCGATTGCCAATTTATCAATGATTATACCATGACGTTTCGGGCTGGTGGTGCCGATGAAGGAGTCATCAGAGTCAACGGAAGCGACAGAGGTTGCACCTTTAACCAAAAGTTTACAGTCGGCAAGGCACAGCAGGTGTATTTGATGACCACGTCACAGATAGACTGCTCTTTCCAAGCTGACTTTAGCCGCTTCGTCTTCACCATTGCAAAATATTCGTCGACCTCAAATATCAAGATAGACGATGTCAATGTCATATCTTGTATCCCTCAGTATCGCCAAGTCAACGGCACCCTCAAGGTTTCATCGCTGGATTCCTCTGCAGCCGTGCGGTCATTCACTGAGACCGGGACACCATCTACCAGCCGCCCGTACAACTGGGTTCTGTACGAACGGGGCATCATCGGACCAGTTACTGTCAATGCGTTAGCCAAGTGGTCAACTACGGATTTGGGAAATCTGATGTTGTATTATGCCCAGATATTAAATCCATCGGACCCCTTCACAGTGGACAATTTATTGAACTCCATTGTGAAAGTGTTTAGTGCTGTCTATTCGAATGCGGTTGCGATCCATGGTTTCAATCCTACCGCAGCCGAAGTGGGCGATGGAATCAGCCATACTCCCACTACTCGCCTCTTTGTTGTGGTATGGGTAGCATCAATTATTCTTCCTTTTCTTTTCCTGGCTCTCTGCTCCGTCATTTACATCTTCTTCTATGTTCCAAAGAACCCGAGCATCTTGTCTGAAGAACCCACGGGCCTGTTTTCAGCGGCTGCGATCCTGGACGGCAGCCACCTTCTTGGCGTTGCTTCAAGGATGTGGAGAGAACCTGGGTTTGACGGCAGAGCTCTGGAGAGAAGTAAGACTATGACTGAGATAGTAAGCAAGAACTGGGTGGCGAGGAGGGATGAGACGTATAATAGATGGGTGATTGGAACAACCCAAATGAATGCATCCAAGGCGGTAATGACAGATAGTGCATAGAAGCTAAATAATGCTACTAAATATAATTTTTATTTTATCCGAATCTAGCTCGCACTGGAAACAGCAAATGTGAACTGAGAGATACGCCGGTGATTCCTACGTTGTCCTCTGTGTCCTCGTTCCCGTTGAACGTCAATTGTTTGCTATTCCATTCCAATGCAATCATGAACAAGTCTAGAGTGAACTGGACGTGTATAATCAATCACATGCTTTTAAAATGTTGGCTGCATCGCTTGTTCAAATGCTAATTTAAGATGCACGTCTCACATACCTCACATTCGCTCAATCGTCGAGCGGCCTCCGACCAGAGACAGCCCTAAAGCGAAAGAAGGCGTGATAACTGCATGACCGAATCTCTCGACGGAGCTGCGCACAGTAAACCCTCACATCGTCCATGTTCCATCCCAAAAGCTGGTTCGCCATGTACAGGACGTATCCTTCAAAGTCCTGTTCCAGCGCAGCCTGGACGTATTTGCCGACTTGTCGCATTTTGAGATCTTTGGGCCACAGACCGACAGGAATCTGCATAATACAGTTAGCCTTGTTTCGCTTCTCAAAGCACGCCATTCATACCTTGCGGTTTTCGATGCGGATGTCCACAAAACCGGCTTCTTCCATGCCTCTCCTTTGCAGGTCATCTTCCAGAATGGTAAAAGGCTGGCCCAGCTTCTTGCCTCCCTCGATGAAGAACTTGCCCCACTCGTGCAGAGCACAGGTATCTGTCACGGTGCCATCGTCACTCTCCATCATGGCGGACGCCTCTTGGCTTTCTACCCAACCACCAGGCCGACACACATTGAAAGCTTCCTTAAATAAAGCAGACCAGTCTTTGACGCTTCCTACCAGATATCGCATGTGGACGTAGTCCATTGAACCAGGTGCAAAAGTCCATGGCTGCGTGCAATCCTCGATTTCACTATGAGGTAGTCCGGCGTTAGTGATACCAGGTTAGCTAAAAGGCTTACGAGACCCACAATGACAAGTTAGGTGGAAGCCAGTTTGGCTGAATGGGTGATATGTCGGTTCCTATGACTTCTGTCGTGGGATATTCATCGGCAAAATCGCTAATCAACATGATGAGCAATCAAGAGCTCAAGTATCTGGGAGTGGGTGAATTCTTACATTGCCCAGATCCCTTGTGAGACTAGTGTTAGTTCATGGTGCACGGCAGGGAAATGGCTCTACAACGCACCTGTTCCCGTCCCAATATCAAGAACTTTCTGGACATGGTGTTAGCTATGTTCGCTGGTAGATTGGGCTCTACAAACTTTAATATCACCCCTGAGGGGAGCCAAGTGAAGCTTTTCATCAATCGTAAGGGTTAAAAAGTGGTGACTAAAGGGTTAGAATATGCGGTATTCAGGGCACGCTGAACCTACGCAATGTCCATGGACTCATTTTGCTTCTCATCGTTGGAGGCCCTGTCGAGGTCGCAGTCAGTATGCAGGGGTCCGCAGGCGGTTCATCGAATCATACCAGTACTGAGTGTCAATCTTGTCGGAATGAAAGGTGCGCCCGTGAATCGTTCGGTATTCGAGAATGCTCGAGGTAATGGAAGCTGTGGACTCGAGCTCCTCACCGAGTGTTGAATCGGCGTCGTGGCTCTCACCGGTGATGGCGCCCTAAAAGATCCAGACCGCTTAGCCAAATGTCCTCTGCGACATGGGATCGCGGTGGTATTACTGCGGCCAGATGCTCCCAATGCTCGAGGGGATGGAGCTCGGTGGCCGGGGCCGGAGCACTAGTCGTGGCCTCGGCCGGAATCGCGACCTCTTTCTCGTCTCCCATGGCTCGGTTTATTATTTTCACCTTGGCAGATTTTTACAGGGAAGCAAGAGGAACTGGAATGATCCCAACCGACCTGCCCCCCTTAGTAAAACATCGGTCGCCACGAGTTCACAAATACACAAACCCTTGTCACCCTAAAAATTACAAATCAGGCCACATGAGCAGCTAGACATGTGCGGCCCAGCAGGGGTTCAGCGCCTCGCGCAACGCCATCATAACTAATAGGCCGATGGACGTGGGATGGATCCAATCGTAGCTTCTTAGTAGGCACCAGCATGAATGGCACATTTCTTCCGGTGGGGTCGTGATGTCATGAGCAGCCCAGTAGTCCAGAGAGGATAAGGAAATCAAGCGTGTTATCGTCGTTGCTTTTTTGTTTCGCCCTGGAAGCTTGTTGGGCGAGGCCTGAAGGTATCCACATTCTCGCGGGGTTAGCAAATCTTCCACCACGAGAGCAATCATGTTCGGCAGGCAAATTCGTTCAACTCGAGGAGGACAATCTGCACCTAGAGCGGCCCGAGCCTCAGAGGCTAATTCCAGAGCTACTGCAGTTGGTTGAATCTTATTGAAGGTCCTGGTTTTAATCTACGGTTGTCTGGTGTCCTTTGTGGACAAGAGCACTCCTTTCAACCTTACTAGCCTCTGGCACCGGCGATGGTGGCTGTCTCTGATCTCCACGGCCATCCACTTAGGAACTTGCCCTGAAACCTGGCCAGTGGCGGAAAATTTTTCGTCCCGTTCATAAACTCTGAATTAGTCCGAAGTTTCAACAGGTGGTGGATGCTGTATGTCCCATGTGGTTGTGTCACATAATTTGACCCTCGTTTGCTCAGATTCAGATCCTGACCAATCCATATCCGCCATTCTTGCCCGAGTTTGAGACATTGGCCAATGACGTGGACACTCAATGACTCCGTAAATTGTGGCGCTTATCCTTTCATATAACCAATGGCAGGAATGTATTGTGCATGAACAACACATCGTATCCACACTGCAGGCCAAACTGCGCGTTTGCCTGTTTGGGATGGGCAGCTCCAACTCAGAGAGTAGGTGATCGAATTCACAATAGATGCCATCATCGATATAAGAAGAGCACAGATAGAGCCGGCAATCCACCTTCTACCTTTTTTCCGATGGGTTTCTCCCGATGGCCTCAGCCCCAAAACGGACCGAATAAGCACATATTCAGCTACACAGCCACAAAAATGTTGTTGGCCAATTATGCATCCAGGAAATGCACACTCATCTTCCACTTCTCCCGCTCAGGCAACACAATGCGCTGCAGCAACGGGCAGCGTCGTACTGAGCAATTGACTGCCTATTAAATCCTTCCCACCGTTTATTTTTAGAAATGGCTTGCTCATTGTCCGTTTCTCAGTCGCCCAATGCTTCAATGTTCTCCACCCGTTTCTTATTTCCGCTGCGACTTGTCCGCTACCCTACAGCATCAACCACACGAGGCGATGCAAACAGCTAGTTTGACTGGGCTGAGTATGCATACTGTCATGCACACCGTCTCGGTGCCCCTCATGCCATTCCAAGAGTGGAAAACGAGGCTCTCACCCGCCTTGACCTCTCTCCAACAGCCACCGTGGGGATGTGGCTTTGTGCTAGACTTTGCACAGCCAGACAAGAAAAGCTGAAAGACGATGGCGGCACTCGCGAGGCTGTGGTAAATCGCGCCTTCTTTAACTTCCCCTCTCTTACCTGACTTTGGGGTTTTACGATTATCACGGGATCAACATACAAACAGTCGCTTTTATTATGAGAGTTGTGACTCATCGGCTTGACGCTCCCAACACCTGAACGCCGTAGAGCATGTTTGACTTCAAACTCTACGCCAAGTATGCCAGCAATTCATGGCTTTTCGAGTTTATTTCGATCATTCTCAGCTGTGGCCTGATGATTGGTCTCTGCGACATCTTGGCTGTTTACAATGAACGCGATATGCCTACCTTTGGCGTGCTCCAGGACTGGGGCCTCACGCTAAATACCGTTGTCTCCATCTTGGCAAACGTCTCCGTTTTCTCCGCCACTGCCGCCGTCACATCCTGTATCGGCCAACTGAAGTGGCTTTCATTCAGTCAAACCTCCCGGCCATTAGGAGATTTTGAGACATATGATGAGGCTAGCCGAGGCTTTTTGGGGAGCATGCAGTTGCTGTGGAAGCTGCGCTTGACCGAGGCCGCCTCACTCGGCGCACTTCTCGTTACTCTGCAGCTGGCAATGGCACCGCTCGCACAGCAGTCAGTCCAAACCAGTCTTCGCGCAGTTCCCCGGCCAGAAGGTCAAGCTATGCTCCCTCGTGCGAAGACTTGGAACCGTCTCTTGGAGGGACCCATTTCAAGCAGATTCCCATCCAATATCAATTACTCAATTCCTCTGGGCATGAAGGGTGCAATTCTTGGGGGTCTTATCACTAATTCTGATCTCACCATCAACCATACCGATCCGTCATGTTCGAGCGGCAACTGTACCTTTTCTAACTACACCTCGCTGGCTATTTGTTCTGGTGCAGTTGATGTGTCGCATCATATACAGGATTTCATGTCGAGAAAGGATGCGGGATTCAGAGAAGGGAAAATTTGCATTCCAGACAATCACTGCCTTGCGCTGGACGAAGATCTGGTAAAAGCTAATATCACTTCGGCTGCCCCGGACAGCAACTTTTATGAAGAACTTGACCCATCTAATGGTTTATCACTGGGGGAGCTTAATTTTACGTCTGTTGCCTTCGGAGACCGCATCGGCCGGATCGCAGATGGATTTGTTATATACCAAACGCCGGGTACCGTTGATTCTGAGTACGAATTCTCTGCGGTTGAATTTGTCCTTGAATGGTGTGTGCCTACCTTCACAACCAATGTCACGAATGGAAACGCCACCACTATTCAAAACCCAGATCCCTTTACAAATTTCCAAACGGATATTCAATATGAAAGGCTCTCGGGAACTGTCTCGGATATGTTATACACGGTAGATCTCCGTGCGCACTATGCGGTGCAGCGCTATGTGGGCATACTCTTGTCCGGCGCCATTATTTTGAATGGGCAGGGTCAGAAGGCGAGGCAAATCTCCGACAACTCAGATGAAGCCTTGGTAATAGCTAGGGCATTGGGTGTTCCAGGTCTGAATCGAGAAGATTACAGCCCAGCAAGCGGGATTGATACGTTCCGCGCGGTGCTCAGGAATGTCGCAACCAGTATGACAAATTACATCCGAACCGAGTCTGATGATTATATGATGGAGGGGACGGTTCACGTCCAACGCAGCTTTGTTTCTGTACGATGGGGTTGGATCGTGGTGCCTGTTGCCTTTGTCGCCCTCAGTGCCATTTTCTTTATTGTGGTTGTAGTACAAGGCGGCCAACACAAGTCAATCGGCCTTCCTTTGTGGAAATCGAATTCCATGGCCGCGCTCAGGATACTAGACAGCCCGCTGCGTTCTGCCATAGGCCCTCTAGAGTTGATTAGCTCTCTTGAGGACGAACAGGCTCAACTCCGTGCCTGCCTTGTTTGCGACGATGATGGCTGGGCTCTTAGCCAAGCAAAGATATCAAATAACGATGGGTTTATGAAATTAAGTTCAGAGGAGCCGCTTTTGGATGAAGCGGCATCAGGTGTCACATCACTGACGCTTCGGGTATCGGAAAGTAATATGTCCATCATCTCGCGGCGCAGTCAAAGTGATGAAGATTCCGGCGCTGTCAGTAAAACGCCAAGTATGAAGAGGAGGAAATCTATCTAAACGGCTAGAAAATTTGATGATGGTGCAAGCTACCGCGTTTACAAAACCCTTTGTGAAGTGATGCCAAGAAGACAGGCCGAATGGTCAGCATCTAGTTTGCTTATAGCTTTACAATCGCGGCTTCTGATTAATTGCGCTAGCATTGCGTTCTGAGTGAGATGAGAAATCAACCAACTTCCGGTTTGAAAAGCAAGCGCGAGGCTGAACCTGGTTATGTTGGGTCTAGGCTACAGTAGTGGCACGCAAACAGTGCTAAACAATAGGTTTGGTTGTGTAAATCTTTTTGCCCTGAGCATATCATGTAGGACATATCTAGCGAATAATCTTTTTGACTAAATTTCCTTCACTTCGTGACACCATTGTCCCTTTGTAGCCAGCGCGAGCACTCTGGCTCAATGCGATGGCATCATGTCTAAAATGGGCCTCATTCCGCAATGACCCGCTGTCCCTCTAAGTCATTTGAAACGTTTCAGCCCAAAACCTCAATTATGACAATCATTGGTAGTTCCAATACAGTGCCGTTGCCGGCCGCTAAAAAATTGATGGCTCGCCTTTCTCCTCTCTCTTGGTCTCGCATACATGAGTTCTGACCCAAACATAGCCTGATGATTCATAACTTGTGCTGCCTTCTTAGCACAGTGTGGGTGATTTCATGCAATACCAACTCTGATTTCGATAGAGTAGGCCTTGTTGAAGAAGCCGCTGTTTCCTCCGAGCGGAGATTAATCTTGGCAACTCACCCTGTTGCGAAATAAGGCGTGAAGGCACTGCGGAGCTCTTCGAAACCGTTTCCTCGACCTCTGGCGAGAACTTCAAATCTATGGTCGTCGTAACGCCCGCACTTGGCTGGGCTATATTCCTCCATTATTGCTTTCGATGTTTCGATGACTTCTGCAATGGTGACATTTGAACCAGGAGACCTCGTCAAAGCCGGCAGTTTGCGTGGGCGTATTTCACAAACCGGAAAAGGCAGGCCAGCCGTGTTTTTATGCGAGCCAGAAGTGCGAGGTTGGTCCGCCTGAAACAGGGAACTGTGTGGTATTTTCAAAATGCAACTGTTTTTACGCGAGAATCAAATGCAGTCGCACGCTGGACCCGTTCATGATCGAGGGAGTTTCCAGCTACCTAAGATCATCGAAGTATGAGATTGGTAATTGTTTTCAAGATAATATACAGATAGATGTAAAGATCTTGCCCGTCGACAAGATCACACGACATTAATCAGAATCAGAAGAGTAGCTCATTGAATCAGAGTCATGATCACTGTCATGTCGCCTGAGGCGACGCCTTAGCCCTTTCAATTTTTTGGTGGCCCATCTTGGTTGCTTCTTAGGGGATGCAACATTGATAATGGCTGGAGGGTTGGGAGGTCCCACTCTTGGTCGTGGCTGTGGAGGTAATGGAATGCCACCTGGGCGAAAGCCGGGAGGTTGGTTGCCAGGGAATCCCATCCCGGGCCTGACGGGTCCGACTCGAGGTTTGTCCGTTTGCCACATGGTCATGGTGATGGCCCAGTCCGGCTGTATCACCTTCTCCCAGATCGAGGGGAGGATAATCTCGCCGTCGGGCCCAGTCAGATCATAGCGACCCTCTTGCACAAGAGGACCAAGCACATCCACCTGAAGGAAGGCTTGTTTAATAAGGTCCTCCATACCCTATTTTACGCAAAAGAAACATTAATTATAGTCATAAGAGCAATGTAGTTATTTTTACATACCTTCCATGTTGCACATGAGTGGAATGGGAAGCTGAACTTTCGATTAATAGCATCCTTGAACCGGATCGGCGGCTGCTCAGCTGCCCTCGCAGCATCTTCAAGCTTAATCTTGAGCTCCTCCTCAATTCTCTTCTTCAGGGCCTCGGCTTCCGCCTTTGCCTTGGCAGCGGCTTCTGCGCCAGCGGCAGCGGCGGCTTTATCGGCCTCGAGCTTGGCAGCAACTTCAACTTCGGCCTTGGTCTTGGCTTCGGCTTGCAACCTTTTGATGCGGTCTGCCTCTTCAGCTGCGGCGGCTGCGGCGACAGCCTTGGCCTCGGCCTCGGCTCTCAGAGTAGCTTCAATCTTGATCCGGGCCGTTTCTTCCGCATCGAAGCGGGCTTCGGCTTCTTGCTTCTTTCTCTCCTCGGCAGCTTTCAGCTCGGCTTCGATTTTGAACCGCACTCTTTCTTCAGCCTCTCTCATGTACCGTTCCTCCTTCTCCCGCCTCTGCTTCTCCTCCTCTGCCTCTTCTATCTGTCGTAGCTTGGCGCGCAAGTTCCCGACCTCTTCTCCTCTATGGAAATGTTCGAGCTGCGATTGGAGCCTCTTGATTTCTGCCTCTTGTTCTCGCACTAAAGCTCTTGACATTTGGAGCTCACCAAATAGCCCGCTCTCAGTGTTCGAGCTTGAATAACCACCTCGGGCGTTGTCGTTATTTGTGGTCATGTTCTCATTATTGGGATTATCGTTGTGCTGGGGGGTCGTGCCACTCCTAGCAAACCCATGAAAAGGATCGCTTTCCTGCACTGGATAGATGACTCCGATGGCAAACCTGCGAACAATGATTTGCAATTTAAGATGCTCGGCAATTTGCACAAAATCGTCATCAGACATGTCCTCCATTTGATGCGGTGGGTTGGGTGTCGAATTGGGTTTGGCAAGTTGCATTTCCATTGCCCCGCCGTCGTGAGGGCTGCCCAAGCTTGATAGGTCCGACTCTGTATTAGATAGTAATCTATCATCTGCCTTCTCACTGTCGATTGCTGATTGATCAAAATCGAGTTCCGGTACAGCTACAGTTGGTTCAGATTGACAAGTCGCTTCGGTTTCGCGATCCATCTTTTCTGCATTCAACAAGGTAGATTTCGTAGTTTGAGATTGCATGATTAAACTTTCAACTTCATCTTTGACGAACTCACTTGGAGGTGGTTAGATTTCAGCTGTTTCCCGTCTCTCATAAAATAGTGATTGATAGCACTTACTCCATCTCACCAGTCCTCATGAAATCCAGTGTATGCACAAATAAGTTCAGGGTCAACTTTAGGGAATCCAATGATGCGCGCCTGGATGTAACTTTGGATTTTGCAAAAACCCATCTGATCTTGCTTTTACGATCAACAGTACCATCGCCTGATGGCCTCAGAGGTTCAAGAAACCTCTCTATGCCTGCAATGTCTTCCTTGCAGAGGGCAATGATCTCGCAGGCAACATCTTGAACTTGATGCGATACCGTCGTCGCGTTTTGCAGCTGGTTTTTTAAACCGCGCAAGATCCAAGACACAGCTTTTAGATCGGTTGCTATGCCTTGAATTTGAGAAGCGGCCTCACCAAGCTCATCGACAATTGCGCAGATCAGCTTCGCCGATTGAAATCCCGCCGTGGCGAGTATTGTCAAACTCTCGATTAGCCCCGTGACGTCGACCATTTTTGTAAAATGATTTTACTGTCTTTGGACTTTTAGGAGGACATAGAGTGACCAACCTTGGTCGTCCGAATAGTGGATTTCGCGCTTTGTGTTTGCCAAAGACTTGTGCAAGAATTGGTATCGCATTACGATAAATCACGCAAAACTTGGGGGTCAGAGCAGAGGCGAGATGAAAAAGTATCACCACAGCGAATCGCTAAAACATGGCGGCTAAAAAAACGCCTTGCGAATGCCTGATGAGGGCAAGATCCAATCAGCTGCATGGCCCAAAGCCAGGCCGGATCAGACCAGGCAACGAACGAGGCGCTTACAAGAAAAGCAAGGAGCGAAAAGAGAAACACGAAGTGATGGCATGTAACTCGATGGAATATTGGAAATGATAGTTTTTTCGGCGTCCTCTCCCTAGTGTAACTCGGACTACTACTCCCCCAGACTCAGTGTGGCGCTCCCCGCGCTCGCATCTCCCATTGGCATCATGGGCGCTGACCCGCTGCACGAGTTTGAGAGGTGGAGCTGGCCAGCAAATGTCGTGCGGAACGGATCGATCATGGCTGAACCAGCTCCGCCAAAGTCGATCGTTGCCGCCAGCAACTTTATCTATTTAAGCACGGGTCAAACCAGGTGGGCTTTGCAGGCCCTGTAATGTTTATTGTGGCGATTCCTGTTTTAATGCCATTTGCCCCGCTTCATATGTACGCGTAGTTTTGATGAGATCTGCCTCGACATTGTAAGCCCTAAGCTGTCCTTGGCCAAACGTGTGTGGTCGTGATTGGCTCGCCATGAGGCATGATCATGTCCATCCATAACAAACAACAGGCCATGCGGTCGAGAAGTGTGGCTGTGTACTGTAAAGGCGCACGGTTTTGCTGAAATGCACTGTATGCAGCAGGGCTCCAACATAAATATTTTGAGCTCTCCGCCTCATTGCAGATTCTAAGCACCGACAAATTGGAAAAACGAGAGACAACGCATTTCAGAGATGTTGGCATCTGCACCATGCTCAATGGACACCTGAAATCGGCGGCGGCGCGTCCTTTGAGAAACCCGACCTTGCACCTGCGATTCCTCCGCTTTGTATGGTAGGGACTATGGTCAGAGTTGCTTCCACTTGGGTAGTGGGATGGGCAGTATTCTGCGCCGCCAACTTGTATCCCCTATGATGTGCAGAAGCTGCTCTATGTACCGTGCGCTATATCGCCACAGTGTACCGGCGATGACTTACAGCGGCCAGCTCAGGTCAAGACAGACTGTGAGCAATGTGATGTAGCGATTTGTAGACGGCAGAATTGCTGCGACTTCTACCACGGCCGAATACAAAAGGGAAATGAAGTACTTAAAATAAGCATATGTCTCATTGATGAAGAAATTAGCATGGTACACGGGAGCAGCGTCTGCACATCAAATGTGGACAAGTAAATCATGGTTTGCGTCATGTTCCAAGTTTAGTAGCCTGCTGTTTGTGATGATGGGCCATCTCTCCGTGCACTGCCGGTCCGCGTCGGGAATGATTGACAACAGATCTTCCCCGCGCATGCCCTCATTGGACCGAGTCCCGCAATAGCTGGCGCAATTATTCTATCTTTAGCGAACCATTCGTGCGGAGTCAGCCCAAAGTGGCCTCGCAAAATGCGACTGCAATGTCAGCGGCCGACGTCTCAGATGGGGACTTCCGATACTCCCGAGCACATGCCGGAATTGAACCTCGACATTGCGTCTTAGTAGAGAGGGCATCGCTGCTCCCGCTGTCCTGCCGTTGCACCGCCTCGCACCATTGACAACGTCTCCAAGTACCTGCTGTCACGTTTGCCTTTGTCAGACGATTCGCGTCCACATCATTCACACAAAATGCTTCGTAGAAAGCCACCAAACTCGGCGTCCCTTCCATGCTTATGCTGAATCAATAGCATCGAGACACGTCCTGCTCTAACCTCGATTGCACCAAATCAACACTCATTTCGACGCTATTGCAACCCATTTGGTCAATATCACCAACGGTATCATCCAGGATACCCAGCATGGGCCTCTTACGCCTCTTGGCCACTTTATTCGCGCTTGCCGCCACTTCTGTTGCGAGCGATCACTACGTTCTGCAGCACAGAGCAGCCGTTACCGATCTATCAAGGTGCGGTGATGCGAATACCCTCACCAACTGCCTATCAGAGCTTCCGGACAACAATGAGCAAGCCGTCATCCACTGTTTTACATCCGCTGGATGCAGATCCGAGGATGCCAGAGACGAGGTGACCTTTGTTGTCAAGCGGTTCGGAGAGTTTCCGGTGGTCCGAAAGATGCAAAAGCGCGCTACGTCCACCGACGATTCTGACGATAAGAACACCAAATCGGACGATGATTCCAAAGACAGTTCCACCGCAGATGATAAATCCAACAGTGATGATAAAACGACGAAAAAGGCCTCTTCCACGAAGCAGACATCTGATGATGCGACCTCAACAACCGATGCAAAGACGACCGAGACATCCGACGAGTCTACTAGCGCGTCGTCACGAGCTACGTCGACGGTCGCTTCGTCTACAACCGATTCCTCGACGGATTCCTCAACTACTTCTTCTTCAACCGCATCTTCCGACGGCGTCATGACAGGCAAGGCATGCTTCACTACTGAGACCAAGACTACCGAATTTTGCGAGCTCTACACCACCAACGGGCAGACTGAATCGAGGAGCTGCACCGAGGGCAAAGCGTCGTCGAGCCAGTGCGGCCCAAACCTAATATGCACCACCAATTCGGGCGGCGACGACATATGCATGAGGCATCAGGATATACAAACCGAAGGAATCGTCATTGCCATCATCATGGCCCTTGCTAGCGTCGGCGTTTTGGGTGGCACTTTCTTCGCGTGCATGAAGGGGTCCAGGAAGCAAAAGATGGCCGAGCAACTTATAAAGGCCAAGGACAACAGCACGGCGTCATTGATTCCCAAGTAAATTGCATTCTGCTTTTTTCTTTTTCTTTTTGGCGGAGGCTTTCATGGTGGGATATTGTCAAACCACTCATTTCGTCACATGTTTGGTGTTAAAGGGAGCAATCTTTCTAGGGACTGGAGCATTTACAACACGGTCTTTCGTCTTGTCACTTTCATATTTCTTGCATTGCTGCAAAAGGATATAACTGGACGCAACTGTCGTCAATTTTTCTTCATGCTTCTATTTTATCACTACGAAACAAGACAACTGTTGTCATCGTCCAGAGCCACATTGGTAACGGAGGAGGCGCAATCATACCGGAACTGGGATTACTAGCAAGTGCAGATAAGGGATTCAAAAGTTCCGTAGTCCTCGCGTATGAGAATGCGACCATGATATTACGTGAAGCGTATTTTTATCTTCTGACAGAAGGTTCATCATTATCATTGCGCATTGCCGACTAACTTGATCTCATAACTGTGTAGCAATCACACCAGCACCCGTTTCTGGAGAATAGTGCTGAATCTCTGCCAACTTAATACACGTAAAATACCGTCGTCTCGTCGTCGCTAGCCCTCAACTTCTTGTTTCGTCGGATCATAATGGCCTTTGCCAACCACGCCAATGCAGCAGTTGCAACGCTAAAGGCGGCGCTGCTTGCCATGGCAATGGTGTAGCGGGGCTCATCGCTCGATGGCCACAGGTAGGGGGTCCAGATGAAGCTGATGTTCATGATCATGGTGACCATGCTGATAGCAACGGCTTTCTTTTCCTTGGTTTGACCGCAGACACTGCCGCACCAGCCCAGAATCAAACTGTTGACGCCGTAGGTGCCAATAGTGAAGATGCACATGGAAACATAGCGACCAGCCGTGCTCAATGTTGCGGCTGCGGCGACAAATCCAACGACAGCAACGGCCTTTGAGATGGTAATGTGCCAGGTTCTCTCGTTAAACTTGCCAGATGACCAAGAAACAAGAATGGTGACTGCTCCTGCAACAAGATAAGGTGGGCAAGTCAGCACGAGAGTAATGGTTGTGTTGAAGCCCAGGGTCTTGACAACGGTTGGGAACTAGAATCACCAGCGTTAGCAAAGTTGCGGAAGAGGTATTGATGGAGTGCTTACAAAGTTCTTGAAGCCATTGGCAGCAAGATGCATGTGAGCCATGACACAGAAGATCCACACCATGGGGTCCTTCATGGCCTGCTTGAGACCATTCCAAGTGCTTGTTTCACCCTTGTTGCCGACAGTGTCGAGCTCCATCCTGTTGTATGCCAGATCTCGTTCCTCCTGGGTCAACCACCAGGTAGTCAAGGGGAAATCGGGCAACAGGAAGTAGCCCACAATGGCAATGAGAAAAGTAACGGCACCCTGCAGGATGAAGAGCCACTTCCAGCCAGCAAGGCCGCCAGCACCATCCATGCCATGGAAGATGCCAGCAGCAATGAGGCCAGCAAACGCTGTGGCCAGGATGTTACCAGTGTAGAGAATTGCGATACGGGTGGCAACCTCTTTACGGGTGTAGAAGATGGAGAGGAGGTACACAGCACCAGGGTAGTAAGGCGCCTCGGTAAGTCCCAGGAAGAAGCGAGTCAGAAAGAGACCCTTGAAGTCTTTTGCGACCGCTGTAAGGGCGCTCACTACGGCCCAGAGCATCATCATGACACCCTATTTTAAAGTTTGTTAGCTCATGGACGATCATCCAATGTGCATGCGAAAGCGAACTCACCATGTAGCGACTGGGTCGCGTGCGGGTAAGGAACATGTTGGAGGGGATTTGGCCAAGAATGTAGCCCACAAACAGGATGGAGACACAGGTTTGATACTCTGGGGTCATCAATTGTCAGCAAGCGGGGAATGCCTCAGCGGACCATGTTTATTCCTACCGGTTCCTGAGAGCTTGAGATCCTCTTCGAGATCGTTCAAGCGGGCCAAGGCAATGGCATTTCGGTCGAGGTAGTTGAGCCAATACATGCTCCAGAGCATGGGCTGCGAATGAAGCATTAGTGATGATCCAGACTGTATGAGATTTTAAGGCAAAGACCAACCATGATCCATCTGTCCAACTTCTTGACAAGCGCAATTTCTTTGGGGTCCGTCTTCTCATGAGCACCCGAGTAATCGATCTTGTCGACCTTAGGGATGGGCTTCTCGGGGTGATCATCCTCAAAGATCTGAGGCTCACCCTGCTCAGCCTTGCTAGGGTCCATGGTGGCAGAAAAAGAAGAAGGAAAAGATGGCGATACTGGATCAAGCCAATTTAGACACTCGATGAAGCTGAACTCGGATGTCCTGATCCGAGATCTGCGGGATGAGCAGAAGAACGGGAATCACCAACGACCTTATATGGACCTCGAGCGGCGAGTGCCAAGCCCCAAGATCCCAACCATGCATGTCTCCATCGTGAGATTTGGGATTGACTTTTCCCAATGCTGGCTGCGATAGCGAAAATAACGCGTCAAACCTTTGCTTCGCATCTCCGCACGCCAAGAGGCCGCTCCGTACGATCCCGACCCAGGCGCGTCCAACGAGTCTTCATAAGCAGCTAGCAGGATTACGCGACATGGCAAAACAGAGCTCGACGATGCCTCCGCGCCCTAGAGGCAACAGCACTAGATATGCCAGGATCACCGCCGCTACGTCTCATCGGCGAGCCATGGCGAAGATTTCTCGGGCGTGACCTGTCAGCCGCGAGACGGGGAGAGAGGATCTGCTGGCTGTTGGCCCAGCCGCAGGTTGCTGCAGCGCACCAAGGACGGATTAGACATTTTAACCTTTTAATTAGCTCGTGGGTCCTCCCCCGCGTGCTATCGTCCATGAGGAAGGTCAGCAAGAGCCGCGGCAGCGTGATTGGCGCGTGCGTCTGGGGTCTATCTCGCCTCCTGAATCTCGCCGTTGGGGAATAGATGCAGATGCGGGGAAGGCCCTGGCTCCAGGTAGCCCTTTGAGGCGAGACCGAGCCCGCGTGCAGGGTCCCGCGGTTCCATTCCCCAGCCATTTCCCTTCCCCGTCTCCCCCGTTGTCACGTTGTTGCCCCGGCTGAGCGTCGGTCAAGGTCTAGAATCTGACCAAGCACAGTTGGCGCCAAGTAGCCTCAACCCTAATTCCACGCCTCTTGCGCCCAGCCCTAGCGCACTCATTGGTCCAGATAATCGACAAGAGAGGCCAAGACTTTGGTTTTACGTCATGTTGCTGTTTTTCCGTCGGCCGCCTCATCGGGCCTTTTAAATATTCATGATATCCGCCTGGCAAGCGCCAACCTGTTGGATGCAGCCATGAGTCAGTGCAGATCTCGGGTGGCTTTATCGTATAATGACGCCAAGGAATCCAAAAACGACCCCGCCCTCCCCCTCTTCAACTCAAAAGCCTTCGAGTCCAATCATCACTCGGAAGCAGCAAACAGAAGCTCAATGATATCTTCAGACTTGTCCCGGACCGCATATGAGAGAGGGGTTTCGCCGTCATCATCCTCACAATCAAGATCCGCCTCTCCAGTTTCCAATAAAATATTGACCAACTCTAGATTTTGCCTCACAACAGCCCACGCAAGTGGCGTGCGGCCTCTGGAGTCTCTGGAGTTGATATCGATACTGTTGCATTGAACCAATAGTTCAACAATTGTGACATTCCCTTGAATCACGGCCCACGACAGTGCCGATCGACCGTCATAGTCCTTGAGATTTCCCTTTATATCTTTTCTGATGAGTAGAAGTTTAACGATAGCCTCGTAGTTGTGGATAGAAGCCCATAAAAGTGCAGTGCGACCTTTCACACCTGCGAAATTCACGTCGACTCTCTCAGTCTGTACCAAAGCCTTAACAGTTGATACGTGCCCTTGGCTTGCTGCCCACAGTATCGGGGTTCGATGTTGTTTATCTTCCGCATTGACAAGAATATTGCTCATTTTGAGTAATTCCTCGACTGTAATTGTATGGCCACCCATGGATGCCAATAAAAGTGCGGTTCGGCCCTCATTATCCACAGAGTTGATAGCAATATGGTCAACTTCTAAAAGTGATTTGACTATCTTTGAATGACCGTTGGCTGCAGCCAAACACAAAGCAGTTTGGCCATTCAAGGGATCTTTATCGTCAAGGCGGATTTCTCTCCTCTTAGCCAGAGCTTCAAATGTTTTGTCATAACCATTTTTGGCGGCAACGTAGAGGTACTCTTGTCCGCAACTGGAAACTACTGAGTCAAGTTTGTACAATATGAGCATTCTTATCTTTTCGTCATGAGACAGCCTCATGCTTAGGATCAATGGTGATACCCCGTTGTTATCTTCTGAGTCAACATCAAATTCTTGTGTGCTCAAGAGTAGCTTGATAGAATCGGTGTTATTTTGGATTGCCGAATGCAAGGCTGTGCGTCCGCCTTTATCCTTACACCTTAAATCGATTGAATTGATTCCCAGCAACATCTGAAGTATTCTTTGGGACGGGTTTTCGGCCGCTGCGAATAATAGCGTTTGGTTGTATTCATCCTTGATTGTTATATCGCCATGAAACTCATCTAGCAAAAAATAAAACAAATCTAGAGATGCATATCTGGCCGCTTGAAACAATGCTTTTTGACTGAGATTGTGGGCTAAATTGATGTTCAGTTGGCCCGAGGCTAGGAGTAATGTGACGATTTCCGTGTCGTTATTCATCACTGCCAATGATAAAGCGTTTCGACCATCTTGTTCCTTTGAGTTGGCGTCAATTTGGTCTGAGCACAGGAGGAATTCCACCACGTTTAAATACCGATATTTTGTCGCCAATGATAAAGCTGCTCTGCCATTTCGATCTTTGGAGTTGACATTGAATTTCTTTGAGTCATGTAACAGCCTCACCATCGATATGGAGCCGCTCCTCATGGCTAGAAGCCAAGCTGACATCCCATTCACATCTTGTGATTCAAAATCTATCCTCTCATCCTCAAGCATCTCTTTCAAAATAATTTGGTGGTCATTCATAACAGCATGTGACAAAGCTGTCCTGTTGAGGCCGTCTTTCACATTAGGGTCGATCAATTCGGTGATCATTGAAATTCCAGCCTGGAAATCAATCCACGTGCATAGATGCAGCCCAGTTACTCCAGAAAAAGGTAATAGATCAGCTTCAAGATACTCACGGTATGTCTCTGGGGGCATTATTTGATAATATTGCATTGATCTCTGAACGTGAGTTTGTGACAAAAGGAAACGAGTAATCAGCTCCAATCGTGCTCCAGATAGTTTGGCGTGGTCAACCCAGTGCGTTGCCGCATATTCATTGAAGGAATCGTGGATTGAACTCTTCCGGATCCATCTCCGGGGTTTACGCGGCTCGTCTGTACTCTGGTCAAACAATAGATATGTTAGGCATTTGACAGTAATTTCAGAATTGGCATCTGGAAACCAGCGGTGTTGAGTTCTTTCGAAGTATTCTTTCGTTGTGTAGTGTACCAGTCGGACAACTGAACTATCCGTATCAAGCACAACTAAACCAGCGCAGACAGAAATGGCTGTTTCAATCTCACATAGATTATCTCTGTCAAGCTTCGTTTCGCCAACCTCTATACCAAGAGCTACTTGGATTTCATCAACCGAAAGCTGACGTTTTGCGTGAATTACCCATGAGAGTACGCGCTCTGCAATATCCCTGTGATCTTTTATCTGACCTCGGATTCTCTGCATAGCACTCTGATACACCTCGTCGTAAGCTTTATCTCCTTTAGGTATCGCTTCAATGTATTTTCGGGCTGCTTTCAAAGTCGCCTTCATAGTCGACGCATCGAGATATAATCTTGCAAGTAAGAACCTGGCTGTCTCAGTACCAGTCACCTTATTGAGCGAGAGTCCTCCTACTCACATTCCATCAACTGCCTCCAGGATTCGACTCTTCACCTCTTGCCAAAACGTATTCGTCGAACGAATGAAGTTAGGCATTTGGAGTTGGCGATTATTCAGATACGTATGTAGGTCTTCAGGGCTTGCCCGAATCTGTAGTGTCTTCATTTTACTAAGATGATCGGTGATGCTTGAGATGAATCTAGAGGTAATGAACAAGTTTGCATTATGCTCCCGTTGAATTTGAAATAACGCCGAAAGAAATCTTGGCCGAAACCTTTCAATTTCCTTGCACTCATCAAGAGCATCGATAACAATAAAGATCTTGGAATAAATTGATGCGACCGAAACAAGCGCTGCATAATATTCCTCGTACTTCGGCCTCGTCTGGCTTTTTTCATGTTTTTCGTAGAGGCATTTCACTGCCTCTGGAAGCAATGCCTGGGTTGCTGCGAGTTGTTTTAAGAGAAGTGAGAATAGGAACGAAAAAGTCTGCTTTTCCTCTGATTGGAAATTGAAGTAAATATACGCAATTGCATGATCATCTTTGTGGCCCATGGACTGTTTGGGGGTTAAATGGTCAACAACAACTGACGCAAGAATCGTTTTTCCTGCTCCAGGCATTCCGGGGCAAAATAAGGTATCACGATCTTTCTCAAGCCAACTCTTATATTCCGTAGAGTTTAAAAGCCATTCGCCAGTTCCGGGTTCCCGTCTGTTGAAGTTGTCGCTTTGTCCGGCACCGTAGTCTGTGTCGTTGAGCCAATTCAACAGTCTGCGGCGTTTTTCTTCTTCTTGGTTTGACTCCACTCTTTGAACTGATTTACCAGAATCCAATACCAAATTATTGGCTAACATTTGGTTAGCACAACTACTTAACGGTCTAGTAAGAGTGCAACGTACTGCGTTGAAGTAGCTCGATAATCGGGTTTTCACCTTCAATCTTGTTGACCGGAATACGTAACAGGAGCTCTTTTGTATATGCCGCAGCAGTCATCGCTGCATATCCTTGCCATAATTGACTAGCATGTGAATCTGAATAGTCGCAAATACCTCTAACAATTAAACACGGAAAGTGATTCATCAACCCCGCTGCTTCCATTTCGAAGCACAAAATATTTTTTTCGGTCGCTAGTTTATCACGGATTACAGCATCCCTGATCAATCGACTCCCTGAAGCAATTGCACCATAGTGTATGGTAGGATTATCATCCTTGTCTGTTCGATCTTTCCGCTTCACTAAAGTTCCAGGTTCATTCGCGCAGTCCGTTCCGCAGTCTGCTCCTTCAAGAGGGCGGTGAACATAATCACTCCGGAATAGTCTATCGCTTTCTGTCGTTGGTCGTTGGTACGTACTTCGCAATCGAGAATATTTACTCAGCGCTTCTTCGATAGTCTTTTCGATGCCGTGCCCGCGTAGCACATGTCGAGCTCTAAGCGCGCCCACAGCAGCTCGAAGCGATTGTGGAGGTTGATCCAAAACCCCAGTTGGCTCAAATTTCTTCTCTTGGCATGCTTTCCCAAAATCATACTGAAAAACACTGCCTTGACCGTTACGCGTTGCGCTGACAACAATGTCACCCAAGCGAATGTCCTGGCTGTTGTTCGGCGCGCCGCCCCCGATTCCCACCATCAATCCGATCCTAACATTTTGGAAGGTGTGCAGCATGTCTCTTGCAGTTGTGGCGGCCGACGATGGACCATATTCCCCATCTGGAAAGACTGCAATTGCAACGTTATGGTTCCCAACTCGACCGAGTGTATAGTTGTTATTATCATGCTTGGAGTTGTAGTCCGGCGCCTCATACTCTTCGTCAAGCAAAGACATCGCCGCAACGTGTTCGGTGTGGTTTGCGCAGATCCAGCCAACTGTATACTCGTTGGAGTTGAGCATGATTGTGTGATGATACTGATGGTTGCGTGTATAGAGGAGTCTGGTAGTTGAAACTCGATGCGACTGCACTTAGATGATCCGATGTTGTATGAGGGAAATAAAATCGGCTGCAGCCTGGTGAGTTCAACTCTGTCAGCGGGGTTGGATATCATCTTCAGCCTCTTGTTGCTGAGTCAGCAGCAGACACAACGAATTAATAGCCGTATTCAACATTTACCAATGGCAGCTCATTACATAATTCCACATCTTTAAATTTGGCTTTTTTTTTATATAGCATGTCTTTCAACGCCTTCAAAAAATCTATTTTAATTTCACTGGCCAAAGGTGGGATTCAAATATATGGTTTTAAGGGACATTTCTGGACACGGATGTCTTTTCAACTTCCCCAGTCCCCACCACGGAAATGCCAACCTTCCTTCCCTATTATTTCGCATCATTGTCAAGACCCCGATTCGGCATCCCCCCCTGTTACTGGACGTACAGAAATTCATGTCGGTTCACTAATTTCTTGTCAACACGTAAAAAATGCATGGCCCCAAGTACCGTGGCTTTCATGTTTTCAAACTGGAGGACTGGCCCTGCAGCAGATCAACATGCCCTTTCAAGGCGAAGCCAGCCGCCTCTTTTTTGGTCAATTTAGCGACATTAGAAAGCCTAGTTTCTTAGTGCGCGCCGTAATATCTGCTTGAAACCATTCCATGGCAGACATTGTGACTGGTGCTGCAATTTGGGCGCGATATTCTAACTATGTCTCCTAGGTGGCGAGGTTCAAAGAATCTTGCCCAGGAGATAATAAGATGGTTCTATTTACCGATGCTAAACAAGTCTATCAAGATATAGCCATCGCTTTGAAACACCCGAAAAGATCAATAGGCTCAGTGAACTGCAGATCGCATTCGCATTTAGTTGGGAGGGA
Organism: Calonectria leucothoes; assembly: GCA_002179835.1. NCBI lineage: Eukaryota > Fungi > Ascomycota > Sordariomycetes > Hypocreales > Nectriaceae > Calonectria > Calonectria leucothoes. Next base: position 270,202 of record NAJI01000060.1, read on the forward strand.
CAAGCTGCTCGTCGGATCGACAAGTATAATTCATAAGACGATGAATTTGCAGACATAATGCCACATATCTCACGGTGTCATTAAATGCGGTGCCATGCTAAAGAGGAAACCTTAATCTCAAAGAGGCATTCCCATCATATGCTACCGCACTGTATCTTTTCCGATGTTTTACAATAGTCCGATCAATTAGCACGACTCTGCCTCGTAGCAAGTTTGCAATCATTGCACCAAGTAGTTAAAAAGTTTGATTAGGTCATTCGAGTGAAGCCCAGTATCGGCGTCCAAACTTGCTTGCGTATGCACTTGGAACTGTCGCAAATACAAATTGGTGATAGACCAGGATCTGTCAAGATCTCGTTGCGCATACCTACGCCATCAAACAAGAAAGCCCAAGAACATTTAACCAAACTCGAAGGCGTACAAATTGAACAACAAGGGGTACCGGATATCATTGACAGGTATGTCGAATCAAGAATAAAATAATTCTAAATAAATAATACATGTGCCCTGTGCTATTAAGAAGGTGGTTCGTCGTCGTTTCATCGTATTCAAAATATTTCAATCAACCATTAATTAAAAATGCATCCCCGCTTGTTGAAGCAGTATTCCCTGATTTGTCGTATCCATCGTCGCAACTCTGCAGTTTAATGCTCGTTTGAACCACGCAACATGCCTCTCTGACTGGAGTGGCGAGAAACATTGTCGAGATCGTCGCCCAAATTGGCATATCCCTTTGTTCTCTTTTCCGGCTCGATAAATTCAGATACAATGACTTGTTTCGTCTGAACGATTCCATTGAAGGCACTTTGACGTCTTGTGCTCATCATGTACGAGTTGCGGTCTTGTGTGCCGACTCTTGTTGCTGATACATAGGATCCATCGCCGTACCAATATCTCTCCCCGGTGCCCCTCGATCGCGATTCGGATTTTGCTTTTCTTTGCAGGTTCCATAGGCCGTAGAGGGTCGGTGCGTTGACAACCAAGGCAGCGGCAAGTAGTTCAGTGCTTGCCCACGTAGTTCGGTTCACCTGGCTGTTCTTGTTCGAGGCATTGATTGGAAGTCTAATCATGGTAACGGCAATGATGAAAACGCCAAACGTAAATAGTATGAGTAGTTGCATTTTTCTTTTCCAAGGTGTCTTGAGGGAAATGACGAGCGGGATCGGGAGGACGAGCAGCATCGCATCAGTCACAATGTTCAGAACACCAACGACAATAAGTTGCATCTGGGCAGCTGCGCAGGGACCTAGTGTTTTTAGCCTGGTTGGTTCGGAATATTTCCAAGAGCTTGGCGACATACCTGGATCAGGTACAACCTGCCAGTAAAGATGAATTGGGTTACACTCGCTAAATGTTGTCACCTGAGTCGCGACATATGTGCCGAAGAAGACGACCAAGTAGGACCAGATGAGGACCTTTTCCCACTTCAAGTTTAATAAAAGCCGGCGGTAGACATCCAATAGGACCAACTTCTGCAACCAGAGACTGTTTCGTTCATTAGCCATGGTTCCATGCCAAGCCCAAGACTATGCGCGGAAGGGCAAGAGATAGCCGGTTGGTCCTGTAAAATCTCAAACATAGGTAAGTACTTACTAGGAATTGTAAAATACTCGATTCGCAATCGAAAGCTTGCTGCCAACCTCGCGCTGGTAGATGTTCTTGGCAGTAAAGACATACGTCTTTCGAAGGGCCGGCGTCATGTTGTTGGTGCCCCATGTAAGAACCACATGAATCAAGCCAAGTCTCACTAGCGCGCAGAAGACGGCTCCCATTGTCAGGTAATCTCCGAGGTTGAATGGCTGCTTGGCGACTCTCCTCCAAACCAACCTGATTCCCATGATGAGAAGAGCCAGGCAGCTGAAGAGCCAGTGTATCATGAGCGTGGGATCTTCCATGATTGAAGCCCTTGGACGCGGCCGTCCAGCATCACCGAATAGTCCAAACACTACGCAGGAGGGACGGGGCTCGGCGAGGGGGGGTGCCAGTTACGGGTTTTTAAGAATTATCACGTTCATTTCCGTCCACGTCAATCTCGGCCCAAAATGGAAACCGGGCTCTGGCGAGAGCTGTCAGCCCGCAAGAACCAGCGTGGGATTTGCCTTAGCAAACCGTAAACACCCCGCTAGCAGGGGGACTCAGAGCAAGGATGGAGCCTGTAACCTTCTGAGATGCGGCCAGTACCAGGTCCGTTGGCTGCTCCGATGTCCTTATTTCTCTCACCAAATAAGTCGCGCCACCAGGCGGTTGCTGCAAAATGCGAAACGATTTACATCCAAGGCTGCGACTTGGCGGCAGAGTCTGGAGAAATTCCCAAACTCGGCATTCGAATGTGTCAACGGGCGGCCCATTATCAGCCCAAAGAGGTGACATGCCCCTGATTGACGCAATGGGAGTGGCCCTTGCTTCGCCGATCTTGCCCTGGAACTGCATGTCGTCCAGAAAAAGGTCCACTGAGGGATAATTGTTCCTTTTCCGCAACTGGGGCAGATTTTCATGAGTTCATACTACTTTAAGTTAAACCCTTGACTGTCACGGCCGCGCTGTCCCCAAGGCAGAAAGGCCTGTGCCGCAGAAAAACGTGGCGGCAATATCATCGGGGGAAGCGGCGTTCAAAGTGACAGGTCCGCGGGAGGCCAAGATCGGCAGCGACCATTGTCCACCGCTCAATCAAAACACTTGCCGATTACTCACAGAACCAAGCCTCGGCCATGCTGTGGATCAAGCAGCCCTTGTCTCTCCCAAGGGCCTCGTGCACCTGATGGAGCCTTCACGTGGCATGGTGGATGAAGCGTTCTCTGACACACGGGATATTGTTTCTTTTTCTTGTCTCCCACGCGAGATCTATTTCGAATGGGGGAGATTCCAGAGCGATCTGATAATGCAAAATGACGGGGCCATGGAGGAGAAAGACGAAATGCCGACGAACCGTGGGCAGCAGTGGGTCGCTGTCGCCGACCACAGGGATGCAGAATCCGGAGCATCCTCCCAAAGCAGTTATTCGTAGTGCCGATACGCGGACGCAAAATGGGGGTCAAAGGCGTTAAAGACGACCTCTCTTTTTTTCGTCTGGCACAGCTCTTGGGCGGGAAATCCATCGTACTAGGTTCCTGCTGGATGAATTCTCCGAAGACCGGGGAATTAGTTATGTCATAATCGTCATACTAAGACCGAATGCCCATGCTGGAATGGCGATCTGTAGACATCACATCGTGAAAGCACAGCCCCACGGGTCCACCCGTCATTAAAGCAAAATCTTGTTGCCGAGGGGGGGGTATGCCTTTGCGCGCGCTGTTGACCTTTGTTTCTGCTTTTCCGTTCCGCTAATCGGGAGCTGAACTCTAAGGCCGTTCCGTCGAACCATTTCTCTTTCTCCCTTTCCATCACCATTCCCAATGCATCTGTTTAAGCTCACCGTTGCAGCCGCCGCCGCAGTGCTGTGCCAGGCGTCGCCTGCTCCCAGCGACTGCGCCGACGGCGTCTCTGAGCCCAATGAGGTCCCGTACACGCGCTCCTATTTTTACACGGGAGGCGCGTATGTTGATGATGGCTCGGGCGGCCACATCTTCAGGGACCAGATGTACGTTGAGAAGCTGGTCCCAATCACTGGTGTGACGCGGGACGTGCCCATTGTCCTCATCCACGGACAGGCACAGACAGGCACAGTAAGACTTCCACATCACACATTACATATTTTGTGCTCCCCTGTATCCAGGCAGATTTTACTAACTATCCACGAGAACTTCCTGAACAAGCCAGACGGTGGCCGAGGCTGGGCATCGCACTTCATCCAGCAGGGCTATGAGCTGTACATAGTCGACCAAACGTTCCGTGGTCGATCTCCCTGGCAGCCTGCCTTTGGCGCCACAAAGCCGTCAACCTATTCGGCAGAGGTCATCCAGCAGCGTTTCACCGCTGGCCAGGATTACATGCTCTGGCCCCAGGCGGCCAATCACACCCAATGGCCCGGCACAGGCAAGATGGGGGATGCCGTGTTTGATGCCTTTTACAGCTCCAACGTTGAGTTCGTCAACAACGCCACGTACCAGCAAACCACTGTGCAAAACGCCGGTGCTGCTCTCCTCGACAAGATTGGAAAGCCCGTGGTGCTTGTTGGTCACAGCCAGGGCGGCATTATGCCCATTGTCATTGCAGATGCCCGTCCCGAACTGACCAAGGCTCTGATCCTACTCGAGCCAACTGGGCCGCCTTTCCGAGAGGCTGTCTTTAGCAACACGTCCTCCCGCGCATGGGGTCTGACTGACATCCCCATCACGTATTCGCCTACCGTAACCGATCCCTCCACAGACCTCGTGAAGAGCATCTCGCCTGCACGCGGCAGTGGATACGTCGAATGCGTGTTGCAGGCTGAGGACCCTAGCCCTCGCCAGCTCACTAATTTGGCTAGCAAGCCCATCCTCCTTGTTACTTCAGAATCTTCCTACCACGTGCCCTACGATTATTGCACGGTCGACTTCCTGAAGCAGGCCGGTTGCTCCAAGGCGGAGCATCTGGAGCTCGGCGAAGCCGGTATTCATGGAAACGGCCACATGTTCTTCATGGAGAAGAACAGTGATGTCATCCAACTGGTGCTTCACGGCTGGATCAACGCGCTATGATGGTCTACATGATAAAAAGTTGGGCGCTTATCTCAGTGCGCTCAATTGAGTTTTCAACAGTATATAATTCTATCCAGATATGTAGAAAAGTACATACATGTTTTGCCATTAATACATAATTCACCATGAGCCAAAGCTGCGTTAGTATTTGTTTTTGATCTTGTCGAGAGAAGAAGAAACTGCGATAGCAAACTTGACCAAGATACAAACATGACATACTCCAATAACCAACAAATTTTGGCTATCAACAGCCAACCTACTAGAGGTTTCTGCTGACCCCCACAGATCTCCCTCACCGCATATTGTCGTATGGGGACGAAGGGTCCCCAAAATGGCCACCAAATCTCTGTCAGATCGCTATCGCAAATTCCCCAGCCCCAGAGATTGTTAGCGAGATCAGTCGCCGCAAGTGCCGCGTGCTCCACCACATGGCAGCATGGAAAATTCGAGGCTGGCATTTTTTTCAGACCCATCGTGGATCCTTTTCGTATTCTGCCCTAAGACATGGATGAACGTGCTTTGGCCATTTCAGTCAGGGCCAAGACTCAGAACCACGCTCATTTGGACTGAAGCGAATCGCAGGGTATCGGTCACACAGCAACGGGCGAACGAGTAATAGACGAGATAATGGTCGAATTTCAAATCTCACCAAACACCAGCAAACCTAACCCACGCCAGATCATCGTCCCCGCGGGGTGTGGTGCCCACATGCCACATCCAGACTTCAACTTCAGCTCGGCGTGACCGAACCAGACCGAGAGCCGCACTAGCATTGTTTCCTTTTTTTTTCTATCAGGGTACCTCGAGAAAAGCGGTACAGATTTCGCTTGTCGACAATGGTGATTCCTCCCTGGGGCTTGGGCCACTCTGGTTCATTTACGAGTCGAGCCGAGGCACTTCCGTTGATGCAACTCTTTGACCTTGTCGTCCAGGCCAGGCACGGGTCCCTGCACCGAAATGCCCGGCGCGACGTCATTGATGGCCAGGGGACTAATCTTGTTCTTGTGCACGCCGAATTCCTTCAGCCAGGATTGGTACTGCGCCGTCGACGACACGTAGATGATGCGGCCCAGCCCGCAATACGCATGAGCCGCCGCGCACATGGCACAGTGCTCGCCAGACGTGTACATGGTCGTCTGCGCGCGCTCTTCGCGGCTGAGGTGCTCCTGCGCCCAGAGAGCCAAGGTGAACTCGGGGTGCAAGGTAGCGTCGGCTTTTCCATCGCCGTTTTTGCCCGTCACGACGCGATTGCGGTCCTGCTGAAGAATGCGTCCCTTTGCGTCCACCAAGACGGAGCCAAATGGGTCATCTCCTGCATCGAGCGCTTCTCGTGCGAGACTAACGCAGAGCTTCAATATGTCGGTGTTGAATGGCTCAGCCATGGTCGTTCCCGGTTCGAGAAAGAAAAGATAGGTACTGGGATCTAGGATTGCGCGGGGGCATACCCCGTATGCGAAAGCTGTGTTTCCGCTTTGTCATAAGCAGACATGGCGCTGATTGGCTGCTTTATCTACGTTCTGAACCAGGCAAGGATCGGCTTCCGCTCGTTACGCGGATGACAGGCGGGCGACAGACAAAAGTCCAAGGCATGTGAAGGAAATTAAACCAATGTGGTGAGAAAATACTACATCTGTTTTACAAATCGCCTGTGTATTTAATTTTGGTGCTTATCTATTATCATATTGATAGAATAATATGCAACGTCATGTTTTGTTTAGAAATCTTTGGTTCCGGGATTTCCTCTCCGGTTGCCAAATATCCCAACGACATAACATCAGACAAGACACTTCAATTGCAATAGAGAATTAAAGCTTCAGCCTCAGATAGAACAGAATAAAATTACACAGCACTATACTGTAATACACGTTGTGTAAAAATGGATCAATACTTACACAATAAGCTAGCGCTGTAGGGTAAGCTGTGCATCCGGACCAATTCCGCACAGAGGGGCCAAGGGCGGAATTATGGCACACAGCGTCGTATCGTTTGGGATATCATCCCTTGGCATTGGATGTCACATCAGATGAGCACAGCTTTCAGAGTTCAAAGCCGAGGTGAGATTGGGGTAGCATGTCGGCCAGCTCGGGACATAATTCTCAAGGATGTTCTGTCCAAAACGCGGGGCAAGTTGAGGGCAATATGGCTGGAATCACTCTGCAACATCAACATTGCCATCGTTAACTATTCGCATCATGGCTGCTGAAACAAAATCGCTAGTGCTCTCCAAAAAGACCCAGGAGGGCATCACGACTATCGCCATCAATCGTCCCAGCTCTCGAAATGCCGTCAATCACGAAACATCTGTACTCCTAGCCAATGCTTTTACTTCGTTTGAAGAAGATGACTCCCAACTGGTATGCATCTTCACTGGCGTGGGCAATTTTTGCGCCGGCTACGATTTGCACGAGGTAGCTCAGAATGTTTCTGGTCAGCCTCTGGCTCAGCCAGTCGACAAAGTGAATGGCAATCTTGGGCCAATGGGGCCATCCAGGATGGTGTTTTCTAAACCCGTCATTGTAGCCGTGTCGGGGCACGCTGTCGCTGGCGGACTGGAGCTTTCTCTCTTGGGCGATATCCGTGTCGCTGATACCACTGCTGTGTTCGGCGTTTTCTGTCGCAGATTTGGCGTTCCCCTCATTGACGGAGGTACGATTCGGTTGCAGAAGATTATCGGCATGGGTAGGGCCATGGATATGATTCTGACTGGGCGACCAGTCAGTGCTGAGGAGGCACTTTCATTTGGTCTGGTGAATCGCGTGGTTGAAAAGGGATCTGCTCTCGATGCTGCCATGGAGATTGCCAAGGGTCTGCTCCGGTTTCCGCAAAAGTGCATGAGAGCAGATAAGGCATCCGCGCATTACACTGCATATGAAGCAACTAGCCTCGAAGATGCTCTGAGGTTTGAATTTGACAATGGGAGTCGCGTGATCAAGGAAGAGAGCGTTCCAGGGGCTACACGATTTTCCAAGGGCGAGGGCAGAAAGGGATCCTTTGGAGGCAAACTTTAGCAGGGGAGCAGACGAGATGGTGCTTTATGGAACGGTTTCATGTTTTTCTTTTTGGCTATAAAATGTAGCGCCAAAACGATCAATGGCTGGTGAGAATGGAGTTGATGCGCCAGAACGTAGATTGAAGTACGGTAGGTTCAAACTCGTTGGGAATTAAGTCACTTGCAAAGTTGCACTAGAGCTCGAGAATTTTAACTACAAGCCAATATAAAACGAGATGAAGTCTGAAAGAATGTCACATTATGTTCTATGGCGCGTGCTTGTCAACACACCTTGTCGTGCACTGCCACGCCTTTAGAAAGGCTTCCTAAAGCTATAGGTTAGGTTCAGGATATTGTGCTTCTGATTACTTTCATCTCTCCAATGTCCCTAAAGAGGCAGATATTGAATATCCTTCTTTATATTTATCATAAATCTTCTGCAATATTATATATCATGTATGGCAATCATGTATTCGCCACCTGTTCGTTCCAAAGTTTCGACTTTTGGCCAAACTGTGAAAGTGGCTAGGTGTCCCTCGCCCAACATCGTGCTAAGCTTTCCAGGCCTTCAAGTTATAATTCTCCTGCGTATTCCCCCATCTGTTCATATTTTCTTCTTCATATTTCCACTCTCATGTTCTTTTCGAAGTGAAGGAACATTAGCACTTTTCTCGGAAACATGCACCTCGATCTCCGAGGAGCGGAGAAAGCCGGGACGGCATTCAATTATGAGCCAGTAATGGCCCCGAAATTCATCGCTGTAGAAGAGTTTACAAATCAAATGTTTCAACTGCCAGAAAAGACTTTTCCTACGTCTAAGCCGAACAAGGACGGCCCGATTGCACTGCCCCATCATCTGATGTCCTGTCCGGGGACGGCAGCGGAAAAAGGTGTGCCCGCAAGCGTTGGACCGTCTTAGACAGCTTTTGTGAGTCTTCTCAACAAAATTTATGCATTGTGCATTGGCATGACATGTGATGATTCGCTAGCCTAGGCGCCTCACGATTGATGATATAGCCCTAGGTGGATCGTGGCAGCGAGAAAATCTCGGACCGACCGGGTCGCACGGAAAATGAAGGCCGACTTTGAGGCTTCTTGGATGCAGCCCGTCATTTTTTCAGGATTCGGGCTTCAAGGTCCGGAACTGGATTTTTTTCTGGTCTCCATAGCCAATGCGACGCCGCGCCGAAAAAGATTCTCCCAACCTTGAGAGACTGGGCATTTTAGGCCTGACTCTCGAATTAGGGCTCGATCTAGCGAATCACGGCCTCCACAGAAGCTGGCAAGTGAAATCCGGGGAAGTGGGCCAGCATGAGCTCAATCCCCGCTCTCGGACGAGTCGTGGATACTATTTGTCATGCATTCCCCTGGGGACAAGACACGGGCTTTGCCTCATCTCGCTCTAGGCCGTGCCGGACACGTAGCATCGTGGAGATGGCTGAGGCCGTGATTGGCCGGCGAGAAAAGAGGCTCTGTGAGCAGCAGGCTTGGCCTCGACGGAAGAACCATGGTTGGTGGCACGAGTATACAGGATAGATGGCGACAGATGAGGGAATGAAAACAATGCAATGGATCTTCATTGATTAGGATAAAATTTATGCCCGCGACACAGATGATTCCTGGCTTAGTTATCCGAGTTTGCCATTGGCGGCTTGGTGGAGCCCGGGGTGATCATGTGGTTGGTAATGGCGCTGAAGCACGGCAAAAGGCAAAGGAAGCTATTACCCCCATTTTACCCTCACAAAACCCCCAGCTCCTCACCACATCCAATCGCGCAGCCATGGCCCGGTGCCCACGCCCAGTGATCCAGGCCGCGTGGTCAGTCTGTAATTTCACGGGGGTAATAATAACGTAAATACAGTCAGAGCACTGCAAATCCATTCTCCCGAGATCGGAATGACTGGACTGCGTATAAGAAGCTGCTTTTGATCACGGTAGAGGAGGCTGTAATCAAAGAAAAATCCATCCAACACTCTCATAGCCACTCTCCCGTCCAGAATGCCCACCGCAGTTCAAGTGAGTCACCGAGAGTCCCCGCGGGAAGAAGCCACCAACTCAATGCCCTGCTCGCCATAGGTTTCCTCCACTCCCCCAGTCCTGCGACTCGCCGTCATCGAATTCGAAACTCCCGCCGAACACGTCTTTGTCAAGCACGGAACCTACGGCGACATTGCCGTCAAGCTCCTTCGTCGCACCCTCACAACCGCCATCCACCCTACACCGCTGTTGAAGGTCACAAAGGTCAACGTGCTCGAGAACGATGCGTGGCCCGATGTTGCCGACATAGATGCTGTGCTGGTAACCGGAAGCAGTAAGATTTTCGGAGCGCATAGATGGACGGATCAGGCTGATCTTTTCTCTCATAGAGTACACCGCCTCCGACAATGATGCCTGGGTGCCATCGTTGATCGCCTTTATCCAGCAAACCTATAAAGCAGAAAAGCCGCTGGCCGGAATCTGCTATGGCCACCAGATAATTGCCAGAGCCCTTGGGGGAAGAACCTCGCGAAACCCCAAAGGCTGGGAGGTGTCCGTTTGTCGACTAGACATGACACCCCAAGGCGCTGAACTTTTCGGCGCTAGCAGTGTGGTAAGCGAAATATGCCAAAAAAGCAAATGAAGGCACCGCTAACCGTGAATAGAACATTTGCGAAGTGCACAGAGACGCCGTCATTGAGCCACCGCCCCACGTTCAAGTCATCGGATCAAGCGCGATTTGCGATGTCCAGGTGATGTACCAACCTGGCAGAGTCTTGGGCTTCCAAGGGCACCCGGAATTTGACAAGTTCATTACAGAGTCTTTTCTCCAGCAGAGGCTGGACGAAGGCATCCTCGACCAACGCATCTATGACGATGCCATGTCGAGAATTGAGCAAAAGCACGATGGAGAATTTTTGGCCATTGCCATGTGTAAGTTCTTTTTAGGATCAAAGATCTAGATTTTCATAAAAATAGAAGGAAAAAATGTAAAATTCAACAATGAAAAACAAAATAAAACATTCTATTGGTCGTTGCTGATCCCAGTAACCCAGCTGTCCTCGATTACCTCTTGCTTACCATTGCATGTCGTGATTGGAAGATAAAATTGGAGAAAGCCAAATATTTCGTCTGCTGTCCTCATTTTGCGATTGAATGACGTCATGGGAGCGGTAAAAATGAGCTTGGCAAAGACGTGTTGAGTTTTGTGGATCTTGATTGACTTTGAATTGGCGAGTAGCATGCCCAATGTAGTAAGATCGCCACGATGGTTGGCCGTCAACCCGTCGCCGCAAATCTCACGCTCAGGAGCCCATCAGACAAAAGTCACAAAACTCAACTTGGCATACTCATCATTATGCACTACGAAATAAGGCTAAATTAAGTTCGGATGCAAGGAGGCAAGATAAATACGCCGTCTTGTGCATATATCTGCCGGCCCCATTCCATACCAGTTCTGTCGTCCTCAGACTGAACAATTGTAATTGTACAGGATTGCGCCCATATCTCCGCCAACCATGCGCTTTCAAGCACCCTTGTATTTATTTGGCGTTGCAACTGCAACTTCAAAATCGCCTTATGCAGTACCGTCTTTATGGGATGGCAGTTGTTACTATCCTACGGCTGATGCCGATTTTCAGCTGACTTCTTATCTTGGACGTTGGTATCAAATCGCCGGGACGCTCGCGCCATTCACGGCCGGTTGCAAGTGTATCTTCGCGCAGTATCAGCTGAATGTGGGTGCTCCTGTAACGGAACACAGTAATTGATCAATTCTGACTTTGCTAGGATAACGGTGCGGTTCAAGTGAACAATACCTGTCAAAGGGGTGATAGGGCTTCTAGTATCTTGGGAACGGCATCCCCTGCCGACCCCATCTATGGAGATTCGGGAGTATTTCGCGTTCAGTTCCCAGGGCAGCCCGAACCGGATTGCCCAGGCCCAAACTATATTGTACAAGGTCAGAATTGGTCCTCATGAGAGGCAGGTGCCTGTCGCTAACCACCACAATCTTAGAACATGACGATGACTTCGCCCTTGTCCAGACCAACAATTTCACCACCCTATTTCTTCTCAGCAGAGAGCAGCATGTCAAAGATGATGTGATTGAGGTAAAGGCAGTTTGAGCATCACTCCATGAAGGAGAAGACTAACTATTCATAGGCTTGGATCCAAAAGGCTGGGTCGTTGGGATCTAATCTTGAAAACGTCGCCAAAACTGACCAGACGGGCTGCTATTTCACATGACAGGATTGACGCGTGGCATAAAACTTCATATCCGTGTTTCATTGCCTTAGTTTCATGGAGTAATATTGATTTAATATCGAGATTTGCTACAATATGTCGTGACGTAAAATCGGAGCTGGTGTTGGGGATATTAATGGTTAGCCTATGACATAGAACCATCATGGCTGTCTCGTCTCGACTTTCCGGCTCGGCCATCTCCGCGACTAGGCCATCATATGGTACCTTGGCAGTGCATACAGCCCTGACGTGACGCGACTACGTGGCTGACCCCGACCCCCAACTTTTTTAGTACCATCGTATTCTTCACCGGCGACGAACCATTTGAATTTATCACTACCTTATAGTACAGCTGTAATAGGATAAGAGTGGGAGGTATGCGGTAATAGACCAATTTCTGCCAATTAACGAATATTTCTAGTACTGCCCTAATCAATGTTCAACTTTCTGACTTAATAGACACAGATACTCATTCAGGTTTCTACTGGTAAGACAAAACCCCTCATTGGGGCATTGACGTAGTTGGCATTGCAAGACATCCATCAGGTGATGCGAGACCAATGTCTATCATCTCACAGGGCAGCTTCATTTGGGTATGCGCATTTAGACAGAAGCGACTGGTGGCTGGCTGAAGTTTGTGGGCAGCTGAGCTCGAGCTCGAACGACCAACAAAAATAGTCTCATGCAAAGCTATGACTGTGGTGGGCCTGCCTCAATCAATAGTGTCGCAATAGACATGGCGACTAGCGCCTAGCTCGCATCAGCGGCAGCCACTTGAGCGCTAAGCAGGTCTGGATTCCAGCATTGCGGTACGAATCATGACCTGCCGCGCCAACACTGGCTGGAGGCTTTGGAGCTGAGATAGATAGGGTGCTTGCCAGAGGCAGCCTCTGTCCCCCCACATCACAGCTAGCCGCAAAATGTAATAAGCGCCTAATTCTTTGTTCTTCATCAGCACTCCTGATGTCGCCACCATCCGTGTGCGGGACAGGTTCAGTTTGACCATGATGTCTCCGCTTAAGCGAGAAATTGGCCAGAATCGTGTCTTGGCTGAGTCTAGATGCATTGTGGCTAATCGCAGCGCTACAAACCTCGAAGAAGGTGACAAATAATATCAATAATCCCGCAATAAGACTTGAACATAAAAGGTCATATTCCTCCTAGCTAGCAAAGACATGATATACTCTCCTCAAGTTGCACACCAAAGCATCCACAAGCCTTTAGTCCCAGTGTATTTGTCAATCAACTACAATCAGCACGAACATGTCATCCGACCAGGCCAACCAACTTTTCTGGCTTAATTATGGCCAGATCATTAAAGATAAGGCGAAAATCAGCCTCGGGTCTTCTCAGGCTCTCTTTCTGGCAGCAACTGCCCAGAGGGCGCCGATAGCTGGCGATGCCATTCCTGCCGAGTATACAAACCAGGGGCTGTATGATATTGCCAATAACCTCTTGACACTTGGTAGCCTTTTCTACAGCCCTTCAGCTACTGCTGGATACGATGTGGCTCTACAAACGTGAGTGCGGGTGTCTGGATTACATGAATTCATTCAGTACTAATGTGGGATCCTAGGTATTTGAATTGGGTAAACTTGGTAGGGAAACCCGTCTCGTTTCGATCGTACGTTTTTGACATGATATAGGACGGCAGGATACCTCCTCAATTGGACGCGGCTTTTCAAGGCGCCGTTGCTGACCAAGCAGCCGCCCAGGATCAGTACAATCATGAGAATACGAGAGCTAGGGTTCAGTGGAAAAAGGAGATCAAGATGGGAATGACTAGCCAGAGCTTCTCTGATTATGCTGCCAGTGGTCGGGTTCCCGCCTATAATGCGTCACAGCAGCAACTTGACTACAGAAACGGCCTTGTGCAACAGATCCAGAACCACATGGGTGGCCCTATGATCGCTTCGATTAATACTGAGAGGACATCACTGGCCAGGGGAACTGACAAAAACACAGATTGGGAAGGGTATGTTTTGAGCAATGTTCTCGGCCATGAATTGCTACCAATCTAACAATGCGCAGCTTCAACACCCATGGTGCTTCAGGTGACATCATGTCTGATGATGAGCTCATACAAAGATCCCAGTCTGGCCACAGTATCCCAGCCCCTCCTTTCCAACGAATCCCTGCATATAACGCCCCGCAGTACCGACAGGCGATAGAAACGGCCTTGACAAACGCCAATGCGGCGTATACGCCACAAAACTCCGTCAGCTTCGCCATTGATGCCGCTAAAAGCACATCCGCGTTTCAATTTGGACAGACAGCCGGCTCAAACACTCTGGGTGGGGCTACTGGCTGGCTTTCGTTCCACAGACTTCACTCATTTGACAGCGAAAATCTGGACATTGGCGACCGGGGTTCGCAGATTACTATTCAAATAACATATGATAACCTTCAGCTTATTCAAATCTCTCCAGGACAGTGGTACGTCTATGTATTAGATTCCGGCTAAGCAAACCTGACTCTCGTTTGATAGGAATCTTGATGCCTCCAGGTACAGGCTACGAGATGGCGCCCCCGAGAAGATCAAGTCTCTCGCCAGGACCCTTCAACTTGTCATGGCCACCCGCCTGGGCTACCAGGTCACATTTGACACCACCACCGCTGCTATTTTTGACAACAAGTTCAAGATGGCAAAAGATGAGGGCGGTAGCATCAGTATTTTCGGTCTCCGTGCTTGCGCCGAGCGTGAAGACCGTTCCGGGGAGATGACACACACCGCCACGTGGGACAACCAAAGTCGAATCCTGAAGGTAACCCCGGCACCTGGTGTTGGATTTGCGACCGTCATTGGCATTGTTGGTAAGAAGGCGAATAGTCAATAATTTACGGCTGTATGCCGCCAAGATCCGTGTTGGAATTGATGATCGGGTGTCATAAACTGCATCAACTTTGAAATACCGCTGAGAATCGCATGCATGGTGGCTGGGTATTCCTCAAATGGACATGTTATTGGAGCTGGTCTTGTACATGCTTAACATTGGTATTTCTGTAATCTTGGGTTTAATGGATACAAGATTTTCACTATTGCTATGGGGGAACTTTGAACAGGTTAGTCTTTCCTCAAAGTGTTGAAGGCTTCCGCACCAAGATCATATGCACAAAAGTGTAATTACTATGAAAGCTATCACAAGTGTTGATAAAGGAAACCACTCGATGCGTATTCTCACATCGGGAGTGTTATATCCGCGTCGGTATGCTTAATGGTGCATAGGGCTGTTAGTTTCTCACTGGGATTCAGCGAGGTTCGACCCGAGACCCACAACCGAACCTTCAGCCAATGCTGTCGAGACTATCTGTAATTAGCCTCTTTGATAGGTAAAATATGCATACTAAATATTGAGGCCATTGAGTGCGCTCCCTCCTTCATTGTGATTCGAGTTGAGGCGGCACACGTTGGGCATCACCCCGCACTTGGCGGCTCCTCCAACAGGAGCCTGAAGGTATTAGGTATATGAAGCGGCGGGCAAAAAAAGGCAAACCATGACATTTTCCTTCTGGATAAGAAAGCAAAAAAGGTTGCGTCGAATTTCAATACGCCATGTCTTCATACATTTACTCACCCTTGCCGAAAGAGGACAGTATCCGCTTGGTACGGCTTCTGCCGTATCAAAACCATAATGATCCGATAAGATGCGAGATGCTCAGCTACTCCTTTTCTGATCTTGAGGATACCCGAAATTATCGCGCTCTATCCTATGCATGGGAAAACAATGGCAAGCCAAAGTCCATATTTGTAAACGGCCATGAGATGCGTGTTACAGCAACACTGCATGGAGCAATGTCATGCCTTCGTGATGCAGCTTCTGAGCAATTCACGTGGATAGATGCTATTTCCATCAACCAGCAAGATCTAAATGAAAAGGGAAAACATGTTGGATTGATTTCCAAGATATTTTCCGCTGCAAGTTGTGTCGTTGTTTGGCTTGGACACAATGAACCCAATGGTTATGAAGCGCTCCAGTATCTTGAGATGGCTGCTGCTGCCAGTCCTAAACAGCTCAAGGAAATGCAGGCGGACTTTTATTGCGAGGCAATCATGGGAATACTTCGGCGTCCGTGGTTTCAGCGCATCTGGGTAAGGGAATAAACACCCAGCAACATAAGGAAGTCGTACTGACGGATTTGATCTAGGTGCTCCAAGAGATTGCCGCAGCTCGAGACATCCTAATCAGGTGCGCCGACAAGGAGATCAAGGGAGACGTCTTTTGTGCAGGCATAGATGCATTAAACCTGTCTTATGAATTCTACCCAAATCTTGAACCTGTAATCAGGTCGGTGACGGGCCTCATGAAAGACACACTCTCCCAGTCCAAGTTCACCACGCGGCGTAGCAGGGGGCCTCGAGATATGTTTACTCTTGATGAGCTGGTGGAAATGTACCATACCCGCCAAGCTACTGAGCGCTGCGACAAGATATATGCCCTCCTTGGCATATGCCGAAAATCTCCCGACATGCCGGAGATTTCAGTGAACTACACCATTTCGTGGAGCCAACTCTTCAAGGAATACATCCAATCTGTACTCTCTACACAGGCAGTCGTGGATACCTGGGATGACAAGGAGATTGCGATAATCCGCAGTGAAGTCGCCATCCTCGGCCAAGTCATCAAAGTCAAAAAGGATTCTGCTAGTGAAAGTAGGCAGGAGATATCCTGTTTCTTTTCCTGGATGGATAATAGTGGGTGTTCTCATGATGAATCGTCAACATTGTGCTGGGAATCTCGTCTCTCTACAAAATCCATTCAAATAGGGGATTACATCTGCCTTGTAAAAGGCGCATCGCGACCCACGATCATCAGGCCATTCCGTGATCACGGAGTTGTAATAAGGCTCGCAGTTCCTCTTACTGAACAGCAATATCCTTTTACTGCAAGCATCGATTGGTCCCAGCCTTTAGCATCTGTTACCGATTTTCCAGCCCACTTTCAGCTTGTTTGGGATTGGAGCGTATATCCAAACGGGTCGCATGATGGAGGAGATTATAAATCACTTCTGAACAAGCGACCGAGGAAAATTCCAAAGTTCAACTTGGAAGATGAAGTGAAAAACGATCTGGAAAGAACAGAAGCGACGAGGTATCGAAGAAAAACAAGGAGCTTACGGGTAGCACGACAATTGGAGAGCGAAAAAGAAATACAGGCCTCGGGCCGGGTTTTGCAAGCATAGTGCCTGAAGTTGAAGCTGTGGTAGAAGCATTGATCGATCGTGAAGCTGCAGCTAAATGGCGACGAGCTCGCCCAGATTGCCAAGGCGCACACGGACGAGCACAGTTGTCCTGGCCAGCCTTTCTACCCGATATGCTTCCAACTTTTGTCAACACGCTCTTCAACAAAAGTGCTGTAGCCCGAAGAAAAGAAATGCCCAAGGTCAACGGATGCCTTCCCCGACCTTGCCCCGGCTTCATGTCAATCTAGCGTTTTGTCTGCATCCTAATTCGCTCTGGGGTGAGATGTGCGGGGTAAGACACGGGGTATCTCTGGGGTACGATCGTGCGTTCCGATCAAGCCGAGGATTCAGATCAATCAATTGGCATTGTGGAATTCCCGATTTAGACAGTGAATAGGAGATGTGTAGTCTATTCAAATTTGTAGGCAAATAAAATCCCGGCTATTTATATTCCATCACGTCCCGCATCGCTAAAATAACATCTATTCGCATCCATACTCAACGAATAATATTGCACCATAAGGAGTAATATTCCGATGCTTGACATTGCAGATATCATGATTCAACCGGCCTGGCTGCTGCTCAGTGCTGTTGTTATCGTTTTATGGAGTGTGAGTATCTACTGGCGTTCTTTTCTCCCCCTTCAGGATAGATGTAGATCAAATATTCGGTACAGCAGAGCGAGCTAACTGCCCTTAGATATCTTTTCTTGCTAGCCGATTAATATTCTCCAATATACGGGATATCCCTGGCCCATTGTGGGCCAAATTGACACCGTTTTGGCTTGTCTCCCAATGCCGTCGAACCCAGCGATCGAATGCAGTCATGGCCTTGCACAAGCAGCACGGCGACTTTGTTCGAATCGGCCCGAACCATCTTTCCATCAACACCCCCGAGGCGGTTTCACAAATATACGGACACAAAACTGGATTCACGAAAAGCGAGTTTTATGATGCCTTCTTGCAGGTGACTCCCGTGGTCTTCAACTCGAGGGAAGTCGCAGTCCACTCAAGGAAGCGCAAGTATATCAATGCTGCATTCTCTGCTCGCGCCTTGACAGATTTCGAACCGTCAATGGATGCCGAAATTTTACAGTGGAAGAGCAAGCTGGTGGAGATGTTGAACGACTCTCCCCAGGCAAGTTTAGATTTTGGAGTTTGGAGTAAGTATCCACTCTCCAATGCCAATACAACAAATCACTGACAGGGATAGCAAATTACCTTGCTTTCGATGTTATCGGAAGCTTTGCCTTTGGCCGATCTTTTGGATTCATTGAACGGGCGATTGATCCATATAACCTGATCAAGACTATCGACATCAGAGGGGAGGTTCTTAATGCCCTTGGAGCTGTACCTCCGAGTCTTCGGCCGCTCATGAAGTATCACCCATTTGATTCATTTTGGAGTTCTGGGTTGAGAGCTACCACGAACCTTGAGAGGATTGGGCGAGAGGCGTACTGCCAACGCAAAGAGTCTCGCGAAGAACGCAAAGACTTGCTGAGCCATTTATTTGCGGCAAAGGATCCGGATACAAAACAGCCTCTTCATGAAGAAGAAATTGTGGCCGAGTCAATCAGCTTCATTGTGGGCGGAAGCGACACCACAAGTAGCACCATGACCAACTTCATTGACCTTGTATCTCGTGATCTTCCCCTCCAGGCCAGACTCCAATCAGAAATCGACGCGGAATTTCCAGGACAGCCGGAAGAGAATTGGATCCCTTCGGAGAAAGAAGTCGGCGAGTGTTCATTTCTCCTTGCCGTCTTGCGAGAGGTCATGCGCTTTCGACCGACGAGCTCGACAGGGCTGGATCGTGTGACCCCAAAAGGAGGCCGAGTCGTGGCAGGGAAATTTATTCCTGAGAAGGTGATGATTTAGGCCTTGCGTTTGGAAAATACCAGAGCTGACTTTCGTTACAGACCATCGTCAGTGTGCCGACAGTTGGTGTCATGATGGACCCACGGGTCTTCGACTCGCCTGAGAATTTCAACCCCGACAGGTGGTTAGCACCTGATGCTGGCAAACTTCTGGAGAACTTCTTCCCATTTTCAACTGGACCCCGTGCCTGTATCGGCAGAAAGTAAGCTCAAAGACAAACAGCATGACTTGTTAAGTGACTGACATGATCGTGTAGCTTTGCCTGGATGAGATATTAAAAGCAATGGTCATTGTCTTTAAACACTTTGAGGTGCGAAGATTGAACAAAGAACCGACGATAATTAGGGAAGGGTTTTTCAACAAGGCAACCGAGTGTCATGTGGAGATTCGAAAACGTAAATTTTAGTTGTTTCTTGATAAATCAGGTAAATCGGGTGGATTGGCTGTATAGGATGAAGTTCTTGTTCCATTCTTTTGGCTGTACCAAAGTCCAGGCTTCAGACAAGAAATTTAAATGCTCCACCATCTTGCATCGTCAAATTCGAGGAATTCTTCCATCTCAGGGATCTGAAAAAGGGGTTCTGTTGGAGATACACCGGCGTTTTCAGCTTCATTTAGCATTGCATGAATGGATTCAATTCCCCGCCGAAGCTCTGAATTGTCCGTTGTGATTTCATCGAGTTGACTAGGTGGCATCGCAGCGGGAGGGAATCGTTGCTCTTTTTCAGGATCAATGAGGTGGTGCACGTTTTCTAAGTCTTCGGTCATTGAGTTAGAATGGCCAATGGTTTTAGTAATCAAACAATAATTGTGACTGGAATTATCAATCATGTTGATAGCATCGCGCAATTTATTCCGCTGGATGGAATAAATCAGTACTTGTGACCCAGCTCACGGAGAGAAATCAAGATTGACTTACCAGACTTTCAAGAATCTTCCAATATATGGAGCAGGTGCTGAGAATATCAACAATGTCCAAGACAGTTCTCTTGAGCGAAACCGTGTCTGGATTGAGATCGTCATCTGACGTTGATTGACAATCGCGGAAGGAGACACCATTCTTCAAGAGAATAACTCCGGCCATAAAGGCACCATAGCCAAGTAGAGGACATATGTATTGGCCTTCATGCTCTTTATTCTGGTAAGAGCTTAATAAGTTTGCAAAAAGATGGGCGTGATTCACAGTCATCTTTCTACTATTCTGCATTGCCGCAATGTTCCCAGATGAACTCGCCTCTGCATCAGGGGCGTTTGACTTTATCAAGGAATGCAAACTCATGTGCGCCATGTGATAAAAGCCTTGCAGGCGTAAAATTGGAAAGCATGATTCAGAGTCAGTGCTACTGTATGTCTTTACTTGATAAGTGTCGAGCAGCTCTGATATTGCGGTTGATTTTGCCAAGATCTCGTCGACCGATAACGAATGGCATTCTATTGTAAGTGATTGGATCTGTGCCCTGGGATATTGGTTAGAGACAGCTACTTCACATTGAAACTAACGTACCACACGCCCATCAGCTTCATCCATTCAGCAGCGATGTTGAGCCCTGTACTGATGTTATCATGATCATTGCAGCGTATAATGGACCAATCAGTATCCATTTTTGGACCAGCCGATACTTCCCATCCGGTATATGTGGCACTCATTTTGCCAGGAAGCGGAATGTGTGCCATGTCAGACCATGCAGCTTTGATGTAATATTCTGGCCGTGCAGAAATGCACACGGATGTCCAACAAGCCCAGAGACACCTTCGTTTCAACTCGGATTGCAACGGCGACTCTGGCTGCTTCAAGTCTTGGGCATGGCTCTTTCCATATTCCAAAATGTTACAAGAGCGATGAGCCATTGCTGTTATGACAATTAGCACAGGTATAATCTCGATGATATAAAAGAAACAAGTACCTAAACATAATTCGGAATTTCTGGAATACCCTGTCCAGGACCAATACACTGCAAGGCACTCTAAGGTTTGGATCATCGGAAGGGATAATTCGTATACAGTCAGTTTCATGACTTCCTTCATCGAGGCTTCTGCCCATGGAAAGCTGTGGTTGCGAAAAGAGCTCAGATTCTCAAATTGTGGAGATGAGGCCGAGGTACCAAGACCTGCGTTCTGTCCAGGTACAGTAAATCTATATCAATAAGCATCAAAAAATGATGTGACGCGAGTGGAAACGTACAACGAAGCCAATGCGAATATTGCCCGAAGGAGGTAATCCGGAAGTTCATCCTGAATGTACTGTTGAAAGAGGAAGGTTTTGAAGAATAGCAACGGCGCAATTGAAACCCTCGTGAAATAAATTTCGAGTAGGGCGAACCCAACGATTCGCGATGGTATTTTCGTAAACGAGTTCCCATTTGGATCCTCACACATTGGCATTGTATTGCTTGGACGATGTGTAGCTCGAATGTGGGCAGGATAAGACTAAAACAAATGAGATCACATTCACCAGAGGATATTTTGTCGAGACCGACTTACGGATAATGAAATGCTCGTCATTTCCAATCTAGCATCTTCTTGGATGGATAGACTCAACGAATATGCGACTTCTTGTTCATCCACTACTTGTTCTTGTTCGCGGTCATATTCAGCGGCTTGGGCATGGCTACTAGCCACCTGTGGCAGAACGCGATGGGATGAAGAGGTAAAGGTCTCTGCATGATTGACACGGCCTAAATCGAAGTTCTCAGCACTCATGCTAGTCGATGCGCGATGACTGTTGTTCTTCCGACGGATCCGGCCTCGACGCGCTTTTGAACGCGACCGATCAGGAGGGGCGGGATAAAAACAGTCCGTCTGGAGCCTTTTGCACCGGATGCAAATAGGTCGCTCCCGACTACACTTAAGCTGAAGTATTAAAAAAATCCATTAGTTAGTTGTCCTTAGTTAAAGCTCACGAGTTCTACCTTTTGATCTCGGCATCGTTGACACGCCGTAATTGATCTATTTGTGGTCAGTTGGGATCCGTGTTTACGTTTCGGGGTTTCTCACATGTGAGTAGAGTGACCCGGATCGACAACGGATTTTTCGAGCATCATTGACATATTGAAGAGTTCTAAGACTTTGACGCATCCTGCGGGTGAGTGGAATGGGAAAGGATGGTGAGTTGTGTGTGCTCATGTGGCATCGCACTGGTGCCCCACAATTTAATAACGTGTTCTCCACCACTGACTGCGTACTATCATAGTATGTGATTTAATTCCTGGAGAGAAGAGTATATTCAGAGAGCTGGAAGTGCAAGGCGCATTCTTTCGGTCGCATGTAAAATAGCCTGGATTGACAGGAAATGTCTCTCACTGCCGCCCTAGGAAGACATAGACCATGAGAAAATTCCACTGGATGGGATGATGAATGGCCGAAGTAGGTAATGATGCACATCAATGCCGACGTCACTATCTATGATTGGTGCCTCACTTTACAGCACAATATCGACAGCAATATTCAGAAAACAAGATGCACTATGGGGCTCGGCCAATATCCGTATTGTAAGCATTTTCCCCTGTTTGTAGATATGAGTAGGAGTCGCTGTCAATTACGCAGTGAGAGCAGCGGCTATATTCCAGCCGGCCGTCATCAAGCTAATAAAATCGCTTGCATGATTTGCGCTATACTCAAGCACTAGAGTGTTAACCGGCAAGCTGCTTGCGGTCTTGATGAAATCAAAGGCTCAAGAAAGTTGTAGTATGATCCGGCTTTCCGAGAACACGGAGCAATGCAGCGTTTTTGCCACAGGCCGATTTTGTACTTTGCGTATGGCCGGATTGCGTTAAATATCACGCTGTTCGTTTATCATCTGCGCGCCAACTTTAGATGAATCGCGGCGAGCCTGCTTCAAGAAAGTCATAGTGGGTTGCCTTCCGAAAAATGCCTCGGTGTTTCACTTGGTTTTATTTATTAACTGTGGCAGAAGTGGCACCGAAACCTAGCAAGTGAGCCTCGGCTCTGACACAGACCATTCATAGGTTGCATTGTTCAACCGAAAGCATGAAGGCTGATGCAGGTAAGCCAATATAGAGATGGGCGGGGTTGACACATTGCGCCGCCAGATGACAGGCTTGCTCGCTGCTGCATTGCCCACCATATTGAGATGAGCCTGTTTCTTGTGTGGCGACACCGGGGCGTTGAAGTTACTGTGCCACCTCTGCGAAGAAAACACTTTTGACTAACTTCTCGTGAAAGAAAGGGAGACGCAATTTATTTGCTTTTTCCTCCTGTCATGTAGCTTATCAGACCATAATCGTCACGCTGTAACATTCATTTGTCGAGCCTGGTCTCCACCACACCACCAGGTGTCATCATGCATGCATAACAGCGAGATGCCTTTCCAATCAAATGATGACACAACGGGCGCGTGATGCTGCAATGTTGCCTTGAAGAGGCTCTAATCACGGGACACTGCTGACCCCTCTTTCACTTTGAGGCTCCTTGTTCAGCCCAGAACTGGCTGATTGCCCTGCCCCGCCGTTTGCTCTCCCCATTTCTCTCTGCGCGCGCGTGAGTTCAATATCGCGTCACCGAGTGTTGCACGGAAAAAACCGTTTTAATTCCTAGTGCTCGGCATTTTCGAGTGTTCAAGCTTCACTTCTACCACCCTATTTCTTTTTCCATTTTAAGTGGATTGGTATTTCGGGCAAACGTATCATCGTACACGCTCCTTCCAAGGCATGTCCGAAAGCTATATTTAAGCTATGGCTTGGGTATATGATTCATTTCCTGATTACTGTTTGAGGAGCGATGAGCTCCTGGAATACTTGAAGAAAGAGTTCCCTGAATCTCAGAGCGGCATTACGGTCACGGTGAGTCGCTGTCAGCCAAGAGCGCTAAACATCCCTGCCTGGCTGAGGGGCTAACTCAACCCAGCAAGTTGGAAAGAATTACAGCCTCTATCTACCAGCCAAGTTAACAGCGGTACGCCTTGTCGGGTTTTGTCCGTTTCTGCCTTGTGAGCCGTGGCTAAGCCGAAACTTTTTCGTCGCAGGACCAGCGAAACCACATCCAAAATCATGTTTGCTACCTACCCGCGACGGGCTGACTCGCACATGAAAGGTTGATTGGGCATGCTTTAGCAACGAGGCCCATGTGGCAATGTGGTTGGTGACACCATGATCGGGAGGCTTGGTTCGCATTGTATCGATGGCGGGCACGGAGAAGTCCCTCTGTCGGGTGTATTTTTCATGAGGGGACCAATTTGAAACTGTCAGGCTAATCTACACGATAAGTAGCCTCCCTCTTGGACAGTGTGTTGATATTTGTACAGGGTTGTCATTTTTGCACCCTGGTCATGAAGCTACTCTGAGAATTGATCCACTTTGGTTATAGCCCCCAACCCACACAAAACGAGTTGTTGCACTTTGTACCGGAGCTGACCGTAACAACTGAGACATTATTTGTCTGCTTGAAAAAAGTGAGGCGGTCGGGAGGAGGCATCAACAAGAAGAAAAACAAAACAATTGCGCCACGACACGGGGTTTGTCAAGCCTCCCCTCCTAAATCCTTTCGCAGCCTATATATCAATTGATCTAGTTTCCTCTTTAATTTTGTTTTCGGGCACACCGAACTAGCACCTAATTGAATCAAGCCCCATGGGTTGCTTTTCTAGCTATAGTCAGCACCGCCTTCAACGTCAAAAATGACTCGAGCACAAAACAAATGTGCTGCACCTTCCGAATTCCTAGCTCAGGCGGAAAACTATCCAGTCAATCTCTTGAGGACCAACGAGTTTCCTTACAAACTTGAGAAATACCAATCTGTGCTTTGGAACGATAAAGAACTATTCCTTTCATCGCGCCATGTGATTGTCATCAGAGATCTGCTTACTCCCCAGAATGGTTAGCTATGCAATCGAGAATTGGCCTCGGCGCTACGCAGCTAACAAATAAAAATGGCATATAGTCGTTTACAATGAAACTAAAATCAATGATATGGAACAACTTGAGGGCTTCATAGAAAACAACCCTTCAGATCCATGTCGAGGATTTATGTGGGTGCTTTAAAAAAAAGTCTAGGTTCTCGAGAAAATCTATTGACATGGAATGTGCAGATTTCTTCGGTCTGCGAGTTCACGACGACCGCTTCTTTGCACACCGCAGCAACTCACTTATCTCTTTACCCATCATCAAATTATGCCATCATTTTTAGACTTCGTCTTTACCTTTTGTGCGCGAGAAAATCCGCATTCATTCACTTCTTTCCGCTACGAGAATTACTTGACTCCTATTGACGAGCAGCCTGAGTTGAACCAAATCGGCCGCTCAGGTTTTCAAATACAGCACTGCTTTAATTTGCTTGGCATGGAAGAAAGTGAGAGAGACAAAGGTGAATGGTTGCAACGTCAGGTTGCTTCATACCATTCATTTGATCTTGTTCAGCATCGTGCTTTATGGGTCATCATTAAAGGCAATGCACTAATGCAAGACCGTATTACTTCCGCCACGTCAAACACTTCAAACAAGCAACGAAGTTCCTTGGACAATGTACAAGATGCTTTTGCTCAAACTCTCAAGGACCTGATTCTACTATTGCAATGGTGTGTAGAGAATTGGGACCATTACCTCCAATCAATTGAATCCGACTCTCGACACTTTTCGGGACTCACTGAGGAAGCTCCTATTGAAAAGTGGGTAGGAGATATCCCCGCCCACAGGAACGCTAAAAGAATCACGACATTCTCCATCAAAACGCCCACGAGGCAAAACACAAGTGACTCCAAAGTTGGATTCTCAAGAGATAGTGTTCTGCGCAGGCTATCTACATTTTCAACCAGAATCAACCCAGGATTGGAATTTACCAGAAGCAACAGCGTGAGCCATCCGAGTCCCACAGATACCTCCTCGAGACCCATGGCAAGGAACCTTGGACTTGATGAGTTGGTTTCTTTTGATGAACTTCAGAAACTAAGCCGACTCGACAAACAACTGGATGAAGCCGTCTCAGTTATTGATCAAAATAAGAGAGTATTGGCCGCTATTAAAAGCTACTATCTTGATCTTGTGCATTCGGCTTCATTCGAATTACATATGCCTGATATGCGTGCTCTTAGCCAATGCAAAGAGTCAACCGTAGACTTCATCCAGAAGGTTAGCAGACTAGAGGGAGACCTGGATAACTATCAAGTGAATCTTAAAACAACCCTACGCGGCGTGGAGAAAATGGGAGTGTTGGTATGTTTGTCCATCTATGCCCCCCAAACTGTTCAAATCAATAATGCGAGATTAACACCTGACCAGTTTAACAATATTCTTCAATACCACAATAATCGCACAGCGGAATATTTTGCGAATTCTTCAGAAGAATCCACCGACATGATGCGGGAGTGGACAAGGGATATGCACCAAAAGACCACTTCCATGCATTTAATTACCGTGCTTACCCTTGTATTTCTGCCTGGAATTTTCGTTGCTGTAGGTTTTTAATATGAATTGTGGTGTACTGCATAAACAGAGCTAATAATCCAATAGACAATCTTCAGCAGTGGCATTCTAAGTTTCGGGGATGATGATAGCGGCGGGATTGGGCCGAATTTGGGAGATTGGAAATTTAGATTCGCCGCGCTAAAACTCTTCTTGGCCATCTGCCTCCCACTCATGGCATTCATGGTTTTGGTGGGGGTCATTGCCTATTGGATTGCCAGAATTAGGAGGGCAAAGTCGAGACGAGGGGTTTCGCTCGAAGAAGGCACCTTGAAAGAGAAGTGAGCAGAATCTGCATAAAATTGCTCAAGTTTGCGGGATATTTTTGGAACAATGGCCTTGAATGATGGTGGCTAAAAGGCAGTCACGATTCCACTACAACGTGATGACATTTCCCCCATGTATTAGTCGGTTGCCTTCTGGATGGGGAAATTACAATAAATTGAGATTGACCTTGTCATCAGAACCAATAAAGCGATTTAAACTGTCAAATTTTGGCTAGTTCGCCAGACATGTACGCAAAAAACACATGAGCCGCGACCCATGCGCTTGGTGGCTGCAGGCTAACGTAGTCGGATGACTGGCATAGTCCAAGAGTGAAGCGAACCAAGGCGACCTATTATCTATCCCAAGCTAGTCTAGGTGTCTCGGCCTTGTCTGCAATCGTTTGCATTTCCGGTTAGACAACCGGTGCGGAGACCGTTTTAGGATTGAGGCGTTTTTGCTCGTCCAATCACTACAACGAGTTGGGCCTTGCTGATCACGCACATCAGATCTCGGTTGCGTCAAGGTAGCACTCATGGAATTTTCCCTCCAATAACAAAGATTTGTCATGTAGCTTGAAAAGGCTGCCTGGGCGCCTCACTAAATTGCCTTGCCAAAGTTGCCTTACCGAAGTGCTGTGCGCTAATTTATCCACTCTTTCCTTCGCAGGCTGAAATATCGTTTGGCTTCTCAGTCCCCTCCTTCTTTGCCTTTAATTATCAGCGCACGACTTGCCACTCTGCTTTCGTCATTTATCTAGGCGTAACCAATCTCTGATCCAGCAGTTTCCAGTTGCCTGTGCTCTTTGTGTGGCCTCATTGCCTCGGCGCGACTTCATGATCATACCGATTCCTCTTGTTACTCCATTATCCAGTTAGGCGACCCTCACTCAGAAAGCAGCCACTCATGACACTCCACGAACCTGCGTTGATCTAAGAGGAGCTCCGGTTTTGACGGTATTGATTCACTGTCACTCAGCCTCGTTCCATATACCTACTGCTCCCGCCGAGCTACCCCGATCGAGACACCGACACGTGTTACAACATCCTCCCTCTTCCCTTTCACAATGGAACATCGGACCCACACGATAAATGCTGCTGATGATCTTGGAAGGCTGATGAAGGAATATAATGGCAGAGATGGGATTGATAGAACAGATGGTCAAGTGCCAGGGTACATCCCATACTCTGTCCTGAAGGACTTTTGGCCTATTCCTAAAATCACTCAAATCCTAAATGGATATCAGCAGTCACCCATACAGAGTCCCGAGACTATCATAAAGCATTTCTTGCGAGTCTTTTCCCTTCTTGTCTTCTTAAATCATGTCCCTTACCTAGAGATCTTTATGAAGGATAATCTCAGGGATGAAAAGTTTCCTTTGGAAGACCTTCCGTCCTCATCTATTGTCACCCCTACCGGTGTGCAGCTACTGAATTCCATCAAGAAGTGGCAATGGGCCTTCTTTCCTGTTACATTCGACCCAGATGAGCTACACGGTCAAAACCTTGGTCCTCGATGGATCCTTCCTATCTGTGAGGAGGATGAGTTAGCCAAAGGAAACTTAGTCACAGTGACTAAATTTAGGACAAGCTTTAACAAGGTAATCCAATTATTAAATTTATTTCCTCTCGTTGTTCTAACTGATCGACAGAACCCGCTGGTACGCAAAACATACGCCCATACAGACCATGCCCGTGATCAATACCAAAGAGAGAGGTCGGCCTTCCGAAGCCTTCGAAGCCATCCATCAAAACACATTGTCACGAATTACGGCTCTTACACACAAACCCGCAGCGACGGTACCAAGACTCATAACCTTATCCTAGAATATGCCAACGGCGGAAACTTGGAAGATTTTTATGGGTCTGCACATATGCCCAGGACGCTTGAGGAAGTTGCGAAGTTCTGGACTGCATTTGTTGGTCTTTTCGACGGCTTATATCATCTTCATATCTGTCGCAAAGAACCTCAAGATCAAGCATATCAAGGGTAGGCTGATCTGATAAAGTTGCTGAACAAATGACTAACCGTAACACCTAGCATCCATCAAGACGTCAAGCCTCAGAATATTCTCGTCGCAAAGAATTCCGAATCTGACGTATTTGACATCACTCTGAAGATCACAGACTTCGGCCACAGCTACACCATTCAAATGGACGAAATCCATGACTATACACTGGGAGTAGACTCCCACGGCTGCAAGACCTACGGTATGACTATACGTCAGCAAGTTATGTTGGAACAGGATACTAACTATGGATATAGGTGCTCCAGAGTGTAGCCATCATGCCAGGTACTCTCAACTCGGCCGAAATCACATCACCACTGAAGCCGACATCTTCTCTATGGGATGTATCATGAGTGAGGCTGCATCCTGGCTGCAGAATGGCACATTAGGCTGTAAAGAGTATGCGGAACTTCGACGCTCTGAAACAAAGATGATCAAAGCGTTCGACGGGAGTGGTCACGACGTCTGTTTTCACAATGGTGTCGAGCCCCTGGAGGCTGTGACTCGAATGCACAAGCTGATTACCAACTCCATTAGCCCTTTTGACACCATTACACCTCAAATTTTGTACGTTATCGAAAATAACATGCTGGTACGAAGAGAGGGGAGATTGAATGCAAAAGAGCTCCACGACACATTGTCCGGGATTATCGATGGTGCCAACACGCCGTTGTCTCCCATCACGCCGCTCAACAATCAATTCGAGTTGCAATATCGTAGCACAATGAATACAATTGGAAGCAGAGCCGAAGATAGCAACAAGTCGGTACCTGGTTTTTACCCGAATCGCCCTCCCCAGGACGAAAGCATGAACGATGGGCCCTTCTTAAATGGGACTACGGCTGGTCCATCTGCTCCCGCTGAGGCTCTGTCTGTGAACCCGCCCCAGTCTGTACCAATGTTATCATTGGAACAGGCCAAGAACTACCACAGAGATATGAAGCAGAAGCGGACCATCGACAGTGGTATTGAACGAGTGATTTCGATGTTGAAGAATAATCTCAAGGATCGAGATCACATGTTCTTTATCGATGCTTCTGTAACCATGTATGAGCATTTTGATGAACTACATCCTGCATTCCAGGCCTTTGCGTACATTGAAAAACTCATTGACACAAATGGAGTCGAACTTTATACATCATCTGATCCTACCAAGGGCTACGAGGGCAACACCACCGCTCTGTCAAGGCGCCTCATGGCCCAAACATGGGATCAAATTGCTTTTGAGGACAAGTTTGGCAAGTTCATTGATAGAGTTGTCATTCCTCGTTTACATTCCAAAAAGGGTGAATTATTCTCCATGTTTGTGAAGAAACCACTCAGTATTCTTGTCTTTACCGACGGCAAGTGGGGCAAGGGAAGCAACAAGGCTGCTGGGGTGGAGAATCCCATCACAAGACTCATCGAAGCTCTCAAGAAGAAGGGACTGGGTCGGACGCAAGTCGCGATCCAATTCATTCGGTTTGGCCATGATGAAGAGGGTATGAGATATTTAACTTTTCTTGATAACCTGGGGAAAGCCGTCGGATGGTAAGTCCCCCTTTCAAAGTAATACAAAATAATTGTCTAACGTTGTTGAAAGCGATTTCGTGGACACGAAGCCTATCAACGGTAATGTCTCCGAAATGTTTGTTGGGGCTTTGCAGCCCGACATTGATGGCATGGATGAATGATGAAAGATGATGAGAGAATGGGGGATTTCCCCCTGCCCTTGATATAGATCGAGGAGCATCTAGTCTACGCTAATGAACGGTTTTCTCCGAAAGCACTCAACTGTCAGTCCGTCACACAAACACAGACAAAGGCTCGTCTAGAGTCAGCAATGGTATGCCCCTTGCCACTTATTTAATCTCATGACGGAAATTAATATCGCGCAGTAGAAAGTATTTGACCCAGATTGCCTGCATGCCAATGAGTTATTTGTGATTCGTATCGCTGCCACTGGGCGACCAGGACAGCCAAAACAAAAGAGGAAAAAAAGAACGAAGGATGGAGTTAAAAGGAAGCACATTTAATATACTACATCTTGGGCGCAATGTGGGATACATTCCTGTGGAGGTTGCATATCAAGATTAATAGATAATTGGAATTTTGAGTTTCTCATTTTATAGTTGAAATATTTTTTATCTGTCTTGTTGGACAAAAGGGAAAGCGCTAGGCTTTAAGGGATCAGTATTCAGTCAATACTACAAAGAATTTAAATGGTGGACATGAAATCCCGCTATTTTTCAACCGCCAGGAACTTGTTTGGGCCAAGACCAACCGTGCAGTGATGGATATTCTATTACCATACAACTCAACTAGGCCATTTGGTCGTAGTTAAAGAACAGAAGTCTAATCCAGGCTTCTTTCTCGGTTATGCGCACGAGTTCTATTTTGCAACGGCAATATACAACCTTGCCTCTACTCTCCTTGAGCTAGCTCCGCTCCAGTACCGTAATCCCGCGCAGGAGGTAAATCTATTAAACCCCGCCTCATCTTGGTTCTTGTCTGGAGGGCCTTGAGAAGCGAGTATACTATGCTTAGGGTAGGAGCTGGAACTCCAAGTCGTTGGGCTTCCCTAAGTGGCTCACCAACGATTGTTTCATATTCTATGAAATTATCCTAAACGGGCCATCCAGTTAGCAAGCGATGAGTGCTGCAAACAATGATACACACCTTCTCAATATCCTGCTGGGTACTGGGTCTAAAATAAGCGTTGATGGCATCCCCGGCAAGAGATATCTCTTCTTGGTCAGGCGCCAGTTTGACGCCGGCGGCGCGAGCAATCATTTTGATCTCCATCATTATCGGCAAAATCAGCTCGTTTACAGGGGATACAGCTAGTCTTAGTCGAGATGTATCCAGACCGGTGATGGCGCAAAGGGAATTGTATGAGGCGTTGTAGACCAGCTTGCGCCATCGCATGTATGCCACATCTTCATCGTACTCGCAGTCGACTTTTCCGCTGGCGCGGTAAATTTCCGCAAAGTCCTTTGCCGCTTCCTTCTCTTTCTCAATTGGCAAATTTTCATTCCGAAACGCTCCGATGATTAGAGTGTCGTGGTCTTGGTGAAACACCACCCCTGGTGAAACTTCTGTCGAGTTCATCCTAGAGATTCCGGAGATGCAAACATTGTCGGGAAATGCTTTGATAATTGGCTTTTCGATACCAAGCCCATTCTGAACCAGTACAATCCTGGTGTGGGCCGGGGTCACAGCGGGGGCAATGATTTCTGCAACCGTGGGAGGTATATCCGGGAGGTTTTTGGTAGAGACTACAATGTAATCAAAGGGAGCACCGGCTGGGTTGGAGTTGTCACTTGCTGTCGGCACAACTTTACTGACTTTTTGATTCTTAGTTCTGCCTCCAAAAGCCGTAATGAAAAAAGCCGTAATGAAAACTTACGATAGGTGGGTTTCCAAGAAGGAATATCACCATGGTCGCAAGATCAGATCTTAATTCCTTTCTCTTGAACAGCTGCGTAATTTGATCTTAGCACTCCTGTGACGGTTGCGCGACCGCCAGCTTCCAGGTTGAATGCAGTCATAGTCCCAATACCACCGAACCCGACTAAAAGAATGTTGGCTTTCTTTGCAGTGTCCATCTTGATGTCTAATAAAGGCCGTGTAACCCTGTATGGTGTGTGTGTATGCTGATTGGCATGAGGGTCTCAA
Source organism: Calonectria leucothoes (assembly GCA_002179835.1). NCBI lineage: Eukaryota > Fungi > Ascomycota > Sordariomycetes > Hypocreales > Nectriaceae > Calonectria > Calonectria leucothoes. The sequence continues at coordinate 302,427 of NAJI01000060.1, forward strand.
ACTGATTGGAAGGGGGGACTTGAGCAGAATTCTATATTTATATCGAAATTTGGACCAACAGATAAGGCGTGATAAGACAACCAGTTTACGCCACCGTCAAAAGATACGGACTCAATGTGCATATTGGGGTTAGGTAACGGAGACTTCCTTTCCTGAAAACCCCTCACTTTGATAACGTAGTAGCATAGATAAGATAAGTTCATCGCTGACTGGGATTAATTGTCGAGGGCTCTGTACGAGGTGGGGCATGCTTGGTGCTGACTGCTTGCCCATGAAAATAACATGCGATGAACGCTTGGTTTAGGTAATAATCAAGTGGGTTCATCCTAATTGAATGCTGGCGTGGATTTGAAACAGACGTGGGGTACCCACAACTTTCACAGTAGATAAATCATTGATCTCTAGAATCTCTGAACGTTGTTTCAAGCGACTCGATTTTGCAATATCCCAATTCGAAACAAATATGGTCGATTCTGTAAGATTACTTCTTGTTGAGTCTGTTCATCGCCTTGGCGTGCTCATAAACAAGCGGCTTCGCCTCCTCATCGTCCAGATATATAGTGAACCCATCGTTATGGTTTCGTCCGTATGAATAGCCGGAATATCCATACTGCCAGTACATGTCTGGCATCTTCTTCTCCACATGGATTCTTTGCCATTCTCCAAGAACTTCCACCCTCGTCTCATTCCTTGTCGTACCAAGATACTCTAGTCGCGCCTCTGGGGTGAGCCACCCATATTCTTCGTGGACCACAGGCTTTCCAATTTTCTTACCCGATGCGGCATGGTCTTGGATCCATTGGTTCGACCACTGCACTGTTTTACTCCACCAATCGGGGTATGTGTGAAACACGCCAAAATCGATGGTTGACAAGGACAACTCGTGATCAAAGTCACCGCCGTCGCTGCCATTGTAGGCCCAGTCATCCGACTCGCGATTGAAGCCGCCTTCGCCGCCCCAAGTTACCAGGTGATGTGGGTCGAGGCTCTTCACGTAGGCGCTCATCTCCTGGGTCCACTCGGATAAAAGTTCCGGGGTGCAATTCTCGCTCCGGGGAAGATTCCGAACTCCATCAGCGCCGCAACGTGGCTCGTTAGCGAGCTCCCAGGCCATGATCGTTGGTGAGTTCTTGTAGCGTGTGACCATGGTCTTGACGTAACGCTTGAAGGCTTCCTTGATCCGAGGCAGTCTGTAAAACTAGATTGAATGGTCAATTTACATTCGATAGGATGTTGTGATGCACATACATCATCGTGGTACTGTCCGCCCAGGTTGACTGTGTAGACGTCCATGCCCCCATAGTCTGCCCAATTGTTGGTCAGGGTGACAATCAACTTCATGCCCACTTTGGACGCAGCATCAACGACTTTGTCGAATGCGGTGATGTTAATTTCGGATCTCCCATTAGCCCACTTTTGAAAGTAGACGCCCGTCTCACCTGCCCCCTCTCCGCCGTACTGTGGGAGGCCCCTGGGATCAGTGCTGAAATTTCTATCACTAAATCCCCACGTTCGAAAAACATTGAGTCCCGCCTTCTGGGCTGCCCTTAACCCTTCCTCTACATCCGCCTGTGTCTATTCAGTCATTAGCATTGCCCAAGGATTTGCTCAAGTTGGCATGATAGTCGTACTCCCTTGAATGGAAGGTAGTAGGCGTTTGAGCCAGCAAAGTAAAAATCCTTCCCATTCAATTTGAACTTGTCCTTTTGAACCGTCACGAAGCCCTTGGGGACACGTGTGACTCTCTGGTCAATCGCCTCCACCCCCAGAAAAAGCACCACGAACCACAATAGGAAACCCAACTTGCGTTGCATTTGGCCGAGCGAAGTGTGGCTGCAAGGTAAGGTAATACAAAGGTATATTAATATCAAGAGGAAATGGAAAACTTTGCCCTGTCCTATTTATACATGCCAGGACAATCGCGTGGTCGTACAACGAACTTAATCAACTCAATCACTGGTCTTTCTATGATAGGCGAATGCGGACCATGGGCCTCCGCCATTCATTAGGTATGGCCTATACGTTGTCTTGGGTGTGTGCATCCACCAGGTCGGAATGCGGGCCGTCGGTCGATTTTCTCCATGGCCAAGATGATGTGATGCGTTGCCAAGGTGCGGGGTGGTCAGCACTCAAAGGACCGGCGTAACGGAAGTTGGCCACTGAGAATGGCTTCGGGCCGCTCCCACCGACGAAGTCTGTAAATCTCCAATTGAAATTTTTCTACGAAGCCAATGGCATGATTCTAAGTGAGTGCATCATAAAAAGCTCCGAGTTTCAACGTAGTGGGAATGAATCTGCGTTGGGCGAGTCACCAACCCATGCCTGGCTGATTAGGCAAAACTAGCATCCAAATGGTATCAAGAGTTATTTTCACACAGCATTTCGCGACAAGTTAAAAACACTTGTAAGTTAGATATGAGATTCTCAAAATTCAAGGAGTGAGTTCCAAGGATTCGCCGACATATTTCACAGAATGTTCGATGTCTAGAATCCTAGCTTCTTGACACTCAATATTGGCTGAATTGAAGGTTATTCCTACCACATACGTCCGCAATGAAGGAACCACGTACTAAATTCCCGTTCCAGCTTGGACTAATGGCTTTCATTCTCAGTCGGGGGGATGACCGGCACCCTGAGGTAATTGGAATAGTGCGGCCCAAAATGGATGCTGTTGGTCCCACGAAAAACATCTGGAGATCTTGAAAGATGTCAATCCTAGGAAACATGGCGTTTTTAGCTTTACTCACCTGTCTGTCGGGTCCGTATGAACCCAAATTTCACTTCCCGCAGTGTCTTGAGAACTGATTTCAAGCACCAGTCTCCCGCCCAACTCAACAACCACATTGGTTGGCCAGATTTCTACATCAACAGCATAGACCTCGTTGGGAATTACCGGCAAGGCATCGGCCGCAAAGCCATCTCGAAACGGCATCCATGGGCGGTGTTGAGCATGCTGGGGGTTGGTCTTTCGTTGGCTGACGCGCAGAAATCCCTTGGAGACTGGCGCACCTCCACCAACCGATCCGGTGTAAAGAACTTCGTCTCCGGTCGGCGATATATGGCGAATAGACAGGAACAAGTCAATGTCGGAAGGAGTGGTTCCCCAACGGTCTCTGCCGACAGAAACGTTGAGATGCGCGACAATATGACCGGTAATCTCCGTCTCGCAATCGAATGGTTCGGTTTGGAATGAGACCAGGTGGCGTAGTGACGTGTCGCTCATGGCTCTGTAGCTGACCTTGCCGATGGATTGGATTTCTGGCGCATCAAACTGTAGTGTGCCACTTTCAGTGAGAAATAAATCCGTGTACCTTGTTCTTGCGATCGGCCAAGCGCTCTCTGTCCGACGAGCAAACACCTTTTCAGCTGCAGGATCATTGAAGCCTGCGTTACCTCTGCGCAAGATGAGGTTGACCGCTGGGACGGCTCCCTTCACGGACCATCCCACTCGATCTTCGTCTTTCAAAAAAGCATCCAAGAAGCTCCGCTGGACCTCGACTTCGTCTGGGTAATAAAATGGCAAATCGTGACGGCCGACAATGAACCGGAGATATTTAAACTCGGAGGCTGCGAAAATGAATCCGCGAACATTTCCTCGCAGGTGCAGCATAATCCCTCCCCAATTCGCCACGCTGAGAATCGGGACCTTGATATCTTCCAAGTTGAAGCTGGTCGATCTGAAGGCAGCGTCATCCTTGTGCTTGTGCAAACCAAGCCAGTCTGCGTTGTCGATGCGGTTGGCAGCGAGCTCTGTCGGATTGAGGCTTCCCTCGACAGTATCTGGGCCCCAGCTGCGCGCGGCTTTTCCGGGCAGACCGTACTGGTTTGGGGCAACTTGGCGCGCGTGCCACGCCTCGAAAAACCCGTTGGATAAAATCCCGCCGTGGCGCACTGACTCGTTGCTTGGATCAGAAAAGCCTTCCCAAGGGATGCAGGCTGCCAACCCCCTTGGATTGCGAGCTGCTACTTGCCATTGGGTGGCGGCATAGTAGCTGACTCCCAGAAGGCCAACTTTGCCTGTTGACCAGGATTGGTCGCTGGCCCATTCGATCAGATCGCAAAATGCATCAATCGTGGCAGCTGAGAGGACATTCAAAAACCCTGGGGATTGTCCGATTCCAATCTCGTCGGCGCGCACCACAATGTACCCATGCTCGGTCCAATACTTTGGCGTGGGTGTTTCCCAAGCAGAATGCTCAGTCTGGTGCTCTGGGCTAACCTCTGAAAAGCTTTCCGGGTGGAAACTTGAAACCAATCTCAGCATGATAAATCTTTGGCACGGATTGCGGGTTTGCTTACTCTTTGTACGGGACGTCTTTCCCATATGGCCCAAACGTGGCAATGACAGGATATTTTGTCCCATCTTCGGACCCCTTGGGGCGGTATACGTTGCATCTGACAACTCCGCCTGCACCCAAAGGTACTGAGACATTCTGCTCAAAGATGTACGAGTACATCTGAGGCTCAATGGTTCGGATATCGCGAGTTGCGGCCGTCATGTTTTTTTTGTATCGAGTAATGTTTTAGCTGCTGATGCAAGAATCAGAATCACATCTCATGAACCCCGACTGCTTTATATCGATGAAAGCGCGCTCAAGACAGGTTCTCTCTCTCTCATCGTTCTCAGTAAGTCGACTCCTCCGAGTCCGATGATACGGACCGATTCGGCCCTCAAAAATGAACTGCTCCGATTGGTGGCGCAGGCGTGCGGGGCGAATTCGCCGTGGTGGAGCTGGTCTCAATTTATGCAACCCTAGAGTTGGGAGAAAGCACACTTGAGCATGTCAGCACCGGCAAAAAGCTTCATGGACATCCATACCAAATTTCGAACACCGACTGCTAGGTAATTTTATTTGGAGACGTATTCTAAGAAAACGACATTTCATTAAATACAGATTGGCTTTGGGCCTCACACAAAACACACTTGCTCCTTAGTCCCTCTTCCAGCCTGCGGGGACCAAATCCTTGTAATAGCTATCCAATGCATCCTTCACAGTGACCGGCTTGATATCGGGAAATCTGTCGTTCAACAGCGGGCTGTACTGCCTCATACTCATCAACCCGGTACCCATGAAGTACTGAATGGCAGATGGAAGTCTTTCAACCATCTTCTTGGGCCAATATTGGTAGAGGATCTCCCACCCATCTAGTTGCTTGAACCGAGTAATGTCGCCCGACTTGAGGGCTTCAATATCGTTGTACACCCTTTCAAACTTTTCGCCTGTATCATGGTGAATCAACGTTAACCACTGGACAACCATTGACCTCTGCTGTGTCAGAAACGTACCTGATGCCTTTTCAGCAAGATCAACAAATTCATTCCAAGTAAGCTCGTCACCGGAAATGAATAGACGGGTTGGCCAATGGGGCAGAGAAAGACTAGCAGCCACAAATTTGGCCACATCCAGAGTGTGGGTGAATGTGCAGGGAACGTTTCCATCCCCGGGAATAATAGCTTTCTTGGAGTCAAGGTCGACAACATATTTGCCGGGAGTCAGAAAAGTAGGCATCTTACTCGAAAAGTAATAGTCGAGGAAAAATCCGTTGTGGATTCTTGTCCACTCAATCGATTTGGTCATCATCAAGGCCCTCTCGCTCTCGAGCTTGTAGCCGCCACTGAAAAGAATTTTGGCCATTCTGCGAACCTATGTATTAGCACGAAACGCGACGTGTGGTTACCCATTCGCTTACTCTTCGTCGTAGGGAATGTCGTATGTGCTGGGGATAAACCGCTTGGTAACAGAAGAAGCCTCTGCGGCGTTGACCAGGTTCAGCTGGGCTGCACCGATGCCTTCGGTGATGAAGACGTTTGAGATCAAGGTGTGAATTTTCTCAGTCTCCAAAACCTCAGTGATAGACTCAACAGTTTCATAATCAACAGCCACAACTTTTACACCGAGCTTCTGGGCAAGGGCCTCGTCGGCCTTTCGGCTGAGGATCTTGACTGTGTAGAGGCTGGGGGTCTTCCGAAGCTCGTGGACAATGGCCAGACCCATTCCCCTGGTTCCTCCAGCGACAGCGACAATAGTGCTCATTTTTTAAAGTGAAAAATTGTAACTGGTTTTAAAAGATGAAGTAAAAGAAAGTTGAAGGAATTTGATTGAGTGTTGTGGTGTTGGACATTCAACAGCGAAATCCATATATTATATAGGTTTCGGTCTGGAATTTGACGACTTGGATAACCTCCGATTAGTAATACCTGAATTCCACTATCTTTCACCCAAAGTCAGCGTACTGACGTAAAGAGACGAAAGCTATGGTCACGCTGTCACGAGAAACAACTTGCTGTATCTGAGACCTTTCTCGACGAGGCTAGTACCTACACCACTTCAAGGCGCTACTTCCCGGTAAACTGGATCCGTTGATCCACAAAGGCAATCGTTTCGAGGATAGCCAATGTCGCGAAATCTCCTTAGCACTCCTTGGCGACAGAGTCTAAACGGCGGCCTGCCTAGCAAGTTACGTAACGTGCATGGTAGAGTTGTCGATCGCAGCATTTTCGCACTCGAAAATACGAAATTATCACCCGAAAATTCTCCAAATTCATACATACTACCAGGTGTCAACGATGGGTGCATGAAATGGCGGCCGTCCGTGTCACAGCCGTGGCAATTTTACATCCGGGACCCGTGGAACCCGAGGACCCCGAAAGCGAAATCAGTAAAATATGCGAGCAGAGCGGTGAGCTACGTTCACAAATGGACAATTGAAATGGGAATTCGAGTGTGTGAAGCCTGGTGAAAATTTCCTCGCGAGATCTAACTCAGGTACTGAATGTTTCACCACCGCTTCCCACCCGTAGATGTCCAGTGTCTAATCCTGTATTAGTACCACAACTGCACCGCCAAAATGATTATTGATCTCTTCTTCAATCTGAAATAAAGGAAAAGCTGACAACCTCGATGAAAAAAAAAAAACAATTGCGCGTGGTTGCGATACACGCCGGATCTTGCTGGGCACGATCCGGACCCATCCATTCTAACCAAAAAGAACTCGCTACACGATCATTGCCATGAATTCATCATACCCCATCCACGCTTCTGCTTTACCTCCACCTCCATCTCAGTCCATCACTTTCTCTTAGTTGTATCTTTTTTTAAATGGGTATCGCAGTCCCAACATGTACCATTAATCACTCTGACTCCAGCTGGCAGCTCTATTCTGCAGGCAACATTGAGGCATTTGAGGCACCTGCGATCTGCAAACTCTTGACACTCTTTGCTAAGTTGCCCCTTTCTCTCTTCGCGCGAATTTCTTAGTCTGTTTCCCCTCTCGTGAAGTCGTTGGGGTTCTTCATAGCAAGGGTGGTAGGTAGCCTTTGCTCAAACCTGCTGCAGGGGATAGAAGGCCGGCGCGGTTTGGATTGGCGCATCCATGCAGTCGTAGTCATCGTCCTTGTCATTAAACCTGCGCGTGGGGTGGTCCCGTTCTGCCTGCGAGTTCGTGCTGGTGTAGTGTGCTTTTGCGAGGTGGCCGAGTTGGCCGAGCTGCTGCTTCTCTCCCACGCTTTTCTACTTTGCTGCGGTGACTTTTGCGAGCTGTTTGGGCCAAGTTCCTTAGGTACATAAAGCTGCAAGGAATGCCTCATATTTATACCAACCGACATCTCAGTACCTATTGCCGTGTCCAATAAATATTCCGGTGTGTTCCACCACGCATGGTTGTATATTCTGTCGTTCATTTCTTCCGTCTTCAGTGAATCAGTTCATTGGGAACCCCGACAACAAACTACTGGACTGTATCACTGCATTAACTGTTAATTACTAGGTAGTCACCCGGTGACCCACTCTAGCACTCGTTCAGCAGAGTACGGGTGGTGTCAAATCCACCAATCAGATTTAGATGTGTAACGGCGAAAGGAGAATCTAGGAGTTCGATTCTTTTCTTCGTTTCCCTTCCCTTGAAGCCCGTCTTAGGATCCGCCTTTACTCCCTTTGATCTTTGCTTGTATGCTACGTCCTGGTCATTGCGCAATGTCCGCCTCGCTCCTGTAGGGTATGTTGCACTCGCTTCCAGGTAACCCCTCCAATTGATGCCTCTGGGCGGGGAAATGTGGCGCAGCCAGGCTGATTTTGCACGATGCGGCGAGGAAACGGAAAACACGGCTGTGCAGATAAGAGCTGAGTTCATCCCCTCACCACGAAGCTGAATAAGAAAAAGCCTCCTGATGGATCTGGTGTATAAGAACCGTGGGTCCCCGTTGGCGCATCGTGTAGTTCGTGAGATGGCTCCTCAACATGCACAATTCATCCGTGCGTGGGTGGGGCACACACAGCATTAGCTACTTTTCGGCGCAATAACGCCCATGCCGTCCAGATGATCTCCCCGTGTCTGTACACGCACGCAGATGCCGCAAAAGTCGAGCACCTTGAGCGCCACGGTGCCGGGCGGCTGTTCCCCTACAACCATGACTTCTACAGCCTGGCCTCTGGGCTGTACGGGCCCGGGAGCTACTACTGCTGGCACCTCCTCATAGTGTCCGTCGTGGCCAATTGGGTCTTCGCGCCAAGAGACGGCGACGGAGTCAGGCGACCCAGGCTCTCGGGTGACCTGCTGGCCATGGTTACATCGCTGGCGTTTGCGGCCACGGACGTTGTGATGCAGTCGATATCGCTTTGGGGAAGGCCCGGGCGCGCTCTCGCCGTCATTTGTCTTCGCTTCCCTGCCGTCGATCTCGAAGTCTGGGGGCAGACGCGCGATCATCAGTTCGATTTCGGCAGCGTCCCGCCCGATGTGCTCAATCTTGGCCAGCGCGCCGTCAGCATCACTGGGCCGCTAACCATCTGCTATACATATTCAACAGTCTGTCTGACTTTGATCCTGTCCTTTTCCGACGCATTTGGTCTCGTTGCACCCACACCATGGGCGAAAAGGCTGCTGTATGCTGCTCACGCGTACCTCTGCCTGTCCCTTCTCATATTCCACATCGTGCTGGGGGACTTTACAGTCTTCCTCTTCATGGCTTTGTACGAGCCCATGATGCCCTTTGCGTTTGTCGTGTTTTTCGGATTAACAGCCCTGGGACTCATGGCGTATCTCGGCGCTTTCGGCATCCTGATCTCGGCACTGCTGAACCGTCGCAAGGCCACGGCTCTCTGGATTCTCAAAGTTATGGGCTACGGGCTGTTGCCAGCGGCAATGCTGGCCGTGTTGCTGCTCGACATTTTTGACAATGAATTCTCGCTAGTTCCAGATCTTGGCATCAGCTTGGCTGAGCGGGATCAGCTAGCGGCACTGCTGGTGGGAACCGCTTCACTGGCGACGACGCTTTACCATTTGTGGGCCCGTTGGAAAGCCTCCAACATGACGCTCCATTGGGAACTGTGGAAGAGTATAAAGGACTTGGTGACTGAAGAGTAGATGGAGCTAATTAAAGCAGAAGAAAAAAGGAGTTTTCTCTCCTAATTTTATTCTCTGTCTTGCCTTTGATGGCCCAACGTTGCAGTCTAGATCCCGCCGCGTGTGGTTTGTGCGGGTGAAAGATTTCGTATTCCCCCTCCGCTTGCTGACACGCGCATGCGTAACGATGAATCAATCGTTACAAAAATTAGACGCAGCTGAACCTAGATGGCGCCAATCAGCCTCTGCCAGCGCGGCGTAGATTCGCAACGGTCCATGTTGGGGCCAAGCAAAATTGGAACACACCCAAAGTCTGACAAGGTTGGTGGCATGAGAACTCAGTTTTTGGACAAAATCTGCGATGAAAACGGTACACACAGTGTCCAAATCGGAACAAGTGCTAAAAAGCTACGGGACTAGCAATTTACTCTTCCGAGTGAGCCGCTGGAGCTGCTGATTTCCCTTTCAATGTAACCCTCCGATTTTGTCACATGCCACGCTTTGTGATTGCATTGGAATCATAATGCTCGCCCATCGAGCAGTAACCTGGTTATTTTGAAGCCCGTTTTCCTTTCTTTTCCCTTCTCCTTTTATCTACTAATTTTCCTAATACACATGGCAGCTTAAGTGGCGAGATTAACTCACGTCTCAGACAGGGTGTACAAAGAAAGACATCCAGTGAATATCCCCCATGGGGCTAGCTTACGGTCCGTATCTCTTCGAGGGCGTTGATTGAGTTGGGTTGTCAGCCAAAGCACCTGACCGCACCAAACGCTGCCGCCCACTTGACTCAGGTAATCACAGTCATCCGACCCGCCCTTATTCATCATCAGCCAACGATATCAATTCCGTGATGCAGGGGAGGCATTTCTCTCCCCAGCTTTCTCTTGTGTGGGGGTGCCCATCCATCCACTTGTCTTCCCCACGGGTCTCCAACTCCCCGTCCTTGACTAAAACATCTCAAGCGTAAAACTGGAGCCCGAGCTGCTTCTCTCTCTTCCTCTTTAATCAATCTTGCATAGACGCCGGGGATCGTTTCCCTCTTCAGCGCAACTTGGGCCTCTAGCTTGTTAAGATATTGGACGCGCTTCCGCGAACGGCGCTGCAAAGAAAAAAATGTCGACTTCGCTCAACAACGCTAATGGGGCCACCATCACCACCGGCCCCGCGTCGGTTGCGTCCACGGTCTCGTCTGCCGTTGCCGCAACCACGACTGGGAATAGGGCTGCTCCCCAGGGAGGCATCATCGAAGGAGCAAATCCTTCCGTCTATAACCCCAAGGACCCAATTACCATGTTCATCATCCAGGTTCGTCTCTGCATATGTGGCTGTATTGCTCATTTCACAGCCTGTGCTGACACTCGCAACCTCAGGCTGGGCTGATCATCATTGTCTGCCACTTGCTTCATTGGCCCCTTTCCAAGCTTCGCCAGCCTAGGGTCATTGCTGAAGTGATCGGCGGCATCGTGCTGGGCCCTTCGGTAATGGGCCACATTCCCGGGTTTAAAGCAGCCATCTTCCCCACAGAATCGATTCCCAATCTGACGCTAGTCGCCAACATTGGTCTCGTCCTCTACCTCTTCCTCATTGGACTGGAAACTGATGTTCGCTTCCTGGTGAGCCACTGGCGGGTAGCTGTCTCTGTTGCTTTTGCTGGCATCGCATTGCCTTTTGCTCTGGGATGTGCCGTCGCGTGGGGCCTTTACAACGAATTCAACGATGACGAGGGCATTGTCCACATTAGATTCAGCGTGTACATGCTTTTCATTGGCATTGCCATTGCTATTACGGTGACTATACTTTTCTTGTTCCTAACTTTTATGGGCTGTTTCTAATGCTCCTGGTTTGCAGGCCTTTCCTGTTCTGTGTCGTATTCTGACCGAGCTCAAACTCCTAGACACGTCAGTTGGTGTCATTACGCTTTCTGCCGGTGTTGCAAACGATGTAGTTGGTAGGTTTACATGAAAATAATCTGTAGAACTTCCCCAAGTTTACAAATTTAGGTTGGATTCTTCTTGCACTTTGTGTTGCTCTCGTCAATGCTGGCGATGGCCTCACGGCGCTCTGGATTCTATTGGTTTGTGTGGGATACATGCTGTTCCTCATTTACATTGTCAAGCCAACCTTGACATTCATCCTCCGCAAAAGCGGCAGTCTCGAACATGGCCCCTCACAAAGTATCATCTCCCTTATCCTCTTGTGCGCTTTGGCATCTGCATTCTTTACCGGCATTATTGGAGTTCACCCCATTTTTGGTGGCTTCATGTTTGGTCTCATTGTTCCTCGTAACAATGGGCTCCCTATTAAAATCACAGAAAAGCTTGAGGATTTCATTGGCGCTCTTTTTCTGCCACTCTACTTCACACTCTCTGGACTCAACACTAATTTGGGTCTTTTGAATACGGGAAAGACTTGGGGTTACGTGTTTGCTGTCACCTTTACCGCCTTCTTCAGCAAGTTCATTGGCGCCTCTCTTGGTGCACGAGCGAATGGCCTGGTTTGGAGAGAGTCTTTCAGTATTGGCGTCTTGATGAGTTGCAAGGGTCTCGTCGAGCTGATCGTGCTGGCAAGTTGTATCCACTTGTTGAGCGCCGCAAGGAAGTGCTAATCTGCCAACAGAATATCGGCCTCCAAGCCAAGATCCTTAGTACTAGGACATTTACCATCTTTGTTGTCATGGCGCTGATTACAACGTTTGCGACGACTCCTCTTGCACTCGCTCTGTACCCAACCTGGTACCAGAAGAAGCTCGAGGCATGGAAGCGTGGCGACATTGATTGGGATACCGGCAAGCCTATTGATGGCGGCTCTGGTACCGCCATTACCCAGCTGCCCAACGAAAAGCTGGAGCGTCTACTTGTTTTTCTTAGACTCGATACGATGCCGTCTACGCTTCGCCTCTTGTTACTTTTCGGCAAGCCTTTCTCGCCGGACAGCAGTGACAAAGATTCCGATGGCGAAGGTAGCCCCGGAAACGAAAAGGATGCTGTCAGAACTCGAGTTCACGACACCCAACGGCCTACCAGGGTCTATGGAATTCGTCTTACCGCACTCACAGACCGTGACTCCTCAGTCATGACGGTAGCGCAAACGGGCGAAAACAGCCGATATGACCCCTTGATTAACACGTTCAAGACAGCCGGACAGCTCAACAATATTGCCGTTTCTGGCGAAGCAACGGTGATGCCCGAGAACCACTTTGCCGAAGCGCTCGTTTCCAAGTCACAAAACATGTCGTCTGATCTTCTTTTGGTTCCCTGGGGCAGCACCGGCACTGTTGGCGATTCCCCAGCAAGCCTGCCTAGCACTATCAAAGAGAGGGTTGAATCGCCATACGCAACCTTTGTAAAGTCCATCTTGCAAGCCACCAAGCGCAACGTTGCTGTTTTCGTTCCCAAAGATGCTGATATGGACAGTGCTGCTTCTCAGGCAAAGGACCGACTGAAGCTGTCTCGCTCATACTCGTTTACTCAGACCTACAATGAGTTCCCCACGGCCACAATCATCAAGAAACAGAACCACGTGTTCCTGCCATTCTTCGGAGGCTCTGACGATAAACTGGCCCTGTCGCTTGTTCTCAAGCTTTGCGAGCGCCATGATGTGACATGCACCATCACGCAGATTACGCACTCGACGAATGAGACGCTTGACGAGTCAATCGCTTCGCTTATTCCGGCCAAGCTGGCGTCTCGCGTCACTGTTGATAGCTCATTCGTCGGAAACGAGCTGGAGGGTGCTCTCGAGCTTATTGCATTGGAGCTCGCCAAAAGCGCCAATGCCGGAAAATACAACTTGGTTGTCCTCGGTCGCCGTGCTTCCGCTGTCATGGAAGAAGCCAAGGCCAGCAGCCGCGTCTCCACAAATGTCAAGGAAACTCTGGGTATCTTGGGCGGCCACTATGCCACGAGCGACTTGCAGGCAGATTTGTTAGTCGTGCAGGCCGAATCGTAGACGAAACATGTTTGTATTTGCTTGAAGATTGAACATGCGGGCGGAAAGGTGTTGAGCTTGATTATAACCAGTCTGTATCTTGAGGCCATAATACCATGCATGCATTGTGTATCTACAAATGAACCATGTGCCACTAAAACTCACGATAACCCACCTCCCGACGCTGCAATTGGCCTCAGCAGTCTCGTACGATGTCCCCTGGACGTTTGTACGCATCATGGTGATGCAACATGTCTGTCTTTGCTTTTGTTCTCATTATCCGACGATTTTCCGGTGAGGGGATCTAGCTGCACGTCTCAGCAAGCAGTGCAGATTGCCTTCATCAACCAGCATCACAATGTCTGGAATTGTCCAGGAGCCAGGCCATGATGGCCCAGGCTCCAAGCATCTTTCTCCTATTGAGAAACTGCCCCTGCTCGTGCTCGAGCTCTTTTGCGAATACCTGGCACAGCCCGATTCCCTCAAGAATGATCTAGCGGCCTTCTCACTCGCATCCACTCTGTGCGCTGCTGGTGCTGCTAGATTCCGCCAGCGGCGCCTCCACCTCCGGATATCCGGGCCTATGAAGCTTCTTGCAGACCTTCACTGCGTCGGCGGACAGCAACTTCGCCATCTCCGCCAGATAAAATTGACAGGTTCCATGCTGAGAAATGCAAATGGATCGAGGCGGGTAATCAGTAGGAGGAGCAGCAGTTGGAGCCTGGCTGGGAAAAGTCGAGATTCTGATCATTCCCTGGAACTCTATGGCGATTTTTGCAAGCTCCCGGAATCTCCCAATGACGTGACTGAGTTTGATCCTTTCCGCCAACCTGTCGACGACCAGCACAAGCAACACCTGGATGATGCCTGGCGCCCAATGTTAGAATTCATTTTAAAACTCTCCTCATTGACCGACATGGTATATGCCTGCTCCGAGCAATTCCCCCGCTGCCTACTTGAAGCTTTGCACGAAAAGTTGCCTGAGACTCGTCTTCATGTCCACACCTTCAGTCTTCGCAGTTTGTATCACCAGGACTACGTCAACAATCTTGACCCCGACGAATATAAGCTGGCCACATCGCCCAGTCTCTGCGGCGTTGCCTCGATATACTACCCTTTTGACTCTTTCAACAACCCTGGCTATGACAAGGAAGCTTTGCAATCCATGGTAGCAGGGTCAAGCCCCAATCTAAAATCGCTCGCCGTTTGGTGCTGCTCCCCAAGATCTGCGAGACAGCCCAGGCGTCGTATTTCCATACAAAGACTTCCGTGGACCGGTTTCCTTGGACAAGACACTGAAGAGCACCAACCATCCAAAGGGTCTCTCGAGAATCTTGTTGCTGGCCCGTTTGAAACAAGAGAATGGCTACGCTACACTCGCCCCGAAGAGCTGACTTCCATTACTATCTTTGGAAATGTTAGCGAGAGCGAGATCGAGCAGTTATCCGACATCTCTCATGAAATTGGCTTCAAGAAACTCAATTCGCTAAAATTTCATCTTAATTTCAGGCCTGGCCATTCTGTCTACGACTCTGATGATGACGCCGTAGCCTCCTTTTTCCGGAGTTTGCCACCGTTAAAAACACTAGACTTGGAGGGAGCCCTGGATGAGAACATCTTGGACGCCATCGTGGAATGCCACGGAACCTCTTTACAAAAGCTAAGATTGGATCCGGGTTTCATGGGATACAACGATGAGGCCCCGACAAAGCTTGACCTCGGCTCTCTCGAGGTCAGAAAAATTGCGACCAAGTGTCTAAAGATTACTGACCTCAAGTTGTCCATTCCCCGAACAAGAGGAAATAAGGAGGAGGCTGCCATTTACCGTGTCCTAGGCCATATGCCTCTACTTAAACGATTGGATCTTAACCTAGATTGCTTCATCACGTGCAATTACGATCCTGGAAACGAAATATTGGAAGAAACATTAGGGGAAGAAGGCGTTTATCTGCCTATGTCCGTGTTCCGTGAAGCAGTCGTCAACGCTGCCATTGATGAGGACCTAGTTCGAGATATCTTTGGCGCAATGAAGAATGAAGGCAGTTGTGTAGAGTATCTCAGTGTCCAACCCTACAACTTGGGCGTCGTCTGGCCGGGTGATCTGGATAGCTCGATGCAAGATATTATCCAATGGGTTGCCCGTTCCTGGGTCTGTACTCAGCGAGGAAATGAGGATGTTATTATTCACAGCATCAATGGACATAAAAGGGGACCTGGCAGCGTACTGCAGTCGGACTTTAAGGGATGCAAGGAAATGAGGAAAGTTTGGATGGATATATGGCCAGGTCCCGCAGGAGATCAGAGAGAGAGTTGGAGCAGCATGGCTCTTGATGTTTGAGACCTGACATTAATGCTCAGTTTCACAAAGCCCAAGTTCTGAGATCACGGTATTATTAGGGGTTATTTATCATTACAGTCCTTTTCCTAATTCGTTTGGTACTGTCGATGCTTCACATGGGAACCACAAATATAACAAAAACGCAAAATCCTTACGCGACTATCAATTTGGAGGACTAACTATCTCACAATCATGATATTTTAGGTTTGAGACTTCGGTCATCAAAACTGCATGCAAATGACTGTATTTGGGCGGTTTCCGTGAGACTTTGTGATGAGAAGTAATATTGGCGACTTTCCGGCATATAACGCGGCAAAGAAAAGCTCACCAAGTAGTCCGGTCGAGATGGAAATGAACTTAGCTAACAAGGTTACCGATCCAAAGAACAACACCAATTGTTGTCGAAATGGCAGCGGCGATGGCAGCTACAGCTGGCATCAAGATGCCTAGCATAGCCATGCTGGTAAGCTCTGCAAAAAGTCCACCCGCTGGAGTGAAGCCACCGTAGAAAAACGATTGAAAGGCTGCAGCAGGGGTACCTAACAGAGGGTTGGAAACAATGACTATCGAGGAGAGAGGGTCACATACCAGCACCGACTCCAGCAGATCCAAACCCCAAACTGAGTACTGCAGTGTACATAAGAACAAACATAATGACACAAACTATTATTATATCCAACATTGTCTAGCTTCTGTTAGTCGTCGAGGATAGAATCGTCAGTTTGCAAATAACTCACAATATTGGAACGGCCAATCAACTAGTAATACCTGGATCTCTGTAACCAGCTCGGCAGGCAGCGGTGTGAATTGATTAAGAGAGCGAACAAAAGGTCTTTATTGGCGGATGAGTAGTGGTAGGAAGCGATGAGCAAATAGGGCCTGTGTATTGCGCATGAGACGAGCTTTTCTGCAGTATCTCAATGGTCTGAACAGAACCAGAAATTCTGGAGAATACACAGTCTTTATACATAAGCATAACGTGGCGTATATGCGGGAGGCCGAGCAAGCAGTCCGACCACGCCTGCATTGGCCATCCTGATACAATGAGGGTGCGGGCAACGCTTATGTTACGTCATTTTCCTGCGCGATCAAATTATAATGAGCCAGCCGTTGGTTGTCACTGTGCAAGAGGTAAAGGTTTGAAGTAAGAGAAAACAGACTAGGCAGAGAGAAATGATATTCGGACCTAACTCGTCTTGTGGATAGACCGCAGCGTCCGCCCGCCCAGCCCACCGCCAAGCGCTATCTCAGCAATCACTAGTCTACCAAAAGTCACCACTTTGAAGGCGGACAGGTAATTATCTCGGGGTATAACATGTCTTATCTAGTATTTATCTTCCGCCATCCCCACTAAAAGTCACAAAATTCACAATCATTCTCGGATATTAGCCATGAGCACCATCTCTTATTATGCTCTACGAGGAACTCTGAATTGGGTTTGAAGCCAGAGGAATATTATCATAACTGTGGTTCTGTAGAGTGCGAGACCTCATTAGGCCACCGGCAGATTTCCTCCGCAGAGATTCGGCAAGGTCAAATGGCCTGACCATGACGCCTAACAACTTGATGAAAAGCGATGATCTGCGATCAACACGCCGACCGTTTACCAGGATGTGGCCATTTATCTCGATTTGAGTCTTTTGGGTAGGATGCTGCGATTCCGAGTCGGTTTCGTCGTCGATACGGCTTATCAGCTCCGAGATTAGCTGATGTGCCTGAGATTGAGAATTGACGATAAGATGGATCATCGGCTCTGCTTCCCTAACAGATGCTGTGATGAAGGAGGCTATGGCCCTCCCGAACACAGCTGCAGCGACTAAAGGCGTGACGGCCATAACTCCCATCTGCGTAGCAAGCAATTGGGCGGAGGCGAAGATCGCTGTACCGGTGACAAACACGGCAATACTGAACACCTTGCTCAATAGCCTCATGACTGTACTCGTCTTGCTACCGGGGTGTCCAATAACGCTAATGAGCAGGACCACTGTATTCCTTGGCTTTGTGTATTGCAAACTCCCGTTGAAGTGCACTCTCGCAGCTCGGAGAGTTTGTAAGTTCTGCAGAGTATTTCCAATCGTGTCGTCGATCGAAGCGCTTGCACAACTGTGGTCGACCCCAGCAGCAGTTTTCACTTTGCTTTTGAAATCCTCGCCTCCGACCACGGTGAGATCGTAAGGGACATCTGAGATGAACAGTGTGTAATGTTTACTGAAGGGAGATTGGACCCAATTCTCTAGAAATGCGGCCAGCGTAACTGTTGTCTTGTCAGATGTATCATCGACGGGCCTGAAACTAAAAAAGGCTAACCTAGAAGGTACCACAAGTGCATCCACAAATTACAATCACTGTGACATCCCGATCAGCCTATGCGCATTCTCTCACACCCAAATTGGAACTTACCACCACCACGGCAATATTGCACCTTGTTCTATTATAGACATGGCACCTTGAGAACCCAGAAGAAGGAGTATCATGGCCAGCAAGCCGAACCAGATTTCACTCCGAGGAAGCCGAATGATGCTCGGATGCCTCAGCCTTTGGTTCAGCTTTTGTAGCAAGTCGGTTGTCATCGCCTTGAGTAGCTCTTCTTGATCATCTTCTTCGACGTTTGCTCTCTTATGGCGAAGGCTGAAGCCTCTTCGCGACTGGATGTCCTTGCTTATGCTGGACTCGTACTCCTCCACACGCCCAGGGACAGAGGCTCCCCCAAATGATAGCAGCATCGCCAAGGTTCCGCCAAAAGGCACAATGGTTGATGGCTTCCAGATTTCGTCCGTAGGCGCACCAAGCAATGCGCCAATCGTGGGGAGGAGTGCGAGCACTGCCGCTGCGCCATTGTACGTGGCAGCGCGAATTTCATCTACCCGTCCCAGGATGTCTTGGAGATTGTGTTCGCACAAGCCTTCGCTCCGGATGCAAGCACCATTTTGCATCCACGAATATACCGAAAAGGGGTGGTACCAAGATGTAATAAACTTGTCCGTTTTTGCAACGCAGTTCGCAACGCGCACCGCCTCAACGCTTGGGACAAGACTTGCCAGGAGAAAATAGCACAGCATCCGAATCCGGTTGACAGCAGTATGGAGCTGAACACTTCCTGCCTTGATATTGGAAATAACACCCGTCAATACAAATTTTGAGCCCGCATGGCGTCGATACCTCATGGTGAGTGGCTGTTCGTGTTCCCACTTATTGTCAATCGTCGGCAGTGGTAAACTCGATGGTCGATGCCGACTTTTGACTTTGCGTGTAATTGAATGCGCTGCTCCTATGAGGGACCAGGAATAGGAACAGACACGGTGGGTGGACCTCTGTACGTTTCATGATGCAGAGGCGAGGCCTAGCCTGCTGCTAAATAGTCAACCATTGAATTATCCCACCTCGTACTCTGACGCTTGCTTCCTCTGCACGTACAGCCTAATTATAGCAGAGCCCGCTGATGCACATTTCAGCGTGTCTCAAACACCTACTTCACACAAGCTGCACTGGCGGATATGCGACTATTCTATTGGTTCTGGCCTTGACTTTCGATATTCTGCCTTGATTTGGGGGCGGTCAGCTGGTGATCCTCCTGGAAACCCGGCAAAATCTGCCACTTTCAGGATGTGTGCATCAGGCTACTGTTCAAATAAGGCTCTCTTCTTAGCCACTACGTCACTAATTAAACGAGTGGCTTTGTTAGGAGACAAGCACCCAATTGAATGCAGAAAGATCTCGCTCACAGGACTGATCCGCCCATCCTTTATAGGTTTAGACTCATGCTCGACGACTTACGCGTCCTTATTTAGTGGCTGCTCGGGGCTTACACCCCATGATCTTCTCTCCCATTCTTTTGGTGGTTAGTGTGATAAGAGACGCAGTGGCTATGCCTTTTGTTCCCTCGTATTATTGCACGTACTAGTACAGCCTGATTTTGCCGTAGCTGTACCTCCCGATAATCAGCATTTTCCACATTGGGAAAAGGCCGATATCGACACGTCAAAGTGCAAATGCATTCGGACAACCCGTTACCATTGTACTCACGTCCACGTTATAACTAATACATGCCTCTTTAACAATTTATTGGGTTACCTTGTAAGCAAGATTAATTCATCCTCGGCTATTAAAAGTCAGAGGCATGTCTTGAAGCAAAGATCCTGGCAGAGAAACTCTATCTTGCTCATTTATCCATTACAACCATTAACCCAATGCTAGTCGCCATCGTTATCTTTACAACGGATCCATTGTCGGCTACACCTATCTAATACACTACCTGTGCATTATTTTAATTCAGATCTATGGCTCAACAGTCATCTTATAATCACCAAAGAGTCAATCGTCGATGCATTTTAAACGGAACCCGGGTTTGTCTAGAAATAAATGATGAATTACAGCTTCCGAAATACTCTATGACACATTTACAATCTTGTCCAACCGAACCATACTTCTAAAACGAAATAACCCCGGAACACAATTGCTAGATTCCATTACCATGGCAAGGCCTTGCCATCATGACCTTGAAAGGTTCCACTGTTGGCCTTGGTGGCGCTGAAAATGCGCCCAATGATACCATTGACGCTCTCCTCGACCGAAATTGCCCCAATATTCTTGGGGTCGACACCCACCTCGCCAAACGTCCCCGTAGCCATCTCAGTCATGACCAGGCCAGGGTGGAAGATGAGCGTGGTAAGCCATTCCTCCTCGATGTGGAGATTCTGCAGGAACCAGTTCAAGGCGGCCTTGCTCGCACCGTAGGGACTCAGGATGCGGGGCATCCCCTTGACCGTTTCGAGCCCAGAGATGCTTCCGAGGAAGGAAGAGATGGCGACAAACTTGGGCGTCTCGGCCTTGCTGGCTTTGAGAAGCGGAGCGGTCGCCTGAAGGAGAACCAGGGGGCCAATGGCGTTGACTCTGAAGTGGTCCTCAATCGAGCTCGAGGAGGTTTCCAGAACAGTCTTTCCGCTGTTGAAAATTCCAGCATTTGAAATGACAATGTCTATGTGGTCGATGCCGTGCGTCTTCTGAAGAGTGGCGACTGCATCACATGCGTCCGTGTCGCTTGCAGAGTCGATCTTGACAACAATCAACTTGGAGGATGCGCTCTTGGGCAGGGAAGCCAGAGATTGGGACGTCTCGGCGTGAATGTTTCGCACCGCGGCAATGACTGTTGTAGATGGCTTTTGCAAAAGGGTAGCGGCAAGACCTTTGCCGATGCCACGGTTGGCGCCAGTGATGAGAACGATCTGGTTGGGTGCCATTTTATTGACTGAGTATCGGGCTCGCTTTTTGTCAAGAGGTGAATATTGTTTAGATTGAAGAGTCAGGAGTGATTTGATCTGTTTCCGTCTCTCGCTATACAGGTTTATATACTCTGAGTTCGCCATCTGACTCCGTCCTGAAGCAGCCCAAGAACGCGCTCGCCATGTCAAAGTTGGTAATGCTGTTTTCCTTCATGTCATTACTCCGATTTAGTCTCGAGGCTCTGAAGGTTACTTTCCAACGCGACCGGCTCGATTTACATAAATTCCCGACAGTTCAAGATTGCAACATCCGCTAGACGTAGAATTACAACACTAGCTCCTGTCCCGTGCAGTGACGAACGCCGCAGTGCCAAAATCCAGCGGTCTACGCAGACCGTTCTCGAGCGAAATTTGTAATGTGAATTCCGTCATCTGGCCGTTGAAGTGATTAATAATTAGTTTGCAAGCCAATACTAGCGCCTCGTGGTGGTGCGGTTAGCGCATGGCCCACGCAGGGCCACATTGCGCCATACCAAGCGATGGCCTGCAGCGCAGCAACGTTCGAGGAGCAACAAGACATCAATTTTTGAAACAAGTTTGATGATATCTAATCCGTGTATATCAAAAGGCGTTGTTTTCTCTCATCAAAAACGATTCCCTATTTACTTGCCAAAAACCGCGATGCCAAGCCAAACGGCGAAGGCAGTAGTTGTGAGCGTCTGTGCCTTAAGAATACCCTTTTGTTGGAAATTTCTCTCTTGGCTCGAGTGTGGATTAACATTTCCCGTAAATGAAGGTGAAAATGGTTTATTTGTTATTTTAATTTATTTCATCAGATGCTTGTCTACCTGTACTTGATACGTGTGGGTTGGTGACCCCAACCACCCTATACTCCATCATTGGTCACGGACTCTTGGGTTACAATATCTCCCTTCCCTGCGTGCCCTCCACCGATCCAAAAAAAAAAAAAAACTCAATTAAACTTTCTAATAATATTCCTCATGCCTGTATTGCTCGCTTTCGGGAAAAGTAACATTGACCTTGAATCCAGGCCCCAAAACCCTGTCATTGTCCATTCCCACATGGGCACGAACAGTAACGTCCCCAACCACCAATTCATGGACCGTTTCAGGCTTGTCCAAAACCTCCATCCCACCTTTGTCGATATACCTGAGGCCGACCATTTTGCCAATTTGCTTTTCAAGCCTTTGCCACCGTGTTTCCGAGAACAGGCGTATCCACACACCCACCGGAGAAGTTGATTTGAAGCCACAGGCGATGTAAAAGTTGTCTGAAGCCCTGTCGGTTTTATTCGCGGGTCCACCCAGGAGACTAGGGAAAACTTTGATGTAGCCCTCGAATGAGGTTTGTCCAAACGTGAGAAACTGGACATTGGGGGCGTCCCACTGTTTTAGCGGAACTGGAGCCTGGATGGCATGCCTTATCTCTCGTGCGCTCTCCGACCGGAAGCGAATAGCGTTGGTCAGGGATGCATCCAGCTTGGGCCTCAACTCTGGAGGAATGGTAGAAAGTATGCACGCGTCCTCGGTTACTGTGTAGACTTGATGATTGCGGGGATCTTGGTCATCCATCAAGCGCCAATTTCTGAGTCTCACGAAAACCCCTGGTCCCACCTTGCGGAGGAATATCTCACATTCCGACCCGGCCTGGCGGGAGTGCGCACAGGCCAAAGGAAGACTGTAGATGCCGATGCGCCCACCTTTCTCGGGTGGACTCTGATCTAGTTCGCGAACATTGAGTTCGAGCTCTTTGAATTGGAGACCGGCATTGGTCAGCTCGAAGGCGCGCTGCGAGATGACGCCCGTTTCCACAAAGCCAACGCCGGTGCAGGGCGCGAATTCGGCAGGCGACTGCGCAAATAGGTCTTTGTACTGAAATTGCGGAGACAAGACCCTGCCCTGGGCGTCCTGATCTAGGCCCCCTGCTTTTGGATGCCAGAAGATGGAGAGATCGTTTGAACGCCGGATGATCTCCTCCTGGAGCCGCAGGTATGCCTTGTCACCTTCTCCATACAGCGTAGGCATATTGATACCAAATATGCCAAGCAGACAGTATGCCATGTCTTCTTTTCTTGTGGTAACCCTGTTCGATGCCCAAGACATTCTTCGCGCGACAGGGACGGTATGCAGGGGACGAGTCCCGTCGAGCACATTGTCGCTAATCCCAGTGATGCTGGCAATGGCCTCCTTTATTCTGGTTTTTGAGCCGAGAAAGTTCCATTCAGCATCGTAAAATCTCAGGTCCTTGGGTGCAATAAGTTCCTGGAGGCACCAGCCACGGGTAAACCAGCGACATTTGCGGAGGGCTGCGTCCTGGTCGCCGTCTGGAGAGAGATCCGCCAAGTAGACGTAGCAAGTTATTGCGTCCTCGTACCACTTGTACATGGAGTTTATGGCCTCATTCAGCTCGGCGCTACTTGACTTGTCGATGCAGCAGGTGTCGATCCACGCATAGCGGAAGCCGTGGCCGTTGACCTTTCTACATGTCTCCAGGATCTTGCGATAACCAAGCTTTCTGGTGGCGGGATGGTCGGGATCACTGGCGATGGCCATCATCTCGTAGAGGGTGACTTCCTCATCCGCCCAGGTGTGCGACAGGATTGTATACTCTGGCACATCCCCGGTGAAGACCTTCAGCCTCATGGTGGTGGTGTCGAGCAGGCGAATGGACATGGTGGCGGTTGTCGGCCCAGACGGGAATCAGAGTTGTCGCCGTATTGCTTTCGATAGGTAGCCGGGGGATCTTGTCCCTTCTGCCAGCCAATGGGTAGGCGTGGTGATGGTGCGTGTCCTGGACAAGGCTGCCCTTGATGAGATGATGTCGATTGAGCGAGATGCGGGGAAGTCGCCTACTCTGTCCAACCAACCAACCAACCAACCTACCCTGGTCATGCGAGCCGCCACCTCAAAGTCGGCGTCAGATACAATTGTCTGTGAAGGTTAAGATGCTGCTGTCCTTTTTTCTGCTTCAATCTCCGGCTGCCACTCATATCTCTAAATTATGGGTATGGCATCTTCTCATTGGAGACACTTGCATTGGCTCATGCCGACAGCTTGAGGAACGATTCTGGAGCCATGAGATGAGCTAAGCACGCGCTTTGTCGCCCGCGTAACAAGTGGGGTGGGTCCGGTCCTTTGCCGACACAGTGCACGTGATTTTACTGCCACCATCCATGCTCCGCTTTGTGAATGTCTTGATGGTCTACCCCTTGCACTGGGTTTTATCAGCTTCGCTCATTCAAGATGAAGTACCGACAGGTTTGTTTTAAATCAATGCCGACTCGCATGGTCGCTCCAACAAGTCCACACTGCTTCTGAGAAAGCCACTCAAGCGCTCGCATTCTTTGAGCTAGCTCGCCAGCCA
The DNA here is from genome assembly GCA_002179835.1 of Calonectria leucothoes. Lineage (NCBI taxonomy): Eukaryota > Fungi > Ascomycota > Sordariomycetes > Hypocreales > Nectriaceae > Calonectria > Calonectria leucothoes. Next base: position 326,637 of record NAJI01000060.1, read on the forward strand.
GAGCCAACAGCACAAGCAGTCAAACACATGTATGTTGGTTGACCACGGTGGCTGATGCAAGCCTCAGCGCATGCATAAATGACTCGACCCCAAATTCACAGTCCGGGAGGGACGAGCCCAATTTCGTTCCGAGCTGCGACCCATCCGTTAGGGAGAGACCCTGCAGCTCCGCGATCAAAGTTAGCGTTTCAATAATGCCCGTCGGGAGGAAAATTCGACGGGCGGTAGCCGTGCCGCGATTTAGTTGACGGCGGGAAACTGTATCTTGCTGAGCTTAAGCAAGAAGGAATCGTGGCCGACCTATCCCCGGGCACAGAGCCTGGAGACAAGGTTGCTTGGCGCAGTCTGCGCCATGTGAGTTTCACAATGGAGGAGTGCACAAAAACGAGACAGCGAATCGGCCTTCACAACTGTGCTCAGTCTGCGGGACGCTTCGCCAAGTGCCGAGGGAGTGGGGGCGGGCGGGCGGGCGAGAGTGTGGGCGTGGTGTGGGCAACCGAGAAGCGACCAACAGAGTGGATCTGATATGATGAAGCACACACCCACCAACGATACGATGGTTGTCGGCAAATATCCCACGCGATAGAGGCATCGAATCTCCAGGGCTGCCCGCCTTTGCAGGCTGCCTTCCAGGGCTCGCTCCCTGCTCAGCCCCTTGAAGAAATGCCACCATGCTCCGCTCTTGACCCGGGATGACCCCTTGTTCCGGTCAATCAGCAACAGTGCACGCCTGGAAACCCGCAACAGCGCACAACAGGTGGAGAGGAGATGTATGTAAACGACCCGACTGTGGAGCATCTTGGTCGTTATGCAGATCTCCAACATTACGTAGAGCTGCTGCTTCGCATTGCAGTTTGGACCCGGGACATCAACGCCACGGGTCGTTACAAGATACCGAGAGAGTGGGCAATGCTTTTGTCTACGTCTATAAAACAGACTGGGCGCCAGAATTCATAATGGAAGTTGTTTTGGTAGCACAGTTGTCTCTCTATGACTCGATAGCACTTCATTCGACAAAATGGCAGAATCCAAGTTCAAGGTTGTCATTGTCGGCGGCAGTGTCGCTGGCCTGACTCTGGCCAACATGTTCGAGAGAGTCGGAATCGACTATGTCGTTTTGGAATCTTACCATCAAATTGCCCCTCAAGTTGGCGCTAGTATTGGCATGCAACCCAATGGGTTGCGTATTCTGGATCAGCTTGGGTGCTCCGACAAAATCATCTCACTCGTCGAGAAGCCACTGCGCAACGCGTGGACTCGACATGGCGACGGATCCATCATTTCCGACTATGACGGCGTCGACAAGATGCTGGAAGAAAGGTGGGTTTCCTATTCCACCGCGTTATTTATAGGAACCCTGATTGACACTTAGCGCCTTCGGTTAGACATGGCTATACCACTGTTTTCATTGATCGGCAGATGCTTCTCCAGGGCCTCTATGACAACCTCGCTTCCAAGGACCGCGTTCTCGCCAAGAAAAAAGTTGCAAAAATTGCGACTCTGGACAGCCATGTCGAAGTCACGACTGAGTCTGGCGAAACCTTCCTGGGCGACATGGTTGTTGGCGCAGATGGTGTCTACAGCACTGTCCGAAGCGAGATGTGGCGCATTGCCAAAAAGGCAGCGCCCACACACTTCCCTGCCGATGAGTGGTCAAGTATGATGCAAAACTCGTTCCACCATCAGGTCGATTGAGACAGCAAGCTGATGTTTGAAATAGCCGTTCCTTGCGATTACAAGTGCATTTTTGGAATCTCTTCCCCCATGAAGACAATGTCGGATCCTGGAATCCACTACACGCTCAACCGCGGATGGTCATACCTGGTCATCAGTGGTCCCGGGGGAAGAATCTACTGGTTCTTGCTCAAGAAGCTGCCCAAGACTACCTACGGAAATGGCATCCCTCAATTATCCAAAAAGGACGAAGAGGAGCTGGTTGCTCTGCACGCCTCGGACGCCATCAATACCGAGACGACGTTTGGTGAACTGTACGCGGCCAAGACCAGCTCAGTTCTGACCCCTCTGCATGAGCACGTCTTCAAAAAATGGTACTACAACCGCATTACCACAGTTGGCGATTCAGCTCACAAGGTAACTACATCCCATTTACTTTCCAATACCATCTGTTTTAGTGAGGGGAACGTGCTAATGATTCGTCTGCTTCTAGTTCGAGCCCATTTCAGGTCATGGTGGCAACAGTGCCATCGAAACAGCTGCAACCCTGACCAACCGTCTGGTGGCCAAGCTTGGAAACAGGAGCTCGCTCAGCACGCGCGAGCTCGAAGAGGTTTTTGAAACGGTCCAGAGCGAACGGCTCGAGCGTGCCCAGGAGCTGGTCGACATCTCCCACCGCCGGCAGCAGAACGACGCGCTGGAGACGCCGCTGATCGAAGCCATGGCCAAAATCTTGCCCCAGGTTTTGCCCCAGGAGGTGGCCTTCCAGGCCCTCTCGGCTGCCCTCCAAGGAGCCTCCCGACTGGAGATGATGCCAGTCCCCTACCACCCCCACTCGATTCCGTTTGACGATGAGCTTCCCGCCAAGCCGCTCAAGTCCACTTGGCTTCCTACAAGCATCGGACTTGCTGCCCAGTTTGGCTTGTACTGGCTTTCGGGCAAGGCATTGTCGGCGACCTTGTCGGCTCCAACCCAATTTATTGACTCGCCGCTCAAGAAGGAGTACACGGGAGTCCAGAGCGTTGATGGTATCCTGTCTGCGCTGGTCTCCATTTTCGGCGCAGCCATTTCCCCTTCCAACCCGGCATACAGGACCCAGATCATGTACTTCATGCCCATTATTGGCCTGGCGAGCCTTGATTGGACCATAGAAGGCAACAGGCGCGGAAACAAGAGTTCGCTCATTGCATGGTGAGTATTGTCTCTGGCTTTGACATGTCACAGCCGCCCTACGCGATATCAGGTTGCTGACAATTGACTTGCAGGCCTAGCATCTACAGCGCCATCTACCAGCTCCTGGGAATTGGCCGCATTGCTCCGCTTTACAACATGGCGAGCACCTTGACGTCCACCACCACTGCATCTCTCAGCACAACGGCTGGCCGAGAAGTTCCTCTAGAGGTTTCCGAGGCCCTGTTGCCCAGCGTGGCTGCAGGATTTGTTCTGCCAACCATCCTCATGTTCAACCCTTTCAAGAACACGGATACGTGGCAGAAGTATGTTGCCTTTTGGCAGCCTTCTCCCGTTTACATTGGCCTTCTCACAACCGGCCTCGCCAAATTCTTCGCAAGCAAGCAACCCGCGGCCAAGGCTCAAAACAAGAAAGAGAAGGAGAAGAGCACCAAGCAGCAACGACAGAAGAGCGTTGAAAACCTGAAGCAGGTGTACACTGTCGGCTTCGGCGCTGCAACTCTGTTCCACCTGTACTCCATGTATCAAATCTGGAAGTCGCCAGAGCTGTCCGTCGCCAAGGTATTTGGCCAGCTCGCCAACCCATTTGAGCCGCGCAGCCAGTCCCAGGGCGAAGGCATCTTCGACTTTTTGAAGTGGGACCTGTTCCTCAGCAGCACCTCCATGATGGTCCAGGGCTTTTACCGCATTTTCGAGTTGCGAAAGCTCGGCTACATTACCACCGAAAAGGCTTTGAAGGCTGCCGCTTTGGCTTCGGTTGGCTACTTTGCCGTTGGCCCGGCTGCCACCCAAATTGGTCTTGCAGGGTGGAAGGAAAATGAAATCAGCAAGTTGATTCAGTAGATATAGATTTGGTATTATCAGATGTTCGCTGTACGCTAGTATATGGTCTTGGGCTTCACGTAAATTGTTTGTTTCATCTTGGCATTGTCCAAGTTATTTATATGTGCATCCAGCTCCAGCCTTGACAGCAAGCGGATTAAAAAAAAAGCTAGTTTAAGGCCTACATACCCTTTAGGCCATATAAGTCATTAATATTAAAATCTTTTATTATAAAAATCTTTTTAAGGTAAATTTAAAATACTTAATAAATATCTCCAAAATCTTATATAGACCTAAATAAAAGAATCTTTTTTTTTCTTTTTATTTACTTAGTTTTATTGAATTTATTTTATTAATTCTAAAAAAAAAAAATTATTTTTATATAATATATTTTTATAAATTATTTATTATATATTATATTTAATTAATAATAATTTAAATTTTAATTTTATTAATAAATATATTTATAAAATATAAAATATTTAAAATATTATTTAATTAAATATTTATATATAATAATTAAAAAAAAAAAATTATTTAATTTTTTTTAGTTTTTTATTTATTAAAAAACTTTTTTTAATTATTATATAAT